>CAMQGK010000052.1:35357500-35360000 GCA_947000775.1 Pterois miles | reverse complement strand
CACTGCAGCGTGCCTCCTCGTCAGCACCGAAGCCTCTGCAGCTCTCGCTGCCGTGCAGAGGACGGAGTGCTGCTGCAGCCTGTTTCTAACACGCCACGGGTGATTTGGGCTGAAAGTAAAGAGTCAGTCCAGCTGCTCGTCGCTGTGCTGCAGCGTTCCCGCCACATCTGCAGTATTTATTCATTTATGCACACAAACCAGGTAATGTGGAAGAAGACGGGCTGACAAGATGAGAGATGCTTGTGTCTTACAACTTCAAGAGTTTGCTGCAAATTAATATGTAAGTGTAATTTCAGGTGTAACCAAAGTACACATTTGAGGTAATTGTACTTTACTGGAGTATTTCTATTGTAGCTACTTCTACTCCACTACATCTCAGAAGTAAATGTACTTTTTCTGCATTTATCTGAGAGCTTTAGTTACTTTTCAGATGATTTTCTCTCGGGTTATTGACGACGGCCTCGGAGCAGGGTGAACAGCGTTAACACGGTTTTGCTTTTGGTGGCTCACGTTGCTGCAGTCCTGGAAAGAGAGGAGTGAAGGGAGGGTTAGTTAGGTTAGTTAGTTAGGTTAGTTTCGTCAGTGGGTTGCAATCTGCAACCACACCGCCAGATGCTGCCAAATCCAGAACACCATCCTGAAGAGGTGATATACTGTATATATATATATATATATATATACACACACACACACACACACACACACACACACACACACACACACTCACACACTCTTTCTTTCTTACTGGATCACCAATAGCATGACGTGACGTCCATGATGTGGTTAGCTTAGCTTAGCACAAACACTGGAAGCGGAGGGGAACTGCTAGCCCAGCTGTGTCAACAAAGCTGTTTTATGTTTAACTTGTGTTAAAACAAATAAAATGAGACTTTGTGGTTCAACAGTTGCGGTGCCTTCAGGTGAGGTTTACCGTGTTCACCAGCTGGTCCCTGAACGCCCCCTCAGGTCGTATTCACGACCTCGTCAGTGGAAAGTCTCTGAAAGCTCCGAGTTCACGACTTGTGACGTGTTAGTTGGCTCATGTTGGTTCATTTATCGCTGCAGAATAGGTTCATATATTGTAATTTCAGTCATATATTGTTTTTCTTGGTAATTTTATAATCTGTCTGAGGAAAATGTTGATATTCTCAACGACCTCCTCCTCTCTCATTATATATTTCCTGTTATGTTGCCCACTAGCTAGCTGGCTAACTTAGACAGTATCAGACATGTTAAAACTGCCGTTGCTTAGCAGCGGCGTCATGACTTAACCACTTGAACGCCACGCATATAGTGTCCACGACTTCCCATCTGGTAAACGGTGAGCACGACCCCATCTGAGTGCACCGTTAGTTTGACAGGGAGCGTCTCGTCGTTATAGTTTGCAAACTTCCCAAACTGAATAAAAACCGATGCAAGTGTTGACGAGCTGGTGGCGAGCTTGTTCGCTAACAGGGTGCAACAAACACAGAAACAACAACAACAACAACAACAAACACAGAAATCCACCGAACGTTTCTCTTCTGCCTGTAGATGATTTGACTGTTTGGTCCCTTATGATGATTGTTTTTAATACTTCATGTTTCTGTCATTTGTTCTTTGTTTTCATTGTGGATGCTTGTTCAGTTGCATTTAATCACTTCATCACAAGTTTAGTCTTATATCTGTAAAAAACAACAAAAATGTACCAACTTTTGTTCCTGTGATCCCTCAATAGAAAGCTGTCTGCTTGCAGTCAGTCATAACAGGCTGTTTCTATCGATCGATTTATCGAGCGATTTATCATTTTTAGAGGCCTGAAAATGTCCCTGTGATTCCTGTTATGTGCAACATGACAATAAACTGCTCCTGATTCTGATCTCCTGTTTTACTCCTTTGCTTACAAAGTCCACTGGTGTAAACAAATATTAATAAATAAACACAAAATATGCATGTATTTGTGTTTGGATTGTGCAAAACTAAAAATGCATTAAAATGTACCCAAAAAAGTACCAAAGAATAAGAACAGTCATTCTGAAGCTTGCACTATTTCACAGCAGGGAGTTATAATGTGTTGTGAGTATTTTAATAACATAAATATTCCACGTTGTCTGATTATTACATTTCATGAGTATATGATGAGTGGAAATTCTCCCCAAATCAAAATACTTCAGTACCTGTGCCAAAGTACTATTTAGTACTTATACTAGCCTGTGTGCATAAAGAGCTCGTGTCACATCTGTGACGTTTGTAATAATGTCCATATAGCTATGAGATTCCCTTTATAGATTGTGACCTGTGATATTTGTATTTTACTTCTTTGGCTCCAGACATTTATCACACATATACATTACAGGCACTATACATTAATTGTATAAAACCCCACTCTATTTGTCAGTGGTAGAATGTAACTATTTATTTATTTGAGGTACTTTTTGAGGTACTACTTAAAGTTTGTATTTCCAATTTCAGCTACCAGTACATACTGTGTACTACGACGTCACTGCATTTCAGAGGTAAA
>CAMQGK010000052.1:35327500-35352500 GCA_947000775.1 Pterois miles | reverse complement strand
AGGACACGGCCGATCGTGGGCTGTTCAGGCGGATTAAACCGTTTGTTTTGACAGGACTGCTTCATGTGTGGCGTGGCATTTATTTCATATCCCGGCGGCGGCCGTGTGTTTTTATTATATCTCTGTTTTAACTAGTAATTTATGGCAGTATTGAGAGGGCGGTGAACTTGTGAGCTTTTCTGAATAACAGGATATACCCAAGGTCAATACAGTGGAGATTGTTTGGATTTAATTTATTTATTTATTGTCTAAAGCAGGAGACATTTTATTATTAATATTCGTCGGAGGGTTTTCCCTCCTCTTCCTTCCCGTATTAAAAACTGTGTAAAATAATAATAATAATAATAATTATTATTATTATTATTATTATAATAAGTCAGTGCTTTATTCCCATGAATACCAGGCCTGACGCAGGCAGGCAGCAGATGGAGGGTTTCCATCTTAAAGTCTGACTGTATATTCAGACGGAGGGCTGCCTCCCTGCTCACAGTACACTCTGAGGCTTCATTTCTGTCTGCTTCAGCCCTGCCTGCTTCCACCACTAGGCTGGAGTACTGCTTCAGCACTGCTTCAGCCGCTAGGCTGGAGCCCTGCTTCAGCCCTGTTTCAGCCCTGTTTCAGCCGGCTGCCCTCCACCACTAGGCTGGAGCCCTGCTTCACCCCTGTTTCAGCCCTGCTTCAGCCCTGTTTCAGCAGGCTGCCCTCCACCACTAGGCTGGAGCCCTGCTTCACCCCTGTTTCAGCCCTGTTTCAGCCCTGTTTCAGCCCTGCTTCAGCCCTGTTTCAGCAGGCTGCCCTCCACCACTAGGCTGGAGCCCTGCTTCAGCCCTGTTTCAGCCCTGCTTCAGCCCTGTTTCAGCCCTGCTTCAGCCCTGTTTCAGCTGGCTGCCCTCCACCACTAGGCTGGAGCCCTGCTTCAGCCCTGCTTCAGCCCTGTTTCAGCCCTGCTTCAGCCCTGTTTCAGCCCTGCTTCAGCCCTGTTTCAGCTGGCTGCCCTCCACCACTAGTCTGGAGCCCGCTCCCTGCCCCTATCTGGAGCCCTGCTTCAGCCCTGCTTCAGCCCTGTTTCAGCCCTGCTTCAGCCCTGTTTCAGCCCTGTTTCAGCAGGCTGCCCTCCACCACTAGGCTGGAGCCCTGCTTCAGCCCTGTTTCAGCCCTGCTTCAGCCGGCTGTTTCCTCCACCCCTAGGCTTCGAGCCCTGTTTCAGCCCTGTTTCGGCCCTGTTTCAGCCCTGTTTCAGCAGGCTGCCCTCCACCACTAGGCTGGAGCCCTGCTTCAGCCCTGCTTCAGCCCTGTTTCAGCAGGCTGCCCTCCACCACTAAGCTGGAGCCCTGTTTCAGCCCTGTTTCAGCCCTGTTTCAGCCGGGCCTCCAGGGCTGAAGCACCCAGAGAACACTATATAACACTCCTGCAGTACACCATGCTGTGTTTCCGCTGCCCTCCACTCCCTTCATGCCAGTGCTGATCACGCAGTCTCTATAATTTAAGTTAAATATATGTATGATTATTCTTCTGTCTGCAAACAAAGCCGACTTTATCTCACTCTGTTCTGGTAGTTTTTCTTGCGTTTCCTGCTGTAGATATATAACTGTACTGTAGTGCTCAAAGGATTTATGGATTAGTTGTTGGACAGGAAGGAAATCTGCAATAATTTAATAATTGATTAATCATTTTTTAAAAGCAAAAATGCCCAAATACTGTCAAATGTGAGCTAAATGGTGACTTTATCTTAGTCTATGTCTTTGTTTGTCCTGCTGCTATATCTACCAATCACTAGTCCCCACACTATTGATTGATTAGTTGATGGATAGGAAGTAAACAATCTGTAATAGATTAAAGATTTTTTTAAAGCTCTGGTTCCAGCATGTCTGTTGTGAGCTAAATATTAAATTCATCTTTGTTATCTTGAGTTATTTCCTAGTTTGTCCCGCTCATATACCTATACATATAACTAGACCTCAAACTATTGATCCATCAATTGGACAGGAAATAAATCTGCAATGTGTTTATAAGATAAGATAAGATAAGATATTCCTTTATTAGTCCCACAGTGGAGAAATTCACATGTTACAGCAGCAAAGTGGATAGTGCAATAAACAAGAAGCATAGATTTTAAAAGAGTATTAATACAAACAAAATAAAATAGTATATACATAATAGAAAAGTAAAGCTAAAATATGTCCAGCATATCAATAAATAATTGTCCAGTTACTATAGTTGTGCAGATGATGATATAATTGCACATATTTATAATCGATAGATCGTTTTTTAAAGGCAAAAATGCCAAAAATCTCTAGTTCCAGTGGGTCAAATGTGAGCTAAATAGTGAACTGTTATAGTTTGTTGTTTTCCTAGTTTGTCCTGTTGCTATATCTACACAAAAAGAGACCTCAAACTATTGATCGATCAATAGATCGAGCAACAGTTGTATAAAAAATTTAATGTTATTTTTAAGCAAATTTGCCCCATCATCTGGTTCCTGTGGGTCAACTGTGAGCTAAATAGTGAATTTCTATTAGTTTGTTGTTGTTTATTTCCCTGGTTGTCCCGCTCATATACCTACATATAACTAGACCTCAAACTATTATCGATCTGCAACAATTTTATGATCAATTTAACATTTTTTTAAAGCAAAAATTACCAAATTATCTGGTTCCAGTGGGTCAAATTAGAGCTAAATAGATAATTTATCTTTGTAGTGCTTTCCTGGTTTGTCCTGTGCCTAACTAGACCTCAAACTATTGATCGATCGGTTTTGACTGTCGGTTTATAATTTATGACATTATCTGGTTCCAGCTTCACAAATGTAAATATTCACTCCTCGGTGATGGTAAATGAATATTTGTATGCTCTGTACTGTTGGTCAGACAAAACAAGCTGATTTAAACATGTCAGCTTGACATTTATTAGACCTAAAGATTATTCTAGAATGATTGATCCATCGTTAGAGTAAACATACCGATATGGTGCAGCCCTGTTGAATAAATGTTGTTTAATCTGACACAACGGTATTCTTTATCCCGAAGTAGTACCGTAATATTATTTAAATATAGATCGATGATATGATATGATATGAGGGGCTAATATTGTCTCAGTAGTGATTTTAAATTTGTTTTATTTATTCTCTGTCTTCTCTGTGATAATACTTTGCCCTTCGTCTCTTATTTCTACTTCATTATTATTTATTATTTCCTGTATTACATAAAGTATAAAATAAAATATTTCTTAAAAACATCTTAATTGTCACACCAGTATTCCTGGAGGGGTTCCCAGTCTGTAGAGACCAATTAATATCTGTCTTTGTGGTATCCAGTTTTCAAAGTTACTACCATAATATTCTTAATATATATGTATATATATATATATATGATATTCCTGTGATACCGTGTCTGTGGGGCTTAGCACTCTTATTTCATTATTTTTTGTTCCAGCTCCTACTCTTATAAGTAATCATTTAATATTATTAACATTTTTTTCAATAGTACTCAGTATTGTCATGTTCACACATAAATATATTCCTTTACTTATCATATTGAGTATAATAATCCTTAAAATTAATATATGGGTTTAAAATAGTTGACGAGTGGTTTAATATTCCTGTAATATGTATTTATGGAGTATTACTGTGTTTGTAGTACTCAGTAGTGTCTTAATATTTATCATACCTCCTGTCATAATCCTGTTGTAAAGTGTCTCCTGCTTCTTCAATCAACCATTATTTTATTTATAGTGGCTCACAGGAGTTAGTGAACTCTTAATCTGACTTTATAGTATATTTAGTGCTATATAATGTGTCTTGACTGTATCTATAATATACATATCATGGCTTATATTGTGTTTGTAGAGCTAATGGTGATTTATAATCTATCTTTGTCTGAGAAAATGGTTTAATGTTCCTTTTTATTATTCGTCTAATGTCTAATTATATTCCTCCTCATATTGTGTAAAGTTCAGAAATAAAGCTGTAATTATCTCTAGTGTAGTGTAGACTTTATTTCACTTTATGTATTCATAATCTTATTATATTACTATAATACTTCTTCAAAATATTTATGAAATACCAGTAGGGGGAAATGTTGTCTGTGGAGCTTAATAGTGATTTTATCTGACGTTATTTTATCTCTTTCTTTGTATGTGAACATATTCCCTTAAATGCCTGTTAAATAAACCTTTAATACTCCACTAGAGGCTAGTACTGCCTGTACTACTCTGTAGTGTTGTGTATTACAGTGTCCCTTGTATCATATTATAAAAAAAATACCTGTATCGCTATAATATTCCTTGAATATATAGCTGCAATTTTCATTTAGTGGACAATATTGAGTCTGTAAAGCTTCATACTGATTTAATCTAACTTTTATTTCATTCTTTCCACTTTTATAACGGTTTAATTCTCCTTTAGGGGCTGATAATTAGTTTTTATAGTACTCAGTACTGTTTAGTCTCACTTAATTTTATTATTTCTTGCATCATATCCAGTATAATAATCATCTATGTGTTCACAGCATACAGCATCTCAATGTATTAATCTATAATACAGTGATCGGTTTTCAATGTGATGAGTCTCTGGGACCCACAGGGGGTCATTTTTGCTTTTTGACAGATTGTAGTGTTATCTTATATGATTATAATCATGATTATACTTATTTACGTTGAAAATAAATCAAATTAAATAACAAATCTGAAAACTTAAGTCAGAAATTATGTGAAACTTTTATGACAAACATGAAACTTGACTTTAGACAGAAGTAAAAGTCTGTCCTCCAAACGTCTGGTGAGCAAATAAAATGACATTTAGCTCCTCAAACAAGCGCCGATGAACTAAAGAAGCTGTAAAAAGCCACGCGCCGCGTTTCGATGCTGCAGTGGGACTGTTCCCACGTGAAAATGGCCAACCACGGTTTCAACCACGTTTCCTCGGCAACTTTATTTATATAGCACATTAAAAAAGTGCTGAACATGTACAGTACATAATACAGATGAGCTCAAAGCAAGCAACAGTAAGAGCAGAGTGCAGACATGATATCACATGTATGACGTTATTGGTATACGGGTGGTGTAATGTGTGCGTGGTGCCGATCCAAGCAGAGATATTAGCAGGAACGTTGTCCTGCGTTATTAAATGAAATTATCAGGGAAATACAGGATGCTCCTCTGGAGGTGTCGATGGTGAATTTACTGCATGCAGCGTCTAATACTGCCTGTAGGGCACTCAGTAGTAGTATCAAAGGTAATATTTATAGTCTGTACTAGGGCTGGGCAGTATATCGATAATATATCAATATCATGATGTGAGACTAGATATCGTCTCACGTTTTGGATATGGTAATATAGTAGAGTGGTGTCTTTTCCTGGTTTTAAAGTGTCTAGCTGTTTCTTCTTTACACTTATTCATTATGTCCACATTACTGATTATTGATTACTGATTATTTATCAAAAATCTCATTGTGTAAATGCTTTGTGAAAGCCTACATGTTGAGGTCAGAAAGTATCACCATATTTGATATATGTTTCCCTGCCCTAGTTTGACCTGTGCTGCTCCTTAGTTTATTTTACATCATATCTCTCATGTATCACAGAACCATCATACGTACTGGGAATGGACCTCTGGGACTCAGTACTGAGTTTACGGTCAATATTTAATGATTATTTAGTGTTGTTATGATATTCCTACAGAGACATGCAGCATATTCATCAGCTTTATAGTCTTCTAATCATGCTATACGGGGTGTATATTGTGTCTTGATGCCCTGCAGTGATCTTAAATGTGTTTTATTCTCATTGTGTCTTGGTAATGGTCCACAGGGACTCTGTTTTATTTAATCCTGCCATGGTTTCGGTTCCTATGGCAGGATCTAGAGTGAGTTTGACATTCAACAGTGACCTTGTCTCTTGTAGTCATATTCTCTGATCATCTATTATCTGATGTATAACCATAATATGTCTTTCAATACAAATATTAAGTTCCTATAGGGACTCTGAAGGTCTCTGAGTGATAGAGAGCTGGTCTCTCCTCTCGTTGTTTTTGGTGTCCTACAGTTTTCCCACAGGGCCTTTTAAAGTCGGTGATACTCCACAGTGACGTAATCACACATCCTGACTGCATTTTGTTCTGAGGCGGCTTCTTTTCATTGCGCCGGTATTAATGTCTCTGTGTTTAGCTGATTTGTATATTTTCTGCTGTGACATTTATTCAGTATCTTTCTAAAAATTGATCCTGGGCCTGCTGCAGCTGGTCTGCAGAGCTACTGCAGACTGGGTGGGGGGGGGGGGGGGGTGCCTGTGGTGGGTTATGGGTACTGGGGGGGGGGGGGGTGCCTGTGGTGGGTTATGGGTACTGGGTGGGGGGGGTGCCTGTGGTGGGTTATGGGTACTGGGTGGGGGGGGTGCCTGTGGTGGGTTATGGGTACTGGGTGGGGGGGGTGCCTGTGGTGGGTTATGGGTACTGGGTGGGGGGGGTGCCTGTGGTGGGTTATGGGTACTGGGTGGGGGGGGTGCCTGTGGTGGGTTATGGGTACTGGGTGGGGGGGGTGCCTGTGGTGGGTTATGGGTACTGGGTGGGGGGGGGTGCCTGTGGTGGGTTATGGGTACTGGGTGGGGGGGGTGCCTGTGGTGGGTTATGGGTACTGGGTGGGGGGGGGGTGCCTGTGGTGGGTTATGGGTATTGGGTGGGGGGGGTGCCTGTGGTGGGTTATGGGTACTGGGTGGGGGGTGTGCTGGGTGGGTTATGGGTACTGGGTGGGGGGGTGTGCTGGGTGGGTTATGGGTACTGGGTGGGGGGGGTGCCTGTGGTGGGTTATGGGTACTGGGTGGGGGGGTGCCTGTGGTGGGTTATGGGTACTGGGTGGGGGGGTGTGCTGGGTGGGTTATGGGTACTGGGTGGGGGGGGTGCCTGTGGTGGGTTATGGGTACTGGGTGGGGGGTGTGCTGGGTGGGTTATGGGTACTGGGTGGGGGGGTGTGCTGGGTGGGGATGTGGATGACCAACACAGCAGTGAGGATCTGAGAGTACTCTGCGTTTAGGCAGCAGGCCGTAGAGTTGACGGCTGGCTGTGTTCAAACCAACTATTTCTGCTGCCGAGAGAAAGAAATATGTGCATTTATTTATTTTAATCTATCAGGAGTAAACAGATAGCAGCAGCACACAGGCCTTTTATTTTTTTATTTATTTTATTTATTTATCGAATGTGACCTCTGCTTGCTTGGATTTAATTCACTTAATATGAAAAGTCTGTCACACGTGAAACTTCTCCGCCACGCTTCATTTAAACTTTACAGCTGCAACAATTAATTGATTAATTCATTAGTGGGACTGAAAGAAAACAAAGCTGCAGCTGTTCTGATGATCAGCGCATAATCGTTGGAAGCAAAGTCTCCAAATATTACATTTATTATAATATACAGCTTCTCAAATGTGAGAACTGAGAACAATTGATCATTTTGACTATAAACTGATGAAAAATATCCATCACAGTTTCTCAGACCCAGAGATGATGTCTGTAAATGTCTTGTTTTGTCCAACAAAGTGTCCAAAACCCAAAGATATGAAGAGTTTACTCTCAAACAGCAAATACTCACAGTGGTAGATTAAAAGAAAATTAATAACTAATAACTAATATAACTATATATAATATATATAACTAATAACTATATATATAAAGTTATTAATTTTCTGATCGTTGCAGCTTTAAACTGAACATCTTGGGTTTTGGACCGTTCGTTCATTTGACGCCATCTTGGGCTCCAGGAAATCAGTCAAAATGACTCGGCAGATCATTCAACAGTGAAAATATTCACATGGTAAAAATCAATAAGTGCCTTTGTGTAATATTTCAGGTCATTTGCAGCGTTGTTGCAGCTGTTGGGCAGCAGATCGTGTTTCCCGTGAAGCCGTTGTAATTCGGTCTTTTCCCGCCTCGACCTCCAAACGGGGATCTCGGCGGCTGCGTGATGGGTTCAGTATCAGAAACGGCAGCGTTGTCATGGCAGGGATGTTTTCTTTTAGGGCGGTAAAAAGTGCCGCGTCATGTCTGCTGCGTAGTACATAAAACGGCTTGTTTGTGCATTTTGATTTCATTGTCTTAAATCCATTTAATATTTCCTCAAAGAAAGGAGGCGAGGCTTGATAAATCTTTGATATCTGATATACTTCATGTCTGGTGATACTCTGCGTTTTTCTTGTCAACTAATCCAAGAAAACACATGAAACTGGAAAAACCCCTGAATGATTGTGTGTTTATCAAAGCCTGATATATCTTATTCCTCTGAGCCATAGAGCTCCGTGGTTGCGCTGAGTGACGTGTTCCTTCATTACCATGAACACACTCTGTAGTTCATTTATTATTCCCACGTACGGCGTCCTGCCGCCCGGCCGTCCTGCCGCCCGGCCGTCCTGCCGCCCTGCCACCAGGCCGCCCTGCCGCCCTGCCGTCCTGCCGCCCTGCCACCAGGCCGCCCTGCCGCCCGGCTGTCCTGCCGCCCGGCCGTCCTGCCGCCCGGCCGTCCTGCCGTCCTGCCGCCCGGCTGTCCTGCCGCCCTGCCGTCCTGCCGCCCTGCCATCCTGCCGCCCGGCCGTCCTGCCGCCCTGCCGCCCGGCCGTCCTGCCGTCCTGCCGCCCTGCCGCCCGGCCGTCCTGCCGCCCTGCCGTCCTGCCGCCCAGGGATGCACCGATACTGGATCAGATATCGAGCCGATACTGGCTCACACAGTTGGATTGGGTATCGGTAACAGTGGGAGCAATCTATTCAGTTCATTTCTATGCTTATGTACTATACACATTATAGACTGTGAGCTTGTTTATGCCACTGATACAGCGTAGTCGGGGTACACAGCACTCCTGGTGTCCGTCCTTCAGTCCGTCTGTTTGCATGTCACACTTTGTTTTCCAGAGCAGAACTCGAAACTAGTGGCCTCAGGATCTTAACCTGTGATCTGATGGTTGACGGTCTGGTCTGGTTTTGCCTCGTAGGGGTCAGGAATCCAGGGTGCCAAATTTTTTTGAAATTTTGTTTTTTGTTTCTCTCAGAAAAGTGATTGTTTTCAAATTGTATTTCATTTACAATACAGAACTCAGAAACTATTGACTAACGGTGCCTTCAGGTGTGGTGGTGTTTACCGTGTTTACCAGTCGGTCCCTGAACGCCCCCTCACGCCGTATTCACGACCTCCTCAGTGGAAAGTCTCTGAAAGCTCCGAGTTCACGACTTGTGACGTGTTAGTTGGCTCATGTTAGTTCATTTATCGCTGCAGAATAAGTTCATATTGTTCAGTTTATTGTAATTTTAGTCATATATTGTTTTTCTTGGTAATTTTATAATCTGTGTGAGGAAAATGTTGATATTCTCAACGACCTCATCTTCCTCCTCTGTCATCGTGTCTTTACATTTCCTGCATCGTGTTCCCCGCTAGCTAGCTGGCTAACTTGTTAGCCTCTGGCTCCTGGACTCAGACAGTAATGCTAATATTGCCGTAGCTTAGCAGCGGAGTTCTTCACCACCTGAACGCAACATGTGCCATGTTCACGACTTCTGGTAAACACGAGTTCACGCGTTTCCTTTGGGTTCTAAGTTGGTCTGCTGGTTGACGATGTTGTCTAGTTGTCCCTACTGATGTGAGGATTCCCGAATGCCCAGACTCTGGCAAAAAAGTTGAATTTTCCGACTTTTATATTACCTCTGTTTTGAACATGTTATATAATTGTTGTACCCCCACTATAAGTTGGGGTTATGTATATAGGACTAACCTACGTTGGGGGTGGGGGTTATGTATATAGTACTAACATAAGTTGGGGTTATGTATATAGGACTAACCTACGTAGGGTTATGTATATAGCACTAACATAAGTTGGGGTTATGTATATAGCACTAACATAAGTTGGGGTTATGTATATAGGACTAACCTAAGTTGGGTTATGTATATAGGACTAACATAGGGGGGGAGAAAGACAACCACGTGGGTATGTATATAGCACTAACATAAGTTGGGGTTATGTATATAGCACTAACATAAGTTGGGGATATGTATATAGCACTAACATAAGTTGGGGTTATGTGGATTTGGATTAAATTAGTTGGGGTTATGTATATAGCACTAACATAAGTTGGGGTTATGTATATAGGACTAACATAAGTTGGGGTTATGTATATAGGACTAACATAAGTTGGGGTTATGTATATAGGACACTAACCTACGTTGGGTTATGTATATAGCACTAACATAAGTTGGGGTTATGTATATAGCACTAACATAAGTTGGGGTTATGTATATAGCACTAACCTACGTTGGGTTATGTATATAGCACTAACATAAGTTGGGGTTATGTATATAGCACTAACCTACGTTGGGTTATGTATATAGCACTAACATAAGTTGGGGTTATGTATATAGCACTAACCTACGTTGGGTTATGTATATAGCACTAACATAAGTTGGGGTTATGTATATAGCACTAACATAAGTTGGGGTTATGTATATAGCACTAACATACGTTGGGGTTATGTATATAGCACTAACATAAGTTGGGGTTATGTATATAGCACTAACATAAGTTGGGGTTATGTATATAGCACTAACATAAGTTGGGGTTATGTATATAGCACTAACATACGTTGGGGTTATGTATATAGCACTAACATACGTTGGGTTGTTCAGGCTTAAACAGTTTCCAGATGTATTTTCGAGACAGTTGCTGGTGTATAAACTTATTATTTCAATAAAAATACCAGTTCAGTAAATGTCCATCCGTTTTGTTTGTTGCATTGTGTTGGGCTCAGAGAGCAGTTTCAGCCAGGCTCCCAGTCACTTCCTCTCAGTGAGGCGTACAGCTTATTAATTAAACACTGGTATCGGATCGGTGCTCGTTAGCGGCTGATACCCACAGCCCGGGTCGCTGTCGGTATCAGGGGTGAATAAGATGGATCCCTGCTGTTGCCCCACATACTCACCCCCAAATGTGTATTGATCCGCAGCTGAAAATAGTCCCCAATAAATGGTCCCCACTCACTCTGTCCTAAATGACTGCTCCTTTTTAAAAAGTGAAGTTCGTCTTTGAGCCGGTTCAGATTTACATTGGTAACAGTCCAGATTTACATCGGTAACAGTCCAGATTTACATCGGTAACAGTCCAGATGGATGAACACGTTGTTGTTTTGGGTCTTTTTGTGGGTTTGACGATGAAACCTATGTGGAACAGCACCAGCCTCGTCGGTTAATGCCCTCAGGCGGTCTGACGTTGGACTCCATCATGCAGCCTTCAGTCCTTTTGTGGTTGTTTGATATTGTAAGTGTCCACCTAATCTTCAGAAAAATACACCTGTATTTGTGTAAGTCGTGTTTTAAGGAAGTCCGTCAGATTATCTGGTTCTAGCTGGTTCAAATGTGAGTGTTTGCTGCATTTTCATCTCCCATGAGAGTAAACTGTCATCTTTAGGTTTGGTTGAGCAGAAGTAGACATTTAAAGATGTCATCTTGGATATAAGTGTGACACTTTTCTGACATTTTATAGACTAAGAACAATCACTTGATTAATCAAGAAGGCTATTTGCAGATTATTCCATACTGAAAATAATCTTTGGTACTTGGGTGTCATTATTTGTTCTTGTTTATGCAAAAACAAATGCCATGTTTTTGCTAAATAGCACTCTAACCTTGACCTATAAATAGCTTAGCTAAAGCTCCGGAAAACTGAATTGAAACCTTTGTCAGATGTGACCTTTGGTTTGGAGGCTAAAAAGCTTTTAAATGAAACACAATCTGCTGTAATTTATAAGCAAACGTGATCCTAACTTGAAGCAAGGTGTTAATTACTTTTATCTCTTATTGTTTTTTTCATTTAATGGCATTATTTAACAAGACCTGTTTTGGGTAAAATGCAGTGCAAATGCTCAAAACCGATGTGTGATAAAAACATGGCTGATTGAAGCTGTGGCTCAGGATCCAAAATGGCGGCTCGCCCTTCGGCTGACAGATACAGAGATTATCATTTAGGACACGAACTTGAAGATTATAAGGCCTGTATTTTCTGTTAAAGTCTGGTACTGATGAGTGAAAGGCAGCCAGGTTACTGACACCGTCAGGCCTCGGAGCTGGAATCAAGACGAGCTGCCTTCGTGTTTTAGGTGTGCTGGGTTTTATGTTGGAGCTCCGTCCCCTCACTGGGTCTGGTCTGGGTGTTTCCGGCCCGGGGCTCCTCACACCTCCTCCTACAACACAGTGAAATCAAAGCTGCGGGTTTATTCAGCCAGCAGCAGCAGCAGAGGCAGTATTGGCTTTCAGATGGATGAACCCACTCGAGGTGAGCTCGATTTATTGGTAGGGCCGTGCAAACACCCACAAACAGGGCAGACGCTGCTCGTGAGGGAAGACGGATCGAGCGCCCCTCATCACTGCCAGGGTAAACGCACAGGAAGCTCCGAAAACTGAATATCTGTGAACAGAATATCTGTAAACAGAATATCTGAAAACAGAATATCTGTAAACAGAATATCTGTAAACTGAATATCTGTAAACAGAATATCTGTAAACTGAATATCTGAAAACAGAATATCTGTAAACAGAATATCTGTGAACTGAATATCTGTAAACAGAATATCTGTAAACTGAATATCTGTAAACAGAATATCTGTAAACTGAATATCTGTAAACAGAATATCTGAAAACAGAATATCTGTAAACAGAATATCTGTAAACAGAATATCTGTAAACAGAATATCTGAAAACAGAATATCTGTAAACAGAATATCTGTAAACTGAATATCTGTAAACTGAATATCTGTAAACAGAATATCTGTGAACTGAATATCTGTAAACAGAATATCTGTAAACAGAATATCTGTAAACTGAATATCTGTAAACTGAATATCTGAAAACAGAATATCTGTAAACAGAATATCTGTAAACTGAATATCTGTAAACTGAATATCTGTAAACAGAATATCTGTAAACAGAATATCTGTAAACAGAATATCTGTAAACTGAATATCTGTAAACTGAATATCTGTAAACAGAACATCTGTAAACAGAATATCTGTAAACAGAATATCTGTAAACTGAATATCTGTAAACTGAATATCTGTAAACTGAATATCTCTGGGTTTTGGACCGTTGGTAAAAAAAAAAGATTAGCTATTCAAAGATGTCACCTTAGTCCCTGGGAAGTGTTGATGCCATTATTCACCGTCTTCTGACTTCATAGACCAAACCGTTCATTTTCTGTCAATCAACAAATTGTTTTCAGCACATACAGTAAAAGTTCCCTCTTGACTTGGGAAATGGTAATTCGATAGATCAAGCCACTCGTAGTCAATAGATGATTTATTGTCTTTGGCAGAATTAGCAGCAGCCCTGGGGAAACCGCCACATGAATAATGTGAGATTTAACAGTGAGCCGCTGCTGTCGTGAAGCATGAAGAAGGTCTTTTCTGACTGGACTTTGTTTAATGCTGGTTAGGACACACTGTAAACCTGCATGAAGCTCAGTCCTCACAGTTTATAGCTATGATCCGTCCTCTCGTTGTTGTCTTCCATCACGGCTGAGCCATAAATGAACCAGTTGCAGGAGAAAATAAAAAGCACACCGTGTCACGGCATCCATCTCTGAAGCCACGTGAAGAGGAGGTTTACTGGTAGCAGCTGAACGCTCCCACCAAGTAGCAGATGAAGCAAGTCGTGCTGCTTTTACAGCATCTGTCAAAATACTTTATGCGACTATTTAAAAGCGAAAGAATCAATCGGCTTGTTAAGTGGAAGATTTTATTTTACTGGGAAGGAAACTGCACCATGTGTCATTTCGTCGCGTTAGTCGGTTATAAAAGTGGAAGAACAAACACACTTCACAGTAAAGCTTTTTATGAAGTTTAGTTTAATGTTTGTTCAAGTCTTAATTATTTCAGTGTTGACTTTATTGATTTACTCGCTTCAGTTGTAATATAATAATGTGGAGATTTTATGAAAAAGCAGATATTTAGGACGCGAAACCCAGAGCTGAAACTATTAACCAACTGAAAGAAAACAAAGCTGCATTCATTCAGATAATTTATTTCATTGATAAAATCATTTATTAAGCAAAAACAAACATTTGTATTGCTATAACTTCAGTATCTTTGCTTTTTGGGCCTTGGACTCTGGGAACTTGTCAGTATTTTGTGATGTTTTATTGACGAAATGATCAATAGATCAACTAATACTGAAAGTAATCATACGCTGCCTTACATTTGAACCTTGTAAACTATGCAGAAATAACATCAAAACACAGCAGCTGCTTAAATCTTTCATAACCACCTAAATATGATCCCAACACATCAGCAAGTAATGCTGTTAATGCAAGTTAAGCACTTCCTGTTTCTGCTGTTTCTTCCACCAAAGAGGACGGGGTTGTGGCTTTTACTTTGAAACGTTTGCAGGAAGTGGTTAGACTGCGTCATTGGGTGAAACTTAGCCTGCACCAACATCTGTTGATTATTGATTATTGAGGGTTAACTCAGTGAATATTTGCTGTGAGAGCTCTGTTTTACAGGGATATGCACATTTTATATGACATGCAGAATTAAAAGATTATAAATAAATAAATGAGGACAAAAATGTCAAGTCAGAACAGTTTGAATGATTTAGGCTAACTGAGAAACTTCGAGCCGTACATTTTTCTGAGCTGTTGTTTTTGTTATCAATACTAATTGACATATTCTTTTGTGGTGGAAAAACAAAGTTGGTTTTTCTGAGCTTTTGCACTGAAACTAAAGGCAACAACCAATCAGGTTGTGCACATGGGACGGCAAACTTTATTACTCCTTTCAGCCTTGACAAAGCAGCGCATACTACTCCTCTGTTCTGACCTTTCACAATAAGAGCACTACACATATAATATTCACAGGCAAGTATTTAGTATTTTCGTGTTAGTCTCACCTCTATATGTCTAAAGGGCTTTGTTCCTGGGGAGGTTTAATACTAATAGCAAAGCTTTAAAAATGTAATTCAACTGAAGCTTAAAATTAAATACAATATTTAAATTACATTTAAAGCTAAACTTATTTAAGAAATTAAAGTTAAATTTATATTCCAGTGAGGGCACAATGATGAAGAGTGTAGCTTCTACTGATGATGAAGAACGGGACGATCTAAATTCAGGAAGGAAACTGACATAAAATGAATGATCGTAATTTTAAATCGTCAGGAGGTGAAAACAGGCTGCAGGACCCTCTGATGCATCTGACCTGAGAGGAAAGGTCATGTGACTTTGTGCCATCGTGTGCACATTAATTACACAGAAATGTAATATTTAACCCACGTTGGAGGAGAGACAGAGAGGCTTAACTGCTCCAGGTTGTTCAGATTCAGACCTGCATCTGATTTAGCTCTCATCAAAGAACGGCAGGAAACAACAAATTCACAGTCTGGATGCTGCACATAAATACATAACAGCCGCTGAATGATTAACCACAGCCGGTGATTTTATGACTAGTGCTTTCTGGGAGTCATGTAGCCTTCACGCTGTGTATCCAGGTAAACGTGGGCATTAGAAACAGCAGAATCCTATTTATTGATTTCCCCTTTTAATTATTGATGAGTATTTATCTAACACACCAGATCTGTTTAACAGGAAGTGTGGCCACCGTGTTGTAGTGTTATGGTAACAGGAAGTCAGCTGCTCTGTTGTGAAGTCAGCTGTTTTATTTTGTTCATAAATTAAACAGATGTTATCTGGAAAAGAAGTGTTACACGCATTAAAAGGACAGGTTTATACACGTCTTCATGTTCAGGCTCTTCCATCTTGTTTCTGATCATTGTTGGTCAGCTAATAGTTCAGCAGTCATGTTGTAAGAGCAGCCGTCACTGCATTTTAATAAAAAGTTGCATCACTTTCTTCAGCTTCAGTGATATGTGAGCATATTTTGAGTCACTATCAGAGGTTACAGATATGCCTCTGCCATGCTAAACAGTCCGAGGAGTTAATTTTTAACATTTCCTCTCCGAGTTGTTTAATATACTGCATTACGGTATCCTGCTCTGAGTGGCTGTTAATACAGCTTAACATACTGCCTCGCTGCAAGATGGTGCAACTTGATGTTGATGCCAGAGGTGGTTTCTGCAGAATTTATGGCTTGAACACACCCTGAAAAATGTAGGGAGGCTCCATGTAACACACAGGCATTTACATTTTGATTTCATAGCTTTCCTCTCTGAGCTGTTTTCCCTTTTAATGCATGAAAATGTCAAATTATAGACAAGGCTGAAAACTAAAATACTGAGAATACACCTTAAAAGCTGCAGTACATCCCAGCATGGACAGTTTAATTCAGTTTGTCAGGCTGACGTTTGATTGATTACCATGAAACTGGGTCCAGATGTTTATAGCTGTCGGGAGGAATCCTAAATACTTTATGACTTTTTATCTCGCGCCACAAACGGGTGAAAATGGCCACTGAGTTAAGAAAAGGATATGCCTCTGAAATTAGAGACCAGGCTCAACGGTTAATGTTAGCGTGGCATGCTAACATGCTAATAACCGTGTAGAGTGTTGCAGCTCACATCGTAATGGGTCACGCTGATAGGGAGGCGACGTGGATGTGTGTCTGTGTTCGGCTCTTGTTCTTCGGAGGCAGATTATTCAATTAGCAAAATAAAATGACAAACCTCGCCCAAACAATCATCAAAAAACCCACAATCGGCAACGTACTCGGCCAGTAGCTGACATATTCGTCCAATTGCCCAACTCTAAATGCTGTAAAACTCATTAACGTTATTAAACTGACGGATTCATCCACCAACATTAAAGTCTGAGCCTGTCTCAACTGGCTGCCACCATTCATCGTCTTCGCACAAAGATCTTGAGCTTGTGTAAAACTGCATTTGTTGAAAGTCGCTATCAGCAGAAATATTCATTAAACAATTGTGTTTTTTTTTTATTTATCAAGACGTGATAGTAGATTTGTTAATGATTTGCAGTACTTGGGGAAGCACCGATCCGACTTTCTCCAGTCCCGATACTGATAGCAGACCTTGGCTTTGTGTATCGGCTGATCTAAAGTACCGATCCGGTACCAGAGTTTAATTAATAAACTGTATGTCTCACTGTGTGAAAGCCCTGTCTTAGATATAAATGTATTGAACTGTTATGTATTATTGAAACGATAAACCAGCAACGTAGTAAAACATCTTCAAAATCATCAGAAGTTACAGTTTAGTGTAAACCTTTTCTCAGATTGGTCAAAACATAGTTTATAGTGGAAAATGGAACTGAATTGAATAGATCTGCCCCATTATCAATGATATCCAACCCAGCGATCTGAGTCAGTATCAGCCTGATATCTGGTCCAGTATCTGTACTGGTGCATTCCTAGCACACAGCCTACCTCTGATTTTAGGTTTAATAAATATTAGCTTCCCCTTCTCTAATGTATTTCCTGTTTTCGGTCTCATGTTACTTTACCAGGAAGCTGTACTGAGATTCATCCATCAGCTGTAGATGTTATTTCTGTCTCTGATGTTTAGCGTTCTGGGCTACGATTGGTTATTAAATGCCAAATTCATGCCGCCGGTGCCTTGCCCGTTGAGCCACTACCTGCTGCTCATCAGCGCTGTCTTGTCTTCCCGTCAGTGGTTGGGCGCCCCCTCCTGCCAGCGAGGCAGCTTTGCCTTCTACAAGTCGGTGAGCAGCCGAGCTCGACCCGACGGGCCCGTCCAGGTGTGGAAGCTCGGGGAGTTTTACTTCATCCGCTGTGGACCGCAGGATCCTGTGTGCATCGCAGAGGTGAGATTACCTGCTTATACCTTGTATACCGCTGTAATCAATATTTTTATAATACTGCAGCTCACATGACCCACAGTATCAGCTGTCGGCATTCCCCCTCAGATTTATAGTGTCTCGCATCTCATTATTTTGGTTTTCTGACCTGCCGATTTACTGTTTCACTGGTTTTTGGTTCATGCTGTTTTATAGGAAAAAAAGCTGTAAGAAGTTCACTTTACACAACCACAGACCCAGTTCGATGCTAGCTGGTGAACAGAGTGGAGCATTTAGCGGCTAAAAACTCAGATATTTCCCTCAAGAGTTGGTGGAGACCAAAGACGGAGCTATAAAGGGAGAGAGTATTGGACTTCCATTTATCAGATGACTGGATCAGATCTGCTGGCTGTGTAATAACAGGCAGGTGTTGTTGCTAATACATTCGCCGGATCGACTTAGTAAGGTGACAGCATTTCACATGTTTTGTTTCAGCTGCCCACAAGTAGCCCAAAAATCACTAACTGATGTTTTAAAGTCATGTCATTGAGGTTTAAAAAAAATGCATGCTTTTACTAATGAATACTACAGTGGATTATTATTCTGTCTGATTAAAAGAGAAACTTGAATTATAGCTGCATGGTCACAGTGTGAGAGAAGAGATCTCAATGTACCCTCAAACCTCAAAATGAAGCATACCAGAAGCAGCAAGATAGTTTTCATATATTTATTTTATTTCCTTTCAAATATGAATATTTATTGCTTTTCTTTGTCATATGGTCGTTAAGTAAATATTTTTAGGTTTTAGACTGTTAATCAGACAAAACATGCAGATGGAAAACATCATCTTTGGCTGGCAGAGTGTTTCTGCTGTTTTCTGAAGATGTATTGATCAGTCAGTATACTATGAAATCATTGTTAGCGGGAGCCCTAGCCTCTTCTTTTTATTTAATATCTTGAGGTCTTTAAAGGTACTCCAGTGATTTTTACGATTGTGTCATGAAGTTCTGATACTGCAAAAGGACAGATTAAAACTATTAAACTGAAGCAGTGGAGGCAGAGAGATCCTGACTTTTAGTCCTTATAGTAGCTTCATAAACACTGGATACTACACGTCCCACAATGCAGCTTGATTAGACTTGGGTTAGACCCTCTGACTGCTAAACAGCTGCGTCTTTCTAATTTTTAGAAAGCTCCTGCAGAGCCATAACAGACATTATTCACAGTTTTCACAGAGCAGATTTGTACCAGCTGTGACGAGTCAGCTGGTCTGGTTGTGTGAAATTATCGGAGTGCTCCTTTAATCGCTGACTATGACCGACCCAAACTAAATGTACAAACTGAACCCTAAATGGGTCACACTGCTGCTCTGCTGCCTGCTCACATGAGCTATAGACGACTAATAGTATGTTTTATCAGGACGACATCCCACGGCAAGGCTGAATTTAGTCTTTCAGGTCGCGAGCTGACGAAGTGTTAATGAGCTCGTATTTAGGTTGATAGTGTTGTATTCACACTTAATGATTGTAATGATGTCTGTGAAGTTTTGGGTTAATGCATAATTACAAACCGTGGAAGGAGAGAAACAACGCGGTAAAACAACCTGTTTAAACGAGTCAAAGAAACTGAACTAACAAGTTTACCTTCGATACCAAATCAGTCAAGTCGGTGTAAACTGGCCCGAGTCGGTGCAAGCAGCAACACATGCAGCCTGTTACAGTAATCTGCAGCCGAACATGTCGGCCTCATGTCTGAATAAACACCTCGGTCACACTGATGTACGAGTCTGACGTGAGACCTGAAACACACTGTCAGATTAACATAAAGACGGCAGCAGCGACACATTTTACAAGGTCAAACACAGAGAGAGACCGATTCAATGGACCGCCTCATTGATATCATATTATTTCAATCAGCATCTCATGGGCACAAAATCAGTTTAATAAACTAGGAAATGCTGTGAAATAGCCAATTTTAGGTTGCTGAGATCAGTCTTCTCATATTAGATCAGCAAGGCTGCCGCTAACGACTTATTTTGTATTGATTAATCTAGCGATTATTTTACATATTAGTCCATTAATCTAAATGATTCGGTTGTCATTTAAGTTTATTTCATTTTGAGAAACTGTAAGATATGTCACTGTATAATGCAGCGTAAAATGAAATTGGATTTTGCTCTAAGGAAAAAAGATTTTTAAAAAGCACTGCTGTAAAAATTTTGATGTTGACACCTATTGATCAGACTATTAAATCAATTTTTCCCCCCGCCATGCAGTCAGAGAAGAATGGGTTAAAACCCCTCCTCAGATCTGTATTTCTATGCCTCATGCATGGAAGAATACATGAATATCCAGAAAAACATGCAGCGCATACAGTAAATAGAAATTAAAGTCACAACTGAACGTCCATCCATGTGCACGGTTGGATATTTTAACACAGGCAGCAGTTTTAGCTCTAAAAGAACATTTTAAATGCAGCTGTTAAATGTATTTAATGTCGTAAACTATCTCCATGTTTGTCAGGACTTCTGTTTCAAAGCCAGCACGGAAATAAAATCTCCAAAACAGCTGAAATGGTTCTGATCTTAAACTGTCGCTCAGTATTAAGAAAACTGAGTTGATGGTTTTTGGAAATCAAAAAGAAAATTAATGGAGATGTTGAATTAAGATTTGTGATGTTGAAATTGAGAGTTTCTGAGAGCAGATTCCTCGGGGTTGTGATTGATCGTAAACTAACATGGAAACAACATATTGACGATATTAAAGGTCAAAGGTCAAAGCCAGTAGTAGTCCTGCATAAATCTATGGATATATTAAGTTATAAGGCCATACATGTAATTTATTGTTCACTTATACTTCCTTATATTATCAGTTTACTGTACAAAAAGAAAAAAAACAGATATTAAAGGAGACACATTTCTGTTGTTGGGGTCAAATTATGGAAATGATGCTAATATAAATTTAATAAAGTGTAATTTTGTTTTTCAAAAGAATGGTTCACAAAACTATTTTTGAGGGTTACAAGTGTGAATGATTTTTCATTTTCCTGTTTTATTTCTTGAGGGAAGCTTCATTTGATAAGAATGAAGGTCAGCTTGACTTGACTTTGTTAATACTGATTGTACTGTTCATACTTGTATTATGTGATGACTGAATAGAAATACTACTACTATGAGCAGTGATGCTTTGTTTTAAAGTGGTCACAATCCAGAAAAGGTTGCAAACATCTTAGTGAAAACATCAGCACCCTACAACGACACGTGTGAAACACAGTTAAAGTTAAATATATTAGATTACACCTGTAAATCAAACTACATTAACTACATTGCATTTAAATTTCTAGTGATATCTGTAACTGTAGGTGAAAGAATGACTGTCCATCCATGCATGCTAACATGTTAGCATGCTGTAAGCGCCTTCCTCAAAGTCAAATCCTGCTCAGTTTGAGTTTTTCAGTTTCTTGCTCTGCTTCACAAAAAGAGCAGATTTCAGTATTTGCACGAATTTAAATAGATTGGAAAAAAATATAGTAAAGCCCCAACAGCAGAGTCTGGTATCTTTGTGCAGCGTAAAGGTCCTGGGACTCGGTGATAGCTAACAGTGATACGTTAGAGCTGTGGTTACTATAAATTTGCTCCTGTGAAAGTGTTTTATCTATAAAGAAGGCCTACCGTGATAAAAATGTTGTCTGTCAAGTGTAACTGGTTTGTTTTCAGCTTGACTTCTGTCATCAGATGGTTTTATCACACTGAAGGTTGCAGGACGTCTCCGTCCACTTTTAAACCTGATTCCTGCTGTTTGGGTTGGACCCTGGACGTGGGTATCAGTAATCATCAGGCATCTTAAGACGACTGTGCTCTTCTTCTTCATGTGCAGGTGACCTTACTGTGGGAGGACCAGACACGGCGCCACCTGCTGGCCAGCGCCAGACTCTATTTCCTGCCCGAAGACACGCCGAAGGGTCGCACCAGGGAGCACGGAGAGGTGGGTCAAAGGTCACGGAGCGCCTTGCTCCTGGCCTTCATCTACATGTCGCTTCTTTATTCTTCCATTTATTCATAGAAATGTGTCTGTAGTAAGATAAGATAAGATAAGATATTCCTTTATTGGTCCCACAGTGGGGAAATTCACACTGAGTACTGAGTACGCTGTTGAGGAGCTTCAGATGTGGTCTGATGGTTGACAGTGTGGTCTAGTTGAGCCGAAAACCCATTTCACTTCAGCGTTGTGTGATGTTACCAGTGGTGCAGGAGTGGGCTGAGTGGGCTGAGTGGGCTGAGTGGGGTGAGTGGGGTGAGTGGGCTGAGCGGGCTGAGAGGGCTGAGTGGGGGGGGGTGAGCGGGGGGGGGCTGAGTGGGCTGAGAGGGGTGAGTGGGGTGAGTGGGGTGAGCGGGGTGAGAGGGCTGAGTGGGGTGAGTGGGCTGAGTGGGGTGAGAGGGCTGAGTGGGGTGAGAGGGCTGAGTGGGGTGAGTGGGGTGAGCGGGGTGAGTGGGCTGAGTGGGCTGAGAGGGCTGAGTGGGGTGAGCGGGGTGAGTGGGCTGAGTGGGCTGAGAGGGCTGAGTGGGTGAGAGGGCTGAGTGGGGTGAGAGGGCTGAGTGGGCTGAGTGGGGTGAGTGGGGTGAGAGGGCTGAGTGGGCTGAGAGGGCTGAGTGGGGTGAGCGGGGTGAGTGGGGTGAGAGGGGTGAGTGGGCTGAGTGGGGTGAGAGGGCTGAGTGGGGTGAGAGGGCTGAGAGGGGTGAGTGGGGTGAGAGGGCTGAGTGGGCTGAGAGGGGTGAGTGGGCTGAGAGGGCTGAGTGGGGTGAGTGGGGTGAGCGGGCTGAGCGGGCTGAGCGGGGTGAGTGGGCTGAGTGGGGTGAGAGGGGTGAGTGGGGTGAGAGGGGTGAGTGGGGTGAGCCATGCTCCACCTTTCTGTTTGTGTTGTAAACTCTTGATTTAATTTACCTTCAACTACAATAAAAACACCAACCAAAAACCTCTTTATAAGATAAGATAAGATAAGATAAGATATTCCTTTATTGGTCCCACAGTGGAGAAATTCACAGTCTCAGTCATTCATAAGTCCTTATCCTCCACAGGATGTGACATACTGGAGACAAAATACCAGCTGATATTAATTATCCTGGCAGACTTTTATTTTGTCCACCTCATTTATATCAGTGAGGGTGGACTAAATAACAGAAACACCTCTCTGTCTAGCTTGTGAGTTTCCCCCTGAGGGTCAAGGTCTTATCTCATCTTAACTTTGTCAAATAAATGTATTGGAGTAAAAGTTAGTGGAGATGAAGTATAAAGTAGCATTACAGTATATGGACAATGGAAAATTGTGCCTGAGTAAATGTACTTTTTGCCACTAAAAACAGATGAATAGTAAACGTAAGTAACCTAAACAACTATAATACTGCCTCCATTATGAGCATTTTGTATTGTATATGAAGCATGAAATGTAATTCCTGTGGACTCGTTATGGGAGTGAACGTCTCCTAATATAATCTGGGGAAAGCTTTAAGGACATCTATTAATAACCTCGTCACACAGGAACACTGCCTCCTTTTTTATCCAAACATCTTTCAGCGTCACCTTGTTTACCAAAAAGCATCTTAACTTGTGCTAAAATATCTCAGCTCTAAAAACAAACATTATTACATCTCAGCCCTCTGTGGTCTGATATCATTAATGATCTGCAGTTGAATTATTTGTGATTTCACATGACTGAGTACGAAGCATCAGATGTGGATGCGTCTGCTGCTGACTGTTTTTGATTAGCACAGTTCACATGCAGCTCAGCCTTCACAGGAAAATCCCCCTTTGGGAACGACACTAATGTATTACCCAAATGTAAATCCTTGATAATGACGTGTCTGAAACCAGATTTTCCACATTTTGAACTTGGATATTTCCACTTGAAGTCCCTCTATGGAGGTTTAAATGAGCCCTCTGTTGTCACAGGAATCATTCCCCAGTTTATTTTAATTTGTGTTATCTGAATCATCTTTTTTTACCTTCAAAGATCTAGATAAGATATTCCTATATATATAAGATATTAGTCCCACAGGGGGGAAATTCACAATCTGTGGGATCAGCTCCTTTTCACATACGTATGACATGGATGCATTTATCAGCAGTCATTTTTGAGAGGGACGAACCCAGTGATCTGTAATATATTGATATGTGAGAACCCTTCAGACGACATGTGTTGTGTTGAGGGAGCTTTAGAGACACAGAGCCAGGCTTCCTGATTCCAGTCTTTATGCTAAGCTAAGCTAACTGGATCCTGAATAAGCACCAGATGGACCCTCAACATATCAGCACGGCTCCAGTCTCAACGTTACGACATCAGCTTTATTATCAAGGCCACCACAGCAAGTCAGATACACAGACGGACATTAAACGCACCTCTTTCTGTTGAGCGTTCTCTAATAAATATAAATAATATAAATACATGAATTATATGTAAAGATATAAATAAATACCACTTATCCCGCCTGCTCAAAATAAGTACGATAAGTTCTGCTGAAAACTTGCGCGGGCCTTTTCTCTTTTCTGTAAATGTTCGGTTACGTCTGAGCGAAGCTGTAAGAAAAGATGAAACTGACATGATTATAAAAGAGACCTCTGTCTCTGACAGAACACCACGGCTTTAACCAGCAGTGGTGCTGGTCCCATGTGTGAAAGGCCTACAGAGAGATTACCATCGTGACTTTGACATACGTTTGACACGGTGGTCCTATGTCTGAATAACATCCAGGCAGGGCGCACGCCTGAAAGGGGCTTGAATCAGCAAAACCAAGAGTTGAAGAGGTTGATGGTGAAAATGTCAGTCAGTGTTGTAATGTTTGAGCTTTGAGATGTTTTTCAGGCTCCTGCAGAGCCGCTTGATATAAAGCTCGTGGGCCCTTTGTTAATGATAACGAGGTTCTCCGACCTGGCGTCGGGTCCGAGGAGCTGCAGGTTTTTGGGGGGTCGGGTTCTGGACTCAACATGATCGCAGCCGTCAGACTGGAATGGGAGGAGAAAACTTTAGTTACTTTGTTAGATTTAGATTATTAATAAAAATGTCAATCAACCAATACATTATTATTGATTTTCATTATTATTATACCGTAGATTAAAGTACCCAGCAGTATATGAAGTAATTCAAATGTAGCTCCACCTTAACCAGCTGCAAAATTAAAGTGATGAACACATTAATGCATCAATAATTATTATCCAGCTATAGGATTTTTGTTGTTTCTGAAACTGGCCATTTTGCATAATGACTACTTTTGCTTTTGGTACTTTAAATATAT
>CAMQGK010000052.1:35297500-35322500 GCA_947000775.1 Pterois miles | reverse complement strand
AACGTGATGGGCAGCGTGGAGGTCGGCTGTGAGGGCAGCTGGCTCCCCGACCCCGAAGAGCAGCTGTTCCTGGATCAGCTCTTCGCCTTCATGGAGCGCCTCGGCTCGCCGATCCACAAAGTCCCCAACCTCGGCTTCAAGAAGAGTGAGTTGCTCTGTCGCTCTTTCCTGTCCTTTGTTTCTTTAAAAGGTGAATCAGAGTGCTGTTGAAGTTCACAGGTTCAGCTCGTCCCCATCATGCTGTCAGAAGCCTTTTCATTAACCTGAATTCTGCCATTGAGATTAAAAATGTTTTCAAGAGGCCAAAAGAGGCAGCAGCAGCAATCGGTCACAGTCAGACAAACTAAAACAGAAACACTAAATATAAACCACAAGACCGCAAATGAATAAAATGAAATGGTGAAATGTAAAGTAAGCATCATTAAGAGATGCCATCCAGGAAACGACAGCTGTTTAAAGCAGCGCTGTGTCAGGATATGGACGTCTGCAGCTCAAAACTCCTGCTCGACTGCTCATGATCACACCGTCTGTGAGTTCAGGCTTAATGTCTGCTGTTGATTGATCTGTCACAGTTCACCTACTGCAGAAAATCAACTTACAAGGCGGGACAATTGTTAATATTATTATTTTTTGTTGGTTTTTATATCATTCTGTAGCTTCCCAGTGGTTTTCCTATATATTCAAATCCAAACATTCAAATTTTGGTCAAAGTATGTATGTTTTAGTGTCGCAAGCCCTTCTAAAAGCATGTACGGTATGTACAGTATACGGTGTATTAACATCGCAGTACAGTAACTTAGATGTGGTCGTATGCCGGCGCAGAAGCACAGCAAAGCTCTGCTGTGGACGCCACGTTAGTTCGGACCAGAAAGTCACGCAGTAACTCAAACGGGCTATCGGACCGATGCAGCGCTGCTCCACCTCCACTGATTACTGGTTATTTTTTTAAATGTTTTCCGTATGCTCCGATCCATAAGCGATTTACCTCGCCATCGACAGCTCTCTCCAAAGCCCCAGACTCCCTGCACAAAAACTGTAGTATTACATCGCAGAACGCAGTACACTGTGTACAACCCCACTTCAGAAAATCTGAACTCGCCCTTTCACTTATTTCCAAACTTAGCCTAGCTGACATTATTCATAACCTTATTGATTAGCTTTGATTAGCAAAAACAAATTGTGGACACGTTTTTAATTTTTGCGTTTTATTTACTGCTTCCTTGAGATTATTAATTTGATACTTTTTATGCTTTTTATAATTTTAGATATTTTTGTAGCACCATTTTATAACACAATCTGATCATATCACCACAATCCACCTCCACTTTAAGGTCATAAATGATAAAACGGTGATGGTAATATTGTTTCTCGTCATTTGAACTTCATTATTCCCGTCTCTCCTGAAAGAAAAAACATTTTTGACATTACATTTCTAACCTCCATGTTTTATTTTATTTATTCAAATTAAGCTCAGCATCCAGTATTTTTTTTATGACTTCATCATCAATTATTGAGTTTGCTGATTGGTTTAAATATATATGTATATATATATATATATATTTAAAATATTTAGAAAATTCAACCATACGTTATGCATAATATCACAACTCAAAATATAACAGTTTCCCATAGAAATACTGTATGAATGTAATGTTTTATTATATCTACATTATACTTATAGTATTGTAGGTGCATGAATAGTTCAATTAACTAGATATATTTGATACCTGGTTAAACTTAAAGTTTAAACTGAATAATAATATTTTTAAAAAGTGGATCCGTTTGTCTGCAGATGTGAGTATGTGGCAGCTGAAATCATGATGTGAAGTTGTGGTTTTGCTCCATTTGCCCCTGAGGATCATTAATATTTCATTGGCTCTGATCTGTTTTCATTGTAATTAAAACAGCAGTTAGAATATGAAAACATAGGAGGGGTTTGTTTCATCTGGATCTTCATGAGCAGGAGAGAAGAGAGTCACATGTATTTGAAATACTTTGCACGTTTTATTTGTTTAGTCAAACTGAGCGTTTTTACTTCAGAGCCACATTTTATCTGCCGTGTTTCGTATTTCCATGCCTCATCTGCTGAGCCTGAACGTGTCCGTCCTCTCCACAGTTGACCTCTTCCTCATGTACTCTGTGGTCAAGCGGCTCGGAGGCTACAAAAGGGTGAGTCACTTCACTTACTTCAGTTTGTACAGCCCTTTTAGCCTGTTTTAAAGGAACAGTTTGATATTTTGGGAAATTCTCATGTGTTTCCTCGTGGAGAGTTGTGTTCAGGATGTCATGGAGAGCAGGTCTTGCAGTCGGGGCTGCTGGGATCGGTGTAATATGTGGAGACAGCAGCCTCACCGCGGTGCCGTTTAGAGGGAGAGGGCCCACAATGTGCTGAGCATGGACAGAGGCCTGTACTGACTGAAAAAGCACGTCATTTTGTGACAGAGGAATTGATTTTAGTCTGTGCTGCGATTAAAGCCAGTCATGTACCACGCGTCCCCCACCCTCTGCCGAAGCTACGAATATTCGAGCCCAAAAATGGTATCTGGGACAGCCCTAGTTGTATGTCTGTATGCTAGATATTAAAGTACCACTGGCAGCCAGTTAGCTTAGCATAATGACTGGAAACAGGGAGAAACGGTTTGCCATTTTTCATATTTAAACTTGTTTTCTATACGGAGCAGCCATGGTCTCAAGGGGGGTACGAGCCAGCGTCTCCCTTGTGTCGGTCCGAAGCCCGGGTAAATGCAGAGGGTTGCGTCATTCGGCTTAAAACGTGAATATATGATCATTCACTGTGGCGACTCCTGAGGGGAGCAGCCGAAAGGAGAGCAACACTTGTTTTTTATACAGTTTTAATAAATTACATACAACGTTACTGACTACAGGTGCTTGTAGTTTTTTGGTTTTATTACCTTTGGACAGAGCCACGCTGGCTGTTTCCTCTCCTTTCCAGTCTTTACGCTACGCCAAGCCAAGCGTCTGCTGAGTTTACACTCCACCAGAAACAAATAAACATATTTCCCCAAATGTGGTACAGTTTCTACAACTCCAGATTCATCTAAAGGAGTCGCACAATTAATCGAATATACTGCTGTTACTATGAACAGTACAGAAAAAATCAGTAGTACCTTTTTAATTAACTAACAATCACCTGTAAAAAAAGGCTATTTGTCTCTTCAGAGTGAAACAGTCATTTCTCTACAGTTTACAGTAAATAAACACACAACAGAAGCAGCTTTACAATAAACGTAAAGAGGCAGACGGGACAGAAACGGGTGATATAGTTTCAGCTCAGAGCTGCAGTGTTGGCAACAAAAGGCCTGTTGAGTGGTTCATTTGACCCTCTATACTGAGCTGAGCCTTGTTCTGAACAATACTGCATTATACTACACGGTGTTACTCTCCTAATGACATGCTGTACAATGTATGTGATTGTTTCAACACACACCACTCAGCACAAAAAACAGACCGCATGTTTTGGTCCATTTCATTTGAGATCAAGCCATGCAGCCTCATCCTTAAAGACGCTGATTCAGCTCCTCATTCATTTCCACAATGATTACACTCTGAATAAATAGTGAGTCCCTCTCAGCACACACGTTTGTTCAGCGATCATCGTCTTCGTGTGTGTGTGTTACAGGTGACAGTGGACCGTCTCTGGAAGATAGTCTACAACGAGCTGGGAGGATGCCCCGGCAGCACCAGCGCTGCTACCTGCACCAGGAGACACTACGAGAGGTCAGACAGGAACACCAGCGGCTCCTACAAATACATCTGTTAGGCTGAAAAACAAAAAGCATATGCACTGAGCATCTTGTAACTATGTGCGTCTCAGGCTGATGCTTCCTTATGAAGAGCACCTCAGAGCAGGAGGAGCAGAGTTCAAAATCCCTGAATCCCCCATGCCCCCGAAACCCAGAGGGATCAGAGGAAGGAAACCACTTCAGAGAGGTAGAAAACCAGGACCCAAATCCAAGGATAAGAAGATGACAGCCCCGGCTGCTCCGTCTCATGCTGTAAGGAACAGACCAACAACTCAGTTTTTATATGTTTTATCACATATCTACTCTTTAATACACCTATGGTCCCACATATAGAGAGCAAGGCAAGGGAATGGTGTTGATATAGCACATTTCATTTCTGGTAAATTCAATGTACTTTACTTTAAAATGTATGCAGCAATACGTAACACATACAGAGTACAATAAATAGTGCAACAGCAGTAAAAGATGGAAAAGACATGAACAGATCCAGTATAGGCTTAAAGACAGCAGCTATGGCCGCTGACCTTCGTCTCTCTGGGCAGGTCGTGAACCCGAACGACACCGTGGTGGTGAAGAGAGGCAGAGGCCGGCCGCCGGGCACTCGCAACAAGGCTACGCTGATCGCTCAGGCCAAGCTGATGGCTCAGCAGCAGGCTAAATCCAAAGCATCGGCTGAGTGTCAGCAGCAGAGTCCTCTCCTTCCAGCCAGAGGTGAAGGTGGACCAACCCCCAGCAGCTCACTCAGGGTAACCACTGCTCTCCTGCAGGGAAAACTAGATTTACAGAAATCTAAGATAAGATAAGATAAGATATTCCTTTATTAGTCTCACAGTGGAGAAATTCACAAGCTTTACCCATGATTCATCCTCCCAGTATGAAAAGCTGTTAATGTGATATCACAGTATTGCAAGGTATTTCAGTCTTATATAGTCTATACAGAGGTGCAATATAAATATGATACTGTTGTCACTGTAATGATCTAATTTCAGCTGGTGTAGTCAGGTTTATACAGATAACGCCAGTAGATTCGGTCTGAGTGACAGAGTAGTGGTCCTCCTAGTTTAGGAGGTCTGATTTTAAGAGCACGTTTACAAGCCAATATTTAGTCTGTTTTAATCAAACTCTGGTACGGTCCCTGGTATGGTTTGTTCGGTCAGTTGTCAACGTAGTAATCGCACCCTGGTGCTGACCGAACACCTGGTTGTTTGTGAGAGACGGGCCCTGTGGCTGCCGGAGTGGGTTCTAGTTGAGATGGACACTAGTTAGGCAGGCTAACATAAGTGGGAGAGGACTGACCTGGACGTCTACAAAAATCTGATGTTTGCTTGACATCTGGGCTAGTGATGGGAACGTTTCTGTTAAAAACCCGAACCGTTCGGTTCTCTGGTCACGGTTCTGTACCGTTCGGTTCATCTGAAATAGGTTAGGAGGCCCATTGTGTATTTTTTCATCCCGTTTATTGTCCCACTAGAAATCAAGACCTGTGGAAAGAGGCTGGGACACGGCGGACAGGAACATGAGGTAGAACACCTGCTCAGTGTAACTGAAGCTGAGGTCCTGCGTTGTGATTGGCTCAGTTTCGGTGAGGGCGGACCAGATTTGACGGCCCATGTGTTGAACCACCAAAGATACGAGGCGTCTGCCGTCTCTTGGCCTCTTTCTCTTTCTGTCTCTCTCTCGGCCTCCTTGCTGTACCATAAATACCGTTTACCGCCGAACCGAACTGAAAACCGGGACCCCGAACCGTGATATGAACCGAACCGTGAGTTTAATGAACCGTCCCTCCCCTAATCTGGGCTGACGAAAACATACAGACTCTGACTCTCAGAGTCTTGTGCTTTAAACAGAATTATTTAAATGTGTGTTGAAGCATAGCAGCAGATTAATACATATTAATAATCACTATCCATGACCTTGCTCTCCTCTCCTCCCTCCCTGCAGCCCATCCAGCCGGCTCTCCTCCCCGTCAACATGCCCCTCACCCCCGACCTCTCCCCCATGTCCGCCCCCTTTCTCCCCTTCCAGCCCAAACCAAAGGCAGACCGAGGGGAGTCTGTGGCTGCTCCAGGCGTGCTCCTCTCCACTCTACCTCGTCCCTTCGTTGGAGGATCTCTGGGCGGCTTCAGCCCCATCAAAGGCGTCTGTCCTCTGGATGTCTTCAGGAACCGCATCAGCCTCCAGAGAGGCCCGGAGAGCCCGGCCCTGACGCCTCAGGACCCGACCCAACACCATCCGACCATCTACACCATCCAGCCCAAAAGTGGAAGCCCAGATACACCTCATCCCAGCGGGGAGCAGCTTCAGCCTCTGCCCCACCCGCTCCACCAGCAGCACAACCGATGCTCCGGCTGTAACGTGGACGAGGCAGCCCAGAGAGGAGGCAGTCGAGATGCCAGGAACCGGCCTCCTCTGCCCCCTCTCCGGGTCCTGCCTTTGAACCTGGACTGCAGCGTTCAGGTGTGCCAGCTGATGAGGACTCGTCTGGGCTCTTCTCAGTTCCAGACCTTTACCCGCCGACTGTCCGAGGCTCTGTCCCAGGACTTGAGCTCCAAGCCCCCCTGCTCTCCCATCACCCCTCCCCCCGAGCAGGCGCTGCCTCTCAACCTCAGCAAACGCTTCACAGCTAAGAGACCCAGTGCAGAGGGACCAGAGCCGAGTCCGATCAACGGGAACACAGATCAACCGCCATCCAAGAGACCAAGACCCGGCTGCACGGAGCAGGCTGAGGACTCCAGCCTGGGAGGCCGGTCCGGCTCTGGAGGAAGCGGAGCAGGAGTTGAGCAGGATATGGAGATGAAGAACCAGGAGGAACCCGCCGACCTGAGCTCTCCCAGCAGGATCAGGGCCTTCCTGCTCGGGCTGCCACCCTTCATGGGGAAACTAGAGGATGATCTCAACGGGACAAGGTTTGGGAGATTTCTTCCTCCGGGACCTCTGGCTGAAAGCCAGAGGAGCGAGACAGAGGCAGGAGAGGGAGGAGTGGCAGTAAAGAAGGAGGAGGTGGTTGGAATAGAGCGATGCGAAACTGAGAGAAGCAACAAACGACAGAAGTTGGAGCAGGAGGAGAAAGACCCCCCCTCCTCTCTGGTCCGGGTCCAGCAGAGCTGAAGAGAGCCGGGCCCTCAAACACTGACACACACTGTTTTTAGCATTATTCCCTGTTGATATTAGCATTTTATGATCAGAAAAAAGCCGGATAAATTGGGGATTTGTCAGGTTTGGAGTGTGTAAAGTTGTATCCGCCACGGGGCGTGGTGTTGGTTTTGGACGTCAGATCCTTCAGCGATTTACCTGGCTCGCGTTAAAGCCTGAACACGTGGAGCAGGGATGTTTCTCTGCTTCGTATTTGGGAACATTTGAACTCACAACTTCAGTTTGTTTCCCATTTTTGCCTCCTTGTTATTTCCTGTGTTGTTTTTCCTGGTTTTCAATCACATCGTTGATTGAACTTTGCAGAGGAATGACGACACAAAGACTCATGACAATCACAAATCAGTTTCTCTTTGTTTCTGTGTTGATTTCTGTCTCTTTAAGGTAAAAAGGAAACAGAGGAGTGGGACTGTGAGTCTTATACAAACACTGCCATAACCCTCCATAACACTATTAACTCCACTGTTCAATATGACGGTGAAATATTGAACAAGATCCATATTACTTAAAAGAAAAATCAGCTCTACCTATGCGTGATGCCATGCATCAAGACTTCATCCATTAGCATCTAGAGTGTACTGTAGTTTGATAGGTTCATTTTTAAATTGTACTCTACTTCTGTAGAGAGATAGTTATTTTCTGATAAAGTGTCTAGACGTTACCTGGAGCTCCTCAGTCTTCACATTATAGCTCGTTAAGTGAAGACTTTCTATAGTCCTGCTCGTTAGATGAAATTATATAAACTTTTCTTACACATATGTGCCTTAAATGGCCTGCGATCTGTTTCATCGCCGGCTTCAAATCCATTCAGTTAAAGAGATACCTTGATGTTGGACCTGCTTAGTTTCCCTTCACTCTTCAGTCGGGCTGGGTATCTCTGAAACAGCAGTGTGGATACCATACCTGAGATTTTGTTGCTTGTAATGTAAATGTAAACGTGTTTCCAAGAAAACTTAACAAAATAAGCCAAAGTCCTCAAACTTTAAATGTTGTCGTAATATTAGCTGCTGTACAAGAACCTGAAAAAATGTAGGTTTGAAATCAAGAAGAGTCCAAATCTGACCAGACATTCGCCGCCAGCTCTCAGCACTAATACAAAATGGTTCGATACCCAGCCCTGCTGTTTGCATCGCAAAGACCACTGTGGCCACACGTCGGCGCCGTCGTCTCGCCTTCATCACTACCGCTGTTCAGCTCGTTCAACCAATAAGAAATCAGCACAGGAGGAAGATCTGTGTGCGGAGATGAAACATGAACATGTAGCCCAAACATTCAGACTACCTCAGGTTTCCTTATTTTTCCACCTGCTTTATCTGTTTCAGGGGGTGAGCCTATCCCATCATGCATTTGGGTAGAGAGCAGGGTTGGATACGGTCCATAAACACAGACAGACTTAGATTTGGTATCAAAGGATAATTCTTACTGTCATCATTAAGAAAACTAGAATATCACCAGAAATGTCCTTTAACCTTCGATCTGTATCTGGATACTGTACGGCTGCATGTACCGGTAGCTGCTGTTACTAAGTACTGTCCTCATCACCAGTCAGACGTCACTGTGATCAGGTCTGAACTGAGGTTTAGCGTAGGGAGTTGGATGGTGGACTTATAGCGTTATAGATAAAAGGTGGAGATAGTTGACCTTTCAACTTGTTATGTAGCTTAATATTTTGGGCAGTAGACGTATTTACTGACTGGCTCAGAGTTCAGTGAGAAGGTTGATACCACTCATGTCTGTACGGTAAATATGAAGCTGTAGCTAGCAGCTACGTAACTTAGCACAAAGCCTGGAAACGAGGGAAACTGGCCGGCATGTGCCCAGAGGGGAAAACACCAACCTACCAAGTTTATTACAAGGGCTGGCAGTCGGTTGAAATTTCTAATTGTGATTAATCGCATGATGTCCGTAGTTAATCATAAATTTAAAATGTATCTGTTCCAAAAGGGAGATTAGTTAAATATTTAATCCTCTCATCAACATGGGAGTATGCAAATATGCTGCTTTATCCAAAGGTATGTATATATTTATTATAGTAAATCAATAACAGCACTAATCAATACCAGATATTGACCAGAAACCCTCCCAGGTTCTGACTTTAGCATCAACAATCTGCTCCAATCAGAACAAACTGCAGCCCAACAGGCAACAACAGCTGTCAGTGTGTCAGAGTGCTGACTTGACTAGGACTTGATCCAGACTGACTGGGACTATCAGAAAGTGGGCATGTCTGTAAAGGGGAGACTGGTGGGGACCCAGAGAACCCATTTACATCCACACATCTGGAGGTCAGAGGTCAACGGACCCTAATGTCATGGCATTATTTAGCCTCCTTTGCTACTATGACATGGCTACAGCCTCAATATCACAGTCATTATGTCGCCACTCATTTCTGTCATTAATGCGAACGGTGCGGCGTTAAAACAGATTTGCGTGGTGTTTCGAGGGGTTGTGTACCAGTATATTAGTTGGCAAGTCCCAGCCAAGAAATAGTCCAACACACAACCGTCTGCCAAACCACAAACTGTCCTTTTTGTGCAGATTAAAGAACAAGAGTGAGACATTTCCCTCAGTGAGCTTTCTGGGTGTTTAGTTGCTGTTATGGTTGGACAGAGCCAGGCTAGCTGTTTCCCGTCTCTCTGTGCTAAGCGTAGAGGCGCTGAGTGTGGTAGCAATCTTCTGATGGAAATCTTGGCAAGAAAGTAAATATTTCGCAAAATATTGAGCTATTGTTATAAGAAAATGGCCCAACTGTACAGTTGTCCGGTCTACTGCATTTACATTCATTTGACCTGAACATATCCAGATACACATTGTGTGTTAATGCCAAACCTGCAGCATCCACCAAAGATCATGTTGCCGTTTTCCTCTTTAAACCAATCCACTGCTCCAGTCGGCTTCTTCCTCTTCTTCATCTGAAGTGCCAACTCAAACCCGACTCCATATTGTGGCGAAAACCTTGTGTAGCTGAAACAAAATTAAAATGTCAAGGTATCCCTTTAATCGCAGCCTTTTCCTTGGACTCATCTCGGTTTGTTTCAGATTTGCACACCTACTGTACCCACGTGCTTTTCCATATTTATATTTGCCATTTTTTATTTTTTCCTTATGCCAACGTTTTATTATTTTAGTAGTGGAATCAACTACAACACCGAAATTAAGTGGTGCTCTTTATTCTTAGTTATGTAGCCATGTTGTTGTTGTTGTTGTTGTTGTTGTTGTTATTATTGTTGTTGTTGTTGTTGTTGTTTAACTGATGAAGCTGCAAATTCTTTTCATCCAATCAAGTCAATCGATCCTGACTTCAGTCTCAAACGGCTTTTGAGACAAGTTTAAAAGGTCTCACAGCAGTTATTTGTCCAGAAAGTTTAAAGAAAACATTTAAAATAAATCATTAAAAGATAACATGACTTGTTATGAAAACATTTGCAGTTTTCTTCTGATTTATCGGGCCGTTGGCTTGGTGTGAGACGGATATGAATTGTCTGAATGAATGCATGAGTAGAGAAATGTACACTCAGTAGATCATAGCGGCGCAGATGCACCGAAGCACATGTGACTCCACCAGAAATCACCAGGCCTCCATAACCATAACCATAACTCTATGACACGTATCACCTTGTGGAAGTCAGAGTTTGTGTTTCAGGAGATTATAATTATATTATTTTACGACTCTAACAAGAAGAAGATGACAATACACTTCTTCCTGTTTGTGATTATTTCTTGAAAACAGTCATCAATGCAGTAAGGTCTGAGTCCGATAACCTGACGGTAGGATTAATGTATATCTGGTGTCTCGCTCTGCGTCATCCTGTCTGTTATTTATTAAGGCGAGGTGTTTCTGAGCGCGTGCAGAGCTCACTGCGAGCAGTAAAGGCCTCAGTGAGCATCAGAGTTACGTCGTCTGCGGCTGAAGGTGGGAGTGTTTGTCGCTGCTCTGAGCGGCCTCACTTGACTTTGGGGTGAAAGGTCACGAGGTGGCGGTAAGACACCGTTTAGTCACGTGCCACCAGCGAAGAAGAATGACGGCATATTACACACAGTGTCTTTTATGTGTCTTACCGCCGTGGCGTTAAAGTAAATGGTCAAAACGGGGAAAGATGGCGCACACTTTCAGACCATCTCTGCTTGTAGACGTGCACAGCGTTGCGCTCGGTTGGACACAAGAAAAGTGGCCGATGTCCAAAGCTGGAGGTTAAACTTGACCTTCTCTCACACCGCTACAGACCTGAACAGTTACTGCACAACTTGGGTCCGACTGTTGGATTGTCGGACACAACCTTTCGTTCGTCAGAAGTTTTAGACACCTTTCCGCCATCCAAACTGTTCACCAACTGCCTAATGACAAGTTTTGTTACCCTGCGAAGTCCTCTAGGGGGCTGATGAAGCTCTTCTTGTCCTGGAAGTGACGCGAGGAGAGTTTACCACTGTAGGTACGCTACTAAGCTAGCTAGCCAGACACGCCAACGTTAGCGTTTGTTGCTACGGTAAGCACACTGTGTACCGTGTACAGACGTAAGTAAACCCCACCATAGTCTTTACTTTGGGATGACGTCAGGAAAATTTAAGATTAGTTCAAATTAACGTTTTACAGATATGAAATCGTAATAAGTGGCCTGCAGTTGCAGGTCGACGTGTCAAATGTCTGCATGTCGACTATTAATTCAAAATCAAAAGTGTTTTGAGAATCAATACAGTACATACAAAACACACGAAGCAGTGAAAGTGCTCTCCGTTCTCCCCATTGCAGCGATTGATGGCGTCTATATAGCAGCAGGTTTTAACCGTAACTCTTCAAATGAACCGTTTCATGTGTAACGGACGTCCTGGAGCCTCCCAGTCAAACCAGCGCTCTGCTGGACCGCCGCTGGACCGCCGCTGGACCGCTGCTGGACCGCCGCGATCCGAGCGTCTCCGTCTGACTCTGCAGTTAGTTTTATTTCTTGTCCTGCGTGTTAATTTTTCTGTTAATGACGACATGCCACCGATGATTTAGAGTTAAACCAATATGAGCGTTGAATAGTTTTTCTTCTTCTTTGGTTATTTAAGCTTTAGTCTGTAAAGGTTTCTGTAGGTATTATTTCTTTTTTTTCCTTTAAAGTTTAAAATGTTTACATCTTGTTATGCATGTTCAAACAGATTTGTTATATCCAGTGTTTTGCACACTCGCATCAGTCTGGAACGGCACTCATTCATGGAAAGTACTTAAAAATGAAGTGCCTGATACTAAAAATTGGAGTTGTAAGCAAATGAAAGTTGCATTTAGCCTTCATGCCACTGACTTGAACAACGGCTCCTGTTGTCATGTAATGTTTTATTGATCCTGTGTTTTTAAAGCACGAGGGGAGATGATCCCGTTAAAAGGCGTCGGCGGGGCGTCGGCGGGACGTCGGCGTGGCTCTGCGGCGTGGGGCGGAGCAACTGGACCTACGACGCCTCGCGGCCATGAGAGCGCTCAGTGATGTGACTCATCTGGTGAGCAACATTCACGAAGATAAATGATCAAATTAAAGGTGCCACACGTGACATTTTACCATCTGTGTCTGCAGCATCAGCTCGCGGCGCTTTGTCGTACAACCGGACCGAGAAATGTCTTTGTCTCAGTCCAAACATGCAGCTGCAAGAAAACGTCTGTGAATCTTTGGGATCACTTGGATTTCTGCATAAACTGGTCAGAAAACGTGATTAATAGTGATAAAATGATAAAATAGTGAAAATGTCCATCACGTTTTCCCTGAGTGACGTCTTTAAATGTGTCGTTTAGTCCGGCCAGCACAAAGATATTCAGTTTAAATCTCAACATTTGAGGATCTGCAACCAGCTAATTTTTGTGCGTTTTAGCGTCAAAAACGAATTTGTCACGATTCTCTTTCTGTCGGTCGACTAACTAAACGTTTCAGCTGTAGAAATGTCTCGAGGTTGAACATGATCGAGTTTTAATGTCAACGTCATTTCACATTTCCAACTTTCAAGTGGCAGCAGAGGGGTTTCTGGGAAATGGAGTCTACATCTGGAAAACCACCAGCAGTCATATAAAAGTGACATATTGATGTTAAAATGCTGCATGTGGCACCTTTTTATTTTATTTTTTAACGAACTGTTGGATGTTAAGAACCAATGAATGTCTCAGTCACATCTTGTGATCTCATTTTATCACCATTTCCTCATGTTTTTGTTATTTTTATTCCTCCTTGAAACAAGAGATCAACTTTACGAACAGAAGTCTTTTCTTCACAAACGGTGAATTGAGTCTTTCTGGTGCATCGCAGTCACCTGCCCGAGTGCACCTGTAACGTGTCCCCGAGTTGTTTGACTCGACCCGCTGATTGACCCTCTGTGTTCTTGCATATGTGTGATTTGATGATTGCCGATCTGCAGCACAAACTCCATTTTTTAGTTTCTGTACGCGGTAAACGGCTGGCAGTGTCAGGTACCATTCCATTTTAACACTGTATATTTATAATAAAAGTCATCTGTCAATAAAAGCTGAGTGGCTGTTTGTCCTTGGGTTCATCTGCGCTCTTATATCATGGATAAACAACATTTCCTGTAATTATCATGATGCGAACTACCAGCAGATTTCTGTTATGGGTTCAAATTCAGTTGACATTGTTTTACAAGGGTAAAAAAAAATATAAGAAGTCGTTTAAAAAAAAAAAAACACAGTTCAGAGTCATGATTTTATATCAGGACTTGTAATAAGAAAATAAAGTCTTAATTTTAAAAGAAAAGTTGTGTTTTCAAAATAAAAGAATGAATTTATGAAGCCGTAATATGAGATTAGAGTCAGAGATTTTAAAGAAAAGCTGTAATTTAATGAGAATAAAAAAGCCAATATGGGATTAAAGTCCAAATATCAGATTGATGGTGGTCATTTTTAAAGAAATGTATTTTTTGGATTAATGTTTAAAAGAAAATTATTTTTATGAAATAAGTTGTACTTGTTACGAAATTAAAGTTGTGATTTTGACGTATGATTATATCAGGAAAGTCATAATCTGTGAATAAAGCCCTAATTTTATGTCATATTACAAGAAGTTGTAATGTAATTTTGTATTGTAATTTTAAAAGCTAAATATTATTTTGAGAGAAAAATTTTCTATTATGAGAATAAAAACAATTTGTAAAGAAGTCAAAATTTTGAGGCATAATGATGATATGATATGATAATAAAGCCTTAATTTTCTGCAAAAACATTAATTAGTGAGAAGTTTTAATTTTACAAGAAGAAAGTTCTGATATAATTTTGACAGAAGCCATAATATATATATTTAACCAAAAAATAATTTAATATAAATAAAGTTGTATTGAGATAAGTCATAATTATATTTATTTATAATTTTATAAGAAAAGCTGTGATATTCATGGGATTGGGGATCATCGGGGATCTGGCCCAAATATTTCCTGTCATGTCCTAAAAAAACAGACAGATCTAAAAATATTATCAGAAATTAAATGGTAACACAAAATGATTTGATTTTAATATTTATATTAGAGATCTGTATCCTTAGATAAGGCATCAATATTTAATTTGACTGTGAGATTCTTTATAATATATGGTATATAGGAAGGTATACTGTGTTGTTCTTGTATACTGTGTGTATACTGTGTATATACTGTATATACCTGAAAAACTGATAATCCTGCAGTTTGACTGAACTTCCTGTGATTCTTCAGACTGAACCCTAGATGGAGGCAGAGATCTGATCAAAACTATAGATCCTATAAATCCTGCATACAGACTGATTGCTGTCGTGTTTATATGCTTAATTTTGCTTTGGGTTCAATAACTTTTACTGTTTTATTGATATTTTTGCAGTAAACCACGTCTGATAGTGAACTCTTCTCTTATTGGTTTCAGGGAAGAAAACCATGAAGCTGAACCTGGACTCTGGATGATCTGGACTCAGTTACTCCTCTGGTTGGTTCTCAGGTTTCATTTGTCTTTGTGTGATTTCTGAGGGGCCCCTGCTGGCCGAGGGGCCCCTGCTGGCCGAGGGGCCCCTGCTGGCCGAGGGGCCCTCAGGGTTCACACAGCACTGTGGTGGGTTTGGGATGAAATGCACATTTAAAGATTGTAATGAAATCCTGGAATTAAAAGCCCATAAGAGTAAATGCATAATGACAAATGTATCCCAAAACTACGCTGCTGAACGACCTCACCTGCCGTGATTTTCAGATAAAGGGGCATTCCACCAATTCTACACTTCAGTTTGTGTTTCTTTGCCACCAGGGTCAATCCCAGCCTGTGGAAACAGCTGTAAATGTCTCTCTGGAGGAGCTTTATTAATCCTGAGACAGACCTATCAAAAACACATATATATATATATATATATATATATATATATATATATACACGTATATATACATGTATGTATGTATGTATATATATATATACGTATATAAACATACGTGTATCTATATGGTGTGTGTGTGTGTGTGTGTGTGGGAAAGAGAGGCATCATACAGCACCGATGCCCAGTGGCTAGTGGACCTGAGAAGTGACCACGACTGCCTCCCAGAACAAGAACCAGTAACCATCTCAATGGTATAAATGTATATAGGAATGTGTGAAATAGGTTAATATTTCCTAACAGGTTAATAGAACATATAAAACTAGAACAAATATAATCTGTAGTAATAGTATCTGAAGTACTCGGCCGTGTTCAGAGGCTGAAGTCTCGCCTCCTTCCTGTCCTCCAGGACTTTTATTCTCAGCGTTTCAGAAATGTCCGGAGCGTAAACGTTCACACCGAAGAGGAAATGAACACATTCCTCAGTCGGCTGCAGGACGTCATCGTTGCCTCCACTCTCCCTGTGTGCTTCATTTGAGGAGCTGCTTTCAACAGCGAGGAGTGCTTCACATGACGGAAGATTACAAGGCTAACCAATCAAAAACAGAAAAATGAAAGTTGAACGTGTGCAGAAATAATAAGAGAACCTATGAATCTTTTCCTTATCTTCTGTCATATCTGTACCGTCACAGTGTCAGATGATGAGGCCTTATCCTGCATATTATCTGACCATTGATTCATCCAAAATAACATTTCAAAGATAGATTTGGTAAAATCCTCCAAGACAATGAGAAAAAGATGCATGCACATCTTTAAGCTATATTCTTTATACCAGCACTGTATGAACAAGCAGGGCTGCATGGTGCAGTGGTTAGCATGGTTAGCATGGTTAGCATGGTTAGCATGGTTAGCACTGCAGGATGAGGGTTGACCTGTGTGTGAACGGTGTCTGTCTCTATGTGTCAGCTTTGACCTGTCCAGAACGGGACAGACGGTGCAGATGATGGATGATAATGGACGCCTGAACAGCCCAGTCATTTGGAAGGCAAATAGCTTTACATTTTAAGGACATGATGCATAACATTACACATTTTAGGCTTTTGGCATGTCGTGTAACACCACGTCGTTACTGTGAAGTGGTCGCAGTTATGTTTAGGCAACAAAACCACTTAGTTAGGTTCAGGAAAAACATCATGGTAGGGCTTAAAATAAGTATGTTAAGTAAAATATTTAGAGAAACAACCCGTCACTAACGTAATGCCAAATAACTCAGCAGCACTTCAGGACACAAGTGTCTGGAACACCAGTGTGCTGGTTGAAAGTGCGTTTGTTGGTGAACAGCCAGATGTTGGTGGGTGTTAGTGGGTTTGTTGGTGAACAGCCAGGTGTTGGTGGGTGTTAGTGGGTTTGTTGGTGAACAGCCAGATGTTGGTGGGTGTTAGTGGGTTTGTTGGTGAACAGCCAGATGTTGGTGGGTGTTAGTGGGTTTGTTGGTGAACAGCCAGGTGTTGGTGGGTGTTAGTGGGTTTGTTGGTGAACAGCCAGGTGTTGGTGGGTGTTAGTGGGTTTGTTGGTGAACAGCCAGGTGTTGGTGGGTGTTAGTGGGTTTGTTGGTGAACAGCCAGGTGTTGGTGGGTGTTAGTGGGTTTGTTGGTGAACAGCCAGGTGTTGGTGGGTGTTAGTGGGTTTGTTGGTGAACAGCCAGATGTTGGTGGGTGTTAGTGGGTTTGTTGGTGAACAGCCAGATGTTGGTGGGTGTTAGTGGGTATGTTGGTGAACAGCCAGATGTTGGTGGGTGTTAGTGGGTATGTTGGTGAACAGCCAGATGTTGGTGGGTGTTAGTGGGTTTGTTGGTGAACAGCCAGATGTTGGTGGGTGTTAGTGGGTTTGTTGGTGAACAGCCAGATGTTGGTGGGTGTTAGTGGGTATGTTGGTGAACAGCCAGATGTTGGTGGGTGTTAGTGGGTTTGTTGGTGAACAGCCAGATGTTGGTGGGTGTTAGTGGGTTTGTTGGTGAACAGCCAGATGTTGGTGGGTGTTAGTGGGTTTGTTGGTGAACAGCCAGATGTTGGTGGGTGTTAGTGGGTTTGTAGGTGAACAGCCAGATGTTGGTGGGTGTTAGTGGGTTTGTTGGTGAACAGCCAGATGTTGGTGGGTGTTAGTGGGTTTGTTGGTGAACAGCCAGATGTTGGTGGGTGTTAGTGGGTTTGTTGGTGAACAGCCAGATGTTGGTGGGTGTTAGTGGGTTTGTTGGTGAACAGCCAGATGTTGGTGGGTGTTAGTGGGTTTGTTGGTGAACAGCCAGATGTTGGTGGGTGTTAGTGGGTTTGTTGGTGAACAGCCAGATGTTGGTGGGTGTTAGTAGGTTTGTTGTGGTCCAGTGGGAAAGAAGCTACAGATGTGAACCTCCAGAGGTGATCAGCTGAATGTGCAGCTCCTCCAGCTTCACAGGGCTTTATAGTGAGTTTGAGCTCATAGTTTTCAGTCTGACCCACAGCTGTACTGATCTGGGTCACTCTCACTGTGCCCATAGTGCTGGTCTCAGAGAAAACGCTGTAGAAACACTGGACCCTTCCTGCTCAGCAGACAGACCCAGTTCGAGACTCTAGTGGAGCATTTAGCAGGAGGTGCTATCTCCAGACAAAGCTAAATGTCTAAAAACAGATAAAAGACTTGTGGGGTGAGATGAAGGACACTCGTGGCTCCAGACTTGTTTCAGCTGGGTTCAGCAGTATTTCATGTCCTTCGGTGTCTCGGTGTCCCTGGTCCGGTTTCTGTTTCGTGGATTACAGAATCACCACGGGGCTCCGTCTCACTGCTTTGGTATGTGAGTTTTCCTGCGCAGCCTGACAGACTTTTAACCCTTTGAGACTCAGACATATTTTCCTCTGAAGCTTCTCCTCTTTGTCTGAGAGTCGACCGGCTCAGACTGTCAAATTCAAACGATCCTCATATATATGTAGACAGACGCTGAATCATTCAGTGGAAAAATCGCAGCTTTACAGCAGCAATGACACAAAAGGTTAGGGAGAGATCTTCATATTTAAAAGAACATGGACCAGAATCAGGGAGAAACTGTGTTTTCCAGGTTTTATCTCTATTCTGTTTTTCGGGAGAAGCTCCATCAGCGCTGCTATCGTTGTTTTCACTGTTAGCCGCCATGTTGAGAGCTGTGCAGAAGCAACAGAAATGCTCCCAGTTCAGCATTTAGCACCTTTAATGCTGATTTTTACTTCCTGTTTTCATTTTTACGTTTTAAATTTTAACTTCACTTCAAACTGTGTTTTGTTTGTTGTTAATTTATTTAAGTTCAGGAGTTTTCCAATGAGTCTGAAGGAGTGGATAGAATTTACCTGTTTGTGGATAAATAATACACAGTATTTTATTTCTTAAACCTGGAAGAGATTTTTTAATGCTTTCCATTTGCTTTTATTATTATTGTTTTTGTTATCATTATTTTATTACATTAGGATATAAAAGCAGTGCTGAGACCAGCAGAAACCAGACCGGAGCCGCTCGCTGATACGATTCATCGACAGAGATTTAGTGTTCAGAGTTAATCCCCAGTTTGTTGAACCCCCACAGAGGTTTATTCCTCTGATGTGTTTCCTGTCCACATCCACCACCACTCCCACAGCTGTGAGGAAACACAGACTGATGGTGTGTGTGGATGAGTTTACCAGTTAAACCAGGCTTAACTCTGAGACCATCTCTGAGGACGTGAGCTCAGGAGAATCTAAATGTCTGGAGCTTTTATTTGATCGGTCGGACATTGATTTTATTGCTGAGAATTAAACAGAGAAAAGAGACTAAAAGGAGACTGTGATTGATCAGAGACAAAGGAAGACTGCAGATGGGAAATGGACTCCTTTTGTTTATTGTCCATCTGTCCACCTGTCTGCGTCCTCCTTTAGAGACATCCCAGTATAGCAGCTGATCAATAAAATCAATCAATACCTCTCTGCCACTGAGGAGCAGAATGGATCTGTAAAACAAAGAGCAGCAGCAGTAACAGCCAGTGAAACTAACAACAGTTTAAAACCTTGTGTTTGCTTTAACATTTTTACTCTGAATAATTAAAAATAAAATGACAAAATACCTGAAGAACGACAAAACACAAGTGTGTAAAAGTACATTACTGAAGTAGATAAAACAGGAAAACAATACTGATTTCTGGTTGGAAACAGACAACAATCAGCAGTCTCTGTTAAAGTCTGACATCGTGTTGACTCAACCTCTCCAGACTTCGTCGCTCTACAGTCCAGCCCAATGAAGTCCCACCTCCTCACATCCCGAGGCTCTGTCCGACCCCTCGGCCTCACTTTTCAGTCACTGTGTACTGCGGTGGGACGGTTCATTAAATTCACAGTTTGGTTCGGTTCACGGTTCGGGGTCCCGGTTTTCAGTTCGGTTCGGCGGTAAACGGTATTTATGGTACAGCAAGGAGGCCGAGAGAGAGACAGAAAGAGAGAGAGGCCAAGAGACGGCAGATTATAACGCTGCTCAACTACCTGAATCACTGCTGAACTCCAGCGTCCTCCAGACGGCATCAGGCTGCAGATCTCTGGCTGTAAACCTCCCAATGCTTTAGTTGTGTAGCTGCTCTGAGTCTGCATGTAGAGGCTGGTTAATGCTGCTGGGAGAAGGAGTCGCTCTTTCCTCCCCGACTCTCTGCTCCTATCGACGGACACACCGGAGCGACGTCTCCGTAGATCATTGATCATATTGGAAGTATTGCCGCCAGCATTAGCCACACGTGTTGCTCAGCGCCGACACACAGTTGATGTTTTATCCTCCACTTTTTTGCTTTGGTGGTTCAACACATGGGCAGTAAAATCTGGTCTTTCCTCGCTGAAACTGAGCCAATCACAACTCACGACCTCAGCTTCAGATACACTGAGCAGGTTCTACCTCATGTTCCTGTCCACCGTGTCCCAGCCTCTTTCCACAGGCCTCGATTTCTAGTGGGACAATAAATGGGATTATTAATCACTGCCTTAGGTCATACGAATAAACAAACTAATTTAGGAGCAATAATATAATAAATAGATGTAACATAATATAGTGATAATAAATAAATTTAATAAATAAAAATAACATATATAATTCAAACAGCACTTTCCAAAACAATTTTGATGGCTTAAAACATTTCAGTCAAATAAAGATAAAACAACAATTAATAATTTGAAAAACACACATTAGCTGAATTGAATAAATCATCACATTTAAATCTTCTCAGTGCACACGCCACCAGAAAAGTTTCTCTCCAAAGGTTCAAATGAAATGTGATTTATTCTTCACACTCTGACCTAATCCTGGAGGACTAATGGCTGCTCTTCGTGGCCATTTGGTGGATTAAAAGTCGCTGATTTTCTAAGTGTTATTTATTCCTTGGTGAAGCTGGAGGCCGAGTCGCTGTAATCTCCAGCGTTCAGCCCTGACAGCCTAATTTCCCCGTCAGAGGCTCCATTAAGAGGAGGTGCTTTAGTGTCAGCTCGCCGCAGCTCCGCAGCTCGCCGCAGCTCCGCAGCTCGCCGCAGCTCCGCAGCTCGCCGCAGCTCCGCAGCTCGCCGCAGCTCCGCAGCTCGCCGCAGCTCCGCAGCTCGCCGCAGCTCCGCAGCTCGCCGCAGCTCCGCAGCTCGCCGCAGCTCCGCAGCTCGCCGCAGCTCCGCAGCTCGCCGCAGCTCCGCAGCTCGCCGCTTCATTCTGCTAGAAAGATCCTCCACGGTCACGTCCACCTGACAGGCGACGTCTGCTTGATTATTAGTGTTATAGTCTTCAGCAAGAATAACCGGTACCAGGTAATAAAGGAATATCTTATCTTATCTTATCTTATCTTATCTTATTTATCTTATCTTTTTATAATTCTGGTAACCGCAGCCCACCGCACATATACGTTTCTATATGTGTTCACAGATTAATTTAGTGTCCAGCTGAGCTGTTGAGTTGTCCCATAATTATAATGCACTTTATTACATCAACTCATATAATCACATAGAACGTGCCGTCTGTCTGTAGATTATTGTATTATTGATTATTTGCAGATGTTTTTTGTCCACTTCACTTGTTGCTAAGGAACAATCATTACTTTATTCTTAGAAAATAACAAAATACACACTGTACACAATATAGCACCAATGTAGAATAAAAAGCACCTGTGTGTGTGTGTGTGTGTGTGTGTGTGTGTGTGTGTGTGTGTGTGTGTGTGTGTGTGTGTGTGTAGAGAGAGAATTCTGCATGTACTGGGATCTTTTACTCAAGTAAAAGTACTAATACAACAGAATGAATATACTCCATTACTCCATTATAAGTAAAAGTCTTTCATTCAAAATCTTACTGAGTAAAAATACAGAAGTATTAAATAAAAGTATCAACATGTACTTATAATATCAAAAGTAAAAGTATTCCTCATGAGTGTGTTATATATTCTGTAGATATTATTGGATTATAATTGTTGGTGTAAGCAGCCTTTAAATGTGGATGAAGGTATAACTCATTTTGTAGTATGTTTCTTTAATGTATGAGAATGCATCGTAGTATCAGGGATGTGTAGTGGAGTAAAAAAGTACAAGTATAAACTAGCAGAAGATAGAAATACTCAAGCAAAGTACTGAAGATGTACTCGGTTCAGCTGGCAGCATCTGATCATGCGTTTGTCAGGAGAACTGAGGCCACTTTGAGTGACTTGACATGTAAATGAGTGAAAATGAAGCGGTGAGTGTAAATGATGCGAACTGAGAGTTTCAGCAGGTTGACCTTGAGCTTCGTGCCCCCCCCCCCCCCATTATCCTCCGGCTCTCAGAGCAGAGGGGAGGTATGTGGGCCCAGAGCCAGCCGAGCCCGGCCTGGGAGAAAAGCACAGAGGCTGGGGTTCACCCTCTGAGGCACGGCAGGTTACCAAGGCAACCAGCCACCGCTGCTGCCGCCACCGAGGGGGGGGGGATTTTCCAGGAAACAAGAAGAAAAGAAGCTCATTTTGTGAGGACTGAAACGCTGTTCATTCATTATTTCAACTATCAGAGTCCTTCAACCTAAAATGGACAAATATCGATGACATCACACTCACATTGTTATAGATATTTATCAGTTTATCAGAGCAGTAAGATAGCATCAAAGAACGACAGCATGGCTACCTGAGCAGAGAACGATGTCGCTCTGTGTGTCGTAATCTGAGCTGTGTGCCGACATCGCCGTTCATGCTTTTAGTGCATGTTAGTGCATGTGAGCGTGCCCCGCTGGCTAGCTTACAGCCGCCGCTCTGCATTGCTTTAACATGGAGGTTACAGCTGATAGCACCCACCCTCAGGTCCCCCCTCAGGTCAACACTGTCGGCACCCGTCGGCTGCTGTAGTTAGATAGATAAGATAAGATAAGACAAGATAAGATAAGACAATATAAGTTAAGGCTGCACGGTGGTTCAGCAGTTAGCACTGTTGCCTTGCAGCCAGAGGGGAGCAGGTTGTGTGGAGTTAAATGTTCTCCCCGTGTTAGTGTGGGTTTTCTCCAGGTGCTCCAGTTTCCTTCTACAGCCCAAAGACATGCAGGTTAACTGATGACTGTAAATGTCCTGTAGTAATGAATGTGAGTGTGAATGGTGTCTGTCTCTATGTGTCCTGTGATGGACTGGACACCTGTCCAGGTGAACCCACCTTCACCCAGAGCCAGCTGGGATCAGCTCCAGCCCCCCTTGCCCATAGGGCTCCCTGTCCAATTCTAACTGAAGTGAAACACGTTACCGCCATTAAACTGTTCGAGGTGATGATGGCAGTGGGAATGAAAGACTTTTCTGTATGTCTATTTCCAGGCCAGCGGGACTTTGAGGTGGCGAGCTGATGGACGTAGCTGACGTAGCTGACGGACGTAGCTGACGGACGTAGCTGATGGTCGTAGCTGATGGACGTAGCTGATGGACGTAGCTAATGGACGTAGCTGACGTAGCTGATGGACGTAGCTGATGGACGTAGCTGATGGATGTAGCTGATGGACGTAGCTGATGGACGTAGCTGATGGATGTAGCTGATGGACGTAGTTGATGGACGCAGCTGACGTAGCTGATGGACGTAGCTGATGGATGTAGCTGATGGATGTAGCTGATGGACGTAGCTGATGGACGTAGCTGACGTAGCTGATGGACGTAGCTGATGGACGTAGCTGACGTAGCTGATGGACGTAGCTGATGGATGTAGCTGATGGATGTAGCTGATGGACGTAGCTGATGGACGTAGCTGACGTAGCTGACGGACGTAGCTAATGGACGTAGCTGACGTAGCTGATGGACGTAGCTGATGGATGTAGCTGATGGACGTAGCTGATGGACGTAGCTGACGTAGCTGATGGATGTAGCTGATGGATGTAGCTGATGGACGTAGCTGATGGACGTAGCTGACGTAGCTGATGGATGTAGCTGATGGACGTAGCTGATGGATGTAGCTGATGGACGTAGCTGATGGACGTAGCTGATGGATGTAGCTGATGGATGTAGCTGATGGACGTAGCTGATGGACGTAGCTGACGTAGCTGATGGATGTAGCTGATGGACGTAGCTGAGGGACGTAGCTGACGGATGTAGCTGACGGATGTAGCTGATGGACGTAGCTGATGGATGTAGCTGACGGACGTAGCTGACGGATGTAGCTGACGGACGTAGCTGATGGATGTAGCTGATGGACGTAGCTGACGTAGCTGATGGATGTAGCTGATGGACGTAGCTGATGGACATAGCTGACGGACGTAGCTGACGGACGTAGCTGATGGACGTAGCTGACGGACGTAGCTGACGGACGTAGTTGATGGACGTAGCTGATGGACGTAGCTGACGGATGTAGCTGATGGATGTAGCTGATGGACGTAGCTGATGGACGTAGCTGATGGATGTAGCTGACGGACGTAGCTGACGGACGTAGCTGATGGACGTAGCTAACGGACGTAGTTGATGGACGTAGCTGATGGACGTAGCTGATGGACGTAGCTGACGGACGTAGTTGATGGACGTAGCTGATGGACGTAGCTGATGGACGTAGTTGATGGACGTAACTGATGGACGTAGCTGATGGACGTAGCTGATGGATGTAGCTGATGGACGTAGCTGATGGATGTAGCTGATGGACGTAGTTGACGGATGTAGCTGATGGACGTAGCTGATGGACGTAACTGATGGACGTAACTGATGGATGTAGCTGATGGACGTAGCTGATGTAGCTGATGGATGTAGCTGATGGATGTAGCTGATGGACATAGCTGATGGACGTAGCTGACGGACGTAGCTGATGGACGTAGCTGATGGATGTAGCTGATGGACGTAGCTGATGGACGTAGTTGACGTAGCTGATGGATGTAGCTGATGGACGTAGCTGATGGACGTAGCTGATGGATGTAGCTGATGGACGTAGCTGATGGACGTAGTTGACGTAGCTGACGGATGTAGCTGACGGATGTAGCTGACGGACGTAGCTGATGGACGTAGCTGATGGACGTAGCTGATGGATGTAGCTGATGGACGTAGCTGATGGACGTAGTTGACGTAGCTGATGGATGTAGCTGATGGACGTAGCTGATGGATGTAGCTGATGGACGTAGCTGATGGACGTAGTTGACGTAGCTGATGGACGTAGCTGATGGACGTAGCTGACGGATGTAGCTGATGGACGTAGCTGATGGACGTAGCTGACGGATGTAGCTGATGGACGTAGCTGATGGACGTAGCTGACGTAGCTGATGGACGTAGCTGATGGACGTAGCTGACGTAGCTGATGGACGTAGCTGATGGATGTAGCTGATGGATGTAGCTGATGGACG
>CAMQGK010000052.1:35240000-35290000 GCA_947000775.1 Pterois miles | reverse complement strand
CTGTCTACACCTTTTCCCTCCTCCCTCCCTCTTCACCTGTGGATTCTCTGTTACTCCTCTTCTGACTTGCCAGTAAGCTCATGTATCTTCATTTTTCAGTAAATCTCTGGACTGTTATTGTCTGCATGCAGGTCCTGTCCCTTGTTGCCTCAGGCTCGCTGTTTGACAGCATCAGATTTTGCAGATTTTTTCAGTTCAGGTTCCCTCATCTTGAAGTCAGTGGGTTTTTAATGGGTTTTTGGTTAGATACTTGAAATAAAGTCTATGGCACAGAAGTAGAAAAGGAGTAGAACGGACATGCTCCTTCAAATCAATGTAGCAGGATTGTCAGAGTGGCGGCCATTTTCATGGCTGCCAGTGGCACTGCGGCAGCTGCAGTGGGTTAACTTCCACGACACCGACTCGCAGACTCGCCCTTGGCGGCGTAGCGTGCGGTCCCAGCCATGCCGGCTGTCTTCTGATCGATACGCTGAGCTGCCGTCACACGGTAAGAAACCTGCTCTCTGCAGAAGCAACGTGCAGCGCAGGTATAACATGTCATCAGGAAGTGTGCGAGGAAGCTACTTCACTGTTTCCAGGCAACAGCAGCAGTTGTAGCTGTTATCTCATCGGTGGCGCTTTGAAAGCTCAGCGGCAACCGAGATCAAACCTGAAATATGTCCACCGTTGAGTGCAGTGCTCAGTGGCACTGTCCCATCAGAAAAGCAAGGCCCAGCCCTTCAACTGCAGCTGAATGTCAGTGAATTATCCACAACTTCACAGAATCGTCCAGTTCTTCTCAGACAAGAACGTCGAAACTGGACGATTATTGTCATTATGGATTAATCTGCTGATCATTTTTTACATTGATCGATTGATTGTCCTCTCTGTAAAAACAGTGAAAATAGTAGGAAATGCCATCACAATTACCCAAAGTGACACTTTCACAATGTTCATTTTGTCTGAACAACAGTCCAAACCTTCAGTTTATTAAAGATAAATTTAAATTATTTAAATAACTCATAAAACAGCAAATCTTCACAAGCGGGAACCATGAAACATTTTTACATGAAATAGTTGCTATTTAATTGCTGTCAGTCGGCTAATTGATTGATCAACTAATTCTTTCAGCTGTACTTGTATAGATATAGTATTGAAATAATAAAACATTTTTTAAATCTTTGTTTAGCTGCTAATCTGGTCTTATTTTGATATTAAACAGCGTAGAGTGTGAACAGAAATCTAAAGGATCATAAAAAACAGAAAAATCTAAAGACAAACTCTAACGCTCGCTGCAGAAACACGGCTGCAGTGTGGAGGATTTAGTGGCGTCTCGTCAGGTTGCAGACGGTCACAACTTAAACTTGTGACAAGTGTGTTTGAAAAATACAATAAAGAAAGTTTATCAGCGAAAAGTGAAAGTCAGCTGATCGTTCTACAATCGACATCAGCTACGTTTCACCATTCTGGGCTGACAGCACCGACCCGGTGCCGGCGAAACTTCCACTAAAAGCTGCCGTAGAAAAGTAAAACAAAAATATTTGTGTTGGATTGTGAGGTTCTGCCAGGCTGGAGTTTCATCTCTCTGCTTTACGCTCTGCCTGCGGAGGCCAACCTGAAAACACCAACGAGCCTCGTTAGCGTCGGAGTTCGGTTTGTCCGCTCTGAGCTCCTGTACAAACATGGCGGCCGGCTCCGCGTAGACGACCTGCGCCGCATGTAGATATAAACGCCTCATTCTAAGCTAACAAAGACACAGCTTGTTGCCAGGGCAACAGCTTTGGTCCAAGATGGACTAAGTCCTTTGGTCAGTCAGTTGTCCGCCATTTTGGACTGAAAGCAACTACCAGAGGCCAGTTAAAGGTCAGCCTTCAAAGAACAAAACAAAAATCTAACAAAATGGCTTTTATTGAACAACAAAATGTTCTAAATATAAAATGTGTTTTTGGTCCAAAATGGCAGCTGTTGTCAAAAAGAGTTTTGTCTCTTTGCTTCTATAGCTACTCTTAGAAATGATCTTTCAATAATTAGATGATTTAGATGAATTAGCAGCTTTTGTTTCTAATTTCTAATTGATTTTTCATACAAAAAATAAAAAGTCGTGAGGATTTGGGGATTTTCTCTATTGTGACTTTTTTCAGACGAAGCTGGTGATTTAAGAGTAGAGAGAACCGGCTTCAGGAAACTGAAGGGCATTTTATCTGGGCTATTTTTTATTAATCAATGATGATGATGATGATGATGATGATGAGAAATCATTAATCACATGAGCGATTACACACAGACATGCTTTCATTTAATTTATTCTAACAGACATATTTTGTGTGTCGTTTAATAATAAGTCGACTCCAGCAGAGCGCGGACCGGCGCTAGGACCTCTCCGACACCGTGATCGTCTCTTTGTCTCCAGCAGTCAGAGCCTCCTCCTCCTCCTCCTCCTCCTCCTCGGTGTCCTCCCCGTCGTCTCATTCCGTGTCTCTCTCCATCAGCAGCGGTCTGGATGCTTCAGGGACACAAACATGGCTGTGAATCTCGGCAAGAACAGACTGGACCTGCTGACCGCCTACCAGGACGTCATCGACGAGACCTCGGACACCGACTGGTGAGTCGTGCGGCCGGGCCGGCCATCCCTCCCGTCCTGCCCTCCCCTCTCCATCTCTCCTTGTCTCGGTGCGGTGCTGCTCTCTGGGCTCTCCTCGGGGTTTTGCTGTGCGGGCCGGTGCGCGCCGAGGATGCACCGCGGCGCACCGCGGCGCACCGCGCAGCGCAGCAGCATCGGAGTGGGGTAACCTGCGGATCCACGGCGGGCCGCGCAGACTCGCCTCCGCTCCGCACCCTGTCAGGACAGTTTACCTCCAGCTGGAATTCTCGGCAGCTTTTCGTGATTAAGCGCATTAAGCAGCTACGATCGGCGACGCTTTAACGCAGTGAAAGTTTTTCTTTTTGGGGTTATAAACCAGAGAGCAGCGGGTTTCGGGTCTGAACTGCACTGCAGGGTCGGGCAGTGCGCGCTGCTGCTGTGCAACACTGTGTGCGCACTGGACAAATAATTGTGCAAGAGGAGCGCTTTGTTTCCTCAGTTTCTGCTCTCAGCCGGGACCTGGTTTCCTCGGAGCCAGCTGGAAGCAATTTAAGGCTTTTATGCAACGCGATGCAGCGACTTGTGTGCGTGCGTGCGTGCGTGTGTGCGTGTGCGCGCGTGTGTGAGGCTTCAGCAGGGATAGACCGGCCTGGTCCAGAGATATGATGAGCCCCCTGCATCCCCAAACGAGGGGCGGAGAGGAGAGGGGCGAGGCCGGCCGGGGGCAGAGGGAGGGGGTTCCATCACCACCCTTTGTGGCCTTCCTCTCTGGGAAGAGGTGGCAATAAACTGCTGAAATACTGCGTGTGAAAGTGAAATCTCTGCGCTCAGAGTCGCTGTTGGGATGTTCCTCATGAAGCAAGACAAGGCCAACAAGTGGAGGTGCGTGTGGCATTCCTCATGTGGGAATTTCATTTTAATGCCAGACGAAGTTGGATAATAAAGTTGCAAAAGAAAATAGCTTCCCAAGTCTCCAAATATAGAAATCCAGCTAATTTCAGTGGCATTTTAAGTTGTTGTTTCTGATAATTAAATAGGGAATATTCGGCCCAGCTGTCAGACTTTCCTACCAGCATGTGAACCCACATTAGGAATGTTATAGGTGAATTAAAGTGATGCTGAAGGAAAAAATAGAGCACCATTAGCTGGAGGAATTTTATAGGACTATTATGTGGTTTGGTGTTGCTGCCGTCACGTCCCTCCTGTTGCACTGTTAGAGTTAATGGACCGGGTAAAGGCCATTAGAGGAGGTCATATTTGACTTTGAGCCGGACTGTAGGTTTAGAGTTAAAGTATAACCTGTTGTCCTTGATCGTGATTAGCCTGCAGCAGTTTAAACAAAAAATCAGCCATGCCGAAGTCAGAACGTCTGGTTAACACTGTTCCGCTGTTGACGTGCAGTAACTGGTGTTTTCGATACCACCACTAACACAGAAACAAGTGGTGAACACAACGTTGACATATCGTCACCTTTTAAATTGATGTGTTGAACTTGTTCACACATCCAGCAGCTAGCGAGCAACATGTCAGTCCGTCGGACTCGTGTTTGTGTCCACCTGGTGAACGGAAATCCAATATTCACACTCTTTTAGCTCTGTTTTTGGTCTCCGCCAACTCCTGAGGGAAATATGTCTCTAGCTAATAAATGTTTGACTATGTTCACCAGCTACTGAAATCACATACTATACACTACATACTCAACATGTGTAGTATCGTTGGACATACTTGGACGGCCTGAACTGTAATGAACTGCTCATGGCTGGCGAGAGGGAGGTGGATGGTCCAACAAACACCGGACTTTTAACCAGGAGACCGGTGTTACGGTGAAATGTGTCCTTATATGGCTTCAGGTGAAACCAGGTTGAAAAATGTCACGTACTATTTTTAGCGTCCTGAATAACATGTGGTTGCAACCTTAGTCTGAGGCAACGCTACGAGGGCGGCGAGAGAACCAGGTCGGTAAAGTTGTGGGTCGGACAGATGAGCAACGACACTATTAAGCTCAACAAAGCTGAGAGGAGATGCAGATTTCTCTCATTTAATTAAAACAGACTGATGTAAGTGGTATCATTGAATTTACAGTCTGCACAGAATAGTGATTTCCAAATCATGGAGGTCATGCAAGCTCAGATTTCAGATCCTGTTTTCAGTTATTTGGAGTGAAACACTCTGGTCACCATCTTAACTATGAAACGTGAACCTGAGCCATCTGTTGCCAGTCATTAGTCCAAATGAGGTCAGATTGACTTAAACCCACGAGCTGGTTCTGCTTTCAGTTTGTAGCCGTCGTGGTTTCGGGGGAGGTTTTGGTTCCACATTTTGGACCCAGTTTGGATGTCCCTGTCTTGACACTAAATAATAACACTGGCTGGTTGAACATATAGCACATTCTGGGTGCACGACACCATATTTGGAGATTTAGAGTGAAATAACATATACAGGGATTTGAAGAAATTCATTTGAAGGCTGTTACACAACATTTAGGCTCACTATAACAAACAAAGTCAGAATCAGGAATCAGGTCAATGACACAATAAACCCTTGTTGATATATCCACATTGAGGATTATGAATATTTTTCCTTACAAACCCTTTTTTGTATTTTACAGAAAAAGGCAAACATGTACTGTAACACAAAGCAGCCAAATCTTAATAAAATATGGATGCAGTTTACCAGATTTAAATGAGGCAATAACTGATCAAAGAATAAGTAAACTTTTATACTTTTAGGTCAGTTTCCTTTGGAAACACATCTGTAACACTGCTAAAGACCGATTTTGGGTTAATTATTGACAACAGTCTTGTATTTAGATAATATTTATACCATAGAGTCATATCAGACGTTACTCCGAGAAGGAACGATAAAGGTCCTGGACTCGTTTCTGTCTCCTCCTGAGTTTGAGTTCTAGCGTGTAGTTTGTGTTCTAGCGTGTAGTTTGTGTTCTAGCGTGTAGTTTGAGTTCTAGCGTGTAGTTTGTGTTCTAGCGTGTAGTTTGTGTTCTAGTCGTGTAGTTTGTGTTCTAGCGTGTAGTTTGTGTTGTAGCGTGTAGTTTGTGTTGTAGCGTGTAGTTTGTGTTGTAGCGTGTAGTTTGTGTTCTAGCGTGTAGTTTGTGTTCTAGCGTGTAGTTTGTGTTCTAGCGTGTAGTTTGTGTTCTAGCGTGTAGTTTGTGTTCTAGCGTGTAGTTTGTGTTGTAGCGTGTAGTTTGTGTTCTAGCGTGTAGTTTGTGTTCTAGCGTGTAGTTTGTGTTCTAGCGTGTAGTTTGTGTTGTAGCGTGTAGTTTGTGTTCTAGCGTGTAGTTTGTGTTCTAGCGTGTAGTTTGTGTTCTAGCGTGTAGTTTGTGTTCTAGCGTGTAGTTTGTGTTCTAGCGTGTAGTTTGTGTTCTAGCGTGTAGTTTGTGTTCTAGCGTGTAGTTTGTGTTCTAGCAGTCTGGCACTGAGCTCTCCAGGGATGCCGAGGCGACGTCATTGTTAACAGCTTGTTGAGTTGTTGATCCAGACAGGAAATGATGCTCTTTCCACTCAGAAGTCTGACTCTCTGGACTTATTGAACTCTGACTCTCTGGACTTATTGAACTCTGACTCTCTGGACTTATTGAACTCTGACTCTCTGGACTTATTGAACTCTGACTCTCTGGACTTCCTTATTGAACGCTCCATGTCATGCTCATGTGACAGAGTGAGTGACAGCTGCCAGCAATCAGCCCAAAGGTTCATGTTGGTTATCCTGTGGGGTGATGTGGTGGAGCAGAGGGCCTCAGGCCTGCCCCCGTTTTTCACACTTGATGAGCTTTGAACAAAGGCAGAGATTTCCAAACATGGCTGACCCCAAACAACATGGGACACCCCCCACCCTCCACCCCCTCTGTCCTAATAATGATGACATACCAGCTATCCGCCTAACATCTCCGATAGATAGATGAGGGCAGCAGTAGCAGTCTGGGCCATGGTCTGTAGGTCTGGTGGTGTGCACATTGATGGACAAACTATCAACCATTCAGGGCTTTTAAAGGTAGCATTAATTGTTATCTTCATGCGTAGCCTAGCTTAGAATAAATAGTGGCAGCAACAAGCCCCTCGGAAGAGCGTCGGCCGTTGATCCCAGCGTTCGTAGCGGCCAAACGGCGGTACTACAACCTCTGTGTCTGCCGTGTACCCAGTATGAACACTCTAATAGCCCTTATTTAAATCATTAGGTCCTAAACGTTGTAAAACACACTAACAGCCGACTCAAGTTATTTCCTTCCTCTGTTTCTGACTATGGAGACCCAGACTGTGATGACAGCGTTAACCCAGTATGTCTGGGTTCGGATTATTGGTTGGACAAAACAAGCACTTTGGGAGGTGGAAATGAACATTTTGCAGTATTTTCTGACAGATGTCAGAGCAAACGACTAATCGGGCAATAGTGAAAATAATCTAATAATAATCAGTCAATGAGTCTGTAGACAGAGCCTCCATATTTCAGGATAAGGAGAGGACCACGGATAAAAGTAGAACTAGAGTGCCCCTTCAGTTTCAGACGTGATGTCGGCATATTCTTCGTCTGTTTCCCGCCACGTCTGCTTTATCTGGGGGCGGCAGTAGCTCAGTCTGTAGGGAGTTGGCTTGGGAACCGGAGGGTCACCGGTTCAAGTCCCGACATGGACCAAAAACTGAGTGTGAACTGGTAGCTGGAGAGGTGCCAGTTTACCTCTTGGGCACTGCCGAGGTGCCCCTGAGCAAGGCACCAAACCCCCAACTGCTCGGGGCGCTTGTCAGGAGCAGCCCCCTCACTCTGACATCTCTCCATTACTGCATGTATGTGTGTTTCAGGTCTGCATGTACCATGTATGAGTTTAACAGAGTGTAAACTGAATTTCCCCATTGTGGGACTAATAAAGGTTGATCTTCTTCTTCTTCTTCTTCTTCTAAAGGTTTGCTTTGTGTCTGCTGCTCTCTTTGGAGAAGGTGTTTCTGTAGAGGTTCTTCATTAATTACCTGACATCCGTGAACAGGCCTGATCTCTCTGATATCCCAGCGCTGCCGTCCTGCAGGACTCTGTTACACAACGCTAGTTTTCAGACATCGTTTGGTAGAAACCTCCAGTCACAGCGCAGCATCGTGGCTCTGCGCCGGTCGGTTCACTAACACTTATAGGACGGATCATCGGGACGTTTTGTACAGACATTTGTGGTGCATAGAGAATTAATCGTATGGACTTTAGTGATCCTCTGACTTTTCCTCTGGCGCCGCCGTGAGGTCGAATGTTGTGGTTTTGAATGAAGTATCTTGACAACTATTGGATGGACTGTCATGAAAGTTTCATCTGACACCATCATCAGGTCAAAATTTTCAACTTATCCTCATACAAAATTTTGTATGATATCTAATGAAAAGTTTTTCCTCATGATTCTCTGCTTCAAACAAAGCAGGATGCTGATATGTCTGTTTGTACATCAGTGCTGCTGCATTCAGAGTCACGTTGTCAGCTGGATGTTATCATCGTTTCATCCAGCGCCTGAAGGACGAGGAAAACAACCTCGGCTCTTGAGCCACAAATGTCGGACTGTAGTGAAGGTGGCGTTGTGAAAAGACAGACGGCGAATCAGGGTTATCCAATATCAAACAATCCACAGACGTCCAGGAATGCTGAGCGCTCTGTGGCTGCTGATTGGCCCGAGGCGGCTGTCATGTGACCCTTTGACCCCCTCCAGCTGTTTGAGGAAGCCATTAGCTGACGAGTCACCTCTGCCAGCCCGACAAGAGGAGAAACCGGTGGTAAGAGGAGCCCAGCGGGGGTCGGCCAGCTCTGAGTCATGTTTCATGACTCATTTTATGAACTGTTTCTCCTCGCTAGCAGCTAGCTGGTCATTAATTCATGTAGTTTCCTTATTTACCCTGGGAACGCTTCTATTCACACTGAATGTCCGGATTCAAGGTCGGATCACTGAAGAGCTGTGAGGTCGACTAAACAAACAGAGCTGGAAAGGAGCAGCTGAAGGCCATGTACTCTGAGCTCATGGTGGTCTTTGGAGGTGGATTTACTCAGACAGGTAATAATGAGAGGAAAAGCCTGAATAAATGAGTGTAGAAATGTACTGAATGCTTCCCAATGAGGGCTGACAGAATGGTTTTAGAATGAAAATCCATCATGGTTACCAGATCTCAGCTGAAAACCTCTGAGGATAATTTAATAATAAAACCACCAGGAGACACTTGGAGAATCCATGATGAAGAAATGATAATACTGAGACACTATGTGCATTTATTTTTCCATTTGTCATCCTAATAACTTGACCACAAACAGTCAGGTCGGATACGTGCTGCGCGGTTACAGTGACGTTTAATGGGAGAAAATATTTGTGAAAACGTTAACGTCAGGTTGGATTTAACAGGCCAGTCCAATGAAAAGGCGAATGTAAGAGATTTATCGTGCTGTAAGAGTGAGGTGAGGAACACTGTTTTCACTGGCTGAGAAGGGAGATGACGATCCAACACGTACTTCAGCTGCAGACCGGCGTTCCCGACCGGCGTTCCCGACCGGGGTTCCCAACCGGCGTTCCCGACCGGGGTTCCCGACTGGTGTTTGGAACACATAAGTTACATTTGTGACCTGTGATACTAATTTAGAAACATTTCCTTCAGCGATAACCGGCCCTCGTTAACCGACTGTTAACCGTTAACGGATTGGTGCCTCGCATGCAGCGATGCGCCGCTCTTCCTCCCGCTCCTCCTCTACGTCATGTCATAATCAGATCTATTTTCTCTGTTGATCTCCTCTTGTAGAGTTGACATTTCTGTGGAGGAACACTGAAGAGGCATGGCTCTCATGCAGTTGTGGGGTCGGTGGTTCTCATTATGTCTGCAGCCTTTAATTACAGTCTTTAAGTACCAAGCTTGCTAACTGACAGATTTAGTTCCCAGTAGTCTAGCGTGTTAGCTGTTAGCTCTGCCGTCCATCTGAGTAGTCGCTTCGTTACCAAGCCTCCATCTACAATTCTTTATTCCTGACTTTTTCCTGTCCTGTTTCATTCTCTCCATCTTATCTTTCTCCATCACCTCCTTCTTCTCCTCTTGCTGGCGACTCGCAGCTCCAGAATGGGGGTCGTGACCTTCAGCGAATGTCTCAGAGAAACGCGAGATGCGGGTCAGGCGGTGGCGTGTCAGGCCGAGGTCAGCGTCACGATGACGGACGAGGAGGTGACGTCGCTGCAGCCCAGATGATGAAACCAGCAAATCAAAACCAGACACGCCTCCGGCCTCACAGGGACACTTATAGAGGCTGATAGTTTCCTCCGCTGATACTTGTCATATGGAGGGAAACTGAGACTGTGAAAACACTGATTTGTAGTATCGTGAGCATTCCTCTCTGAGCTGCAAATTAACGTTGAAGACTCGTGAGTTTAAAGCGTGATGTTAAGGGTTAAAGGTTGTTTCTGGACAGAGACGGACCAGAACGTTCGTCATGGCTAGATACCAGTGGGAGGAAGTGGAGGAAATTTTGTTTTGGGTGAACTAACCCTTTAAATGTGTAAGTTAGGTTCCCTGTGTGGAGGATTTATTAGAAAACTGGTAAGAAACGTCAGGCTCAAGGTCCACTTCCATCACTCGCTTTTTCTGGAGCTTTCTATGGCTTCTAAGCTCCACCTGCTGATGAAGACCATGAGATGCAGCTGAAAGCTTTGAAGCATGTGGACCTTGAGTTAAGATGATCATTTTTTTGGGTCAAACCTGCAAAAAGCTTTTTTGTCAAGTTTTTGCCCTGATGATAGTCACTCCATAGAGCTACTAGTGGTAGTTTAGTTGCACTAGCATTTAATCTATTGATCTATCTTTTAGGGGCCTGGTGATGCGCCGGTGACGACATTTTCCCACCGGTTAGTAAACTCGTGACATTTTCTAAGAAAAGATGATGGTCAGTATGTGTAGCGTACTTACTTTGATATTTACCGTGGGATCGCTGTGTCTGGCCGCTCGGCTTCAGCCGTCACTACGAGGTCACAGGCTGCACAGCGCACGCCGCTGCGTCCGCACGCCGCTCCGCCCTCCGCACGCCGCTGCGTCCTCCGCACGCCGCTCGCCTCATTAACGTTATGGATCCGGATAGCATTGATTTTAAATCTGAAATATCGGCAAATAGGTGCGTTTGCTTTTTGCTTCGACACCAAATCCTCCGCCATCTCCTGGTCTGTCGTCCACTGTGAAATATGACACCTGCTGTTCTGAGCTGCGTATTGATAACACGGTGCTGATGCCAAAATGAACTTTTATTTTGTAAAACAACAGCAGGGGCAGCGGGTGCGTGATGTAATTTGTGAGTGCCCAACCCCAGACGACCGCGACAAGCCCACCAGGGACGTGATGAAGAAACAACATGCTCACTTGTGAATATTATGTGTCTAGGGCTTTTATTGTGAAAGGTATGTGCTGCCTCTGTCAGGGTTGAAAGGAGTAATAATGTTCGATGGTTCGGACGACAGAGCCTCTGTGGTGCTTCATAAATATAGGCACAACTCAACAACGGGATTGGTTGATGCCTTTAATCGACATGTGAAAACTAAAAAAAAAAAGGTGTGATATTCACGTTGTCAGTGGCCTGTTCATGACAAAAACAACAGTTCCAAAAATATATTGACGTGCGAATTAATCACACGAGAAAAACACTCCCGGTGTGTGAATGCCTCAGCTGTCAAAAATATTCAGTTTCCAGTCAGGAAACAGTGAAATGTTGTAAAGCTGCAATCAGTGAATGTCGTGATTAGATAAATAATAATCGCTAAATAATTTAAATGGGAATCTGTTGTTTACAGTGAGTTATTTTTGTGTCACTGGTTGATCAGCGAATCATTTCAGAGCTGATTGTGGCTTTAAAAACCAAACAACCGTAAGGAGTGAAGAGGTCACGCCGCCTGTAACCACAGATATGGATGAAAATTCATAAGTGAGAATAGCAGCTTCTTCCATGAGGTTTTTCCTGTGTGGGGAAAACAGGAAACTCTGGGGATGAGGGCGAAACGGGAGCCTCTGGCATTTATTTCGTGTTTCAACAGGAGTCAGTCGAGGTGAACGCCACTCAGCCAGGATGATCTATAGCCTGATACTGATATTGATATTGAGCGTCCACTTCTGAAAAACGCTGAGTCAGTGAAGTGAAATGAAACGGTGTGAGTCTTCGGTGACGAGGCGTTTTCTGAATGTCCGTCTGTGTGTGAATCATTTGCACTCTGCCCTCAGTTTCATAGCAGGAGGGAGAGAAGAAGAGGTTAAACCCGCCAGAAAATAGGCAGCTTTTATTTTTAGCTTCGCTTTCACACATGGAGCACATTTAAATTTACAACCACAGTTACACAGCTCATCCCTTTCTGCTGAAAGAAAGCAGCCAGAAATAATGTAAAAGGGATTTCTTTATATCATTGTGCAGACACGTTGATACTCAAAGCTCTGAACATCCTGCAGGTATCTAATGTAGAAACCACGTTCAGCCCAGTTTTAGACTAGTAGAGAGACTACTGGAGGAGGTGCTTACAGACTGACCTCGATCATTTCTGAGTTACGCCAGGACAAACATTAAGTCATCAAAGCAGATATTTAAATAAAAATACAATCATTTATGTCCTAATCATTTGAATAGAGTATTTTTATGGAAATGAACCAGTCCAGATGACAAGAGCAAAGTAAAAGGTTAACATTTAACAAAGGTTAACACATTTTGTCCCTAAAATCTATGAATAATAGTGATAACTACATAAATTATCGTGAGTAGCATTTTGGCCCTAGTGGTGCAGCTTGAAAATGAAGGCTTGAATTAAACGTCCGATGTGTCCAGAGTGTCTTTTCACTGCCAGGTAATACTGTCTGCATGTGGAGTGTCAATCAAGTATAACAAGCGCCATCCAAAATTGTGATTAAATCATTTTCTGAGACCATTTTCACATGTAAAAAGATGGATTTATGGAAACAGATGTACCGGCATCAGAATCACTGCAGGACTGAATCCAGTCAGCAGTTTCCGCCTTGTTTTCTATGTACATGACGATGGGGCTTGAAACGTACTTTTCCTAATATAATAATAATAATAATAATCCTCAGGTGGCAGAAACTACAAAGACGGCCATAAAATGATCAGATGTCATAAAACACGACTCTTTGCATGACTGAGGTCCAGATAAATTAAACCTAAGGACATCTGAGAAGATTTCTTATCATGTGTGCACAGTGAAGTCAGCCAGAGGACTCTACTGAGCATGCTCAGTGTTGGAAGCCTTAAAGCGTTATTCAGCATCCGACTGAATGTGACGCCATCTTGGAACAGTTCAGTTCTTGTGATGTCATCATGTTCCTCTAAAACTGAAACTACTGATGTTAAAGCAGTCGAGACACAGCTCATCCCTCTGTCTCTTTGTAAATAAAGGGAGGGATGGAGGGATGGAGGCCAGACAGACAGACAGACAGACAGACAGACAGATGTTTTATATGTCTACAATGACATACAGTATAACCATTTAACCTCTTTAACAGACAACATGTCAGCATAAAGCTGCTCCAAAATACACTAATATGTCAGAGAGAAAAGAAATGAAATCAGAATTGCAGACAACAGCAGTTAGTGGTGATGGAGGGATGGGAGGATGGAGGGATGGGGGGATGGGAGAGGGGAGATGTAGAGGGTGCTGAGGATGAAGGAAGGATGAAGGAGGTGTAAATCCTCCAGGACTGTTGACAAAAGGCCACATCAGATCCTGTCAGGATCATCTGCATTTTATTTTTTAGTTCCAGTTCAGGTATCTGAACATTTCTAAACATTTCAGCACCCATGATGTCATGTGAGATGATGTGTCACCATGGCGACGGTTTTGAAAGAGGCGTCCTCAGCTGTACCGTGACCACGTCGTGTGACATACTCTTTAATCCTTTATGACGTCGAGTTCAATAAGCCAAACGATCTAATAAGCCTGTGAAATAAGGAGCAACCCCTCAACATTATTAGCTGGTCATATTCAACATTTATTATCTTTATTTATTCTCAGACAGATATCGCTGTTTGTTGTGTGTAGAGGTGTGTGTGCGCAGTAGTGAATATTTCTCACCAAAGCTTCGAAGGCCAAAAAATGGTATTCAGGTCAACCTGAAAGGAATCTCAGGTTCAACAAAACCAACCGAAAATCTCAAAATTATTCATATAATTACTAATTATAATTAGTGTAAGTTGTTGTAGTTGTGATCAACAGCGTCGGACTCATGGACGCAGCAGGAACATCTCTATTATTAACTGATGAGCTGACACATGGTGCGTTTGGACTTCAACCATCATCTACACCCATAAAAAAGCTTGTTTTTTCCAGCCAGAGACAAAATCCAAACATGTGGAAGAAATAAGGCAGCAGGCTGGAGGGGCGAGGCTCGACCCTGGGAATAATCCACAGCTGGGGCTGCTCCTCCACTTCCACACTGATTTATGAGCTTCAACATTTCACTGAGGCCATTTAGCAGCCAGCAGCTGGGATAGCTGGACGCCGAAGGTCAGGGAAGGTCACGCACCACCACACAGCGTCCACAGCGCCACAATTTGATCCGCACGTAGAAATCAGCTACGTACAGACGCCATTTCAGCCAAAACAGAGGAAATATATGGAGTCTGGTTTAAGTCAAGAAGAAGCTGCAGGTTAAGTGAGTCTGTCTCCTCCATTTTAACATCACTGTAGGGCTTTAAGCCCCGGTGGAGGTGATCCAGGTCAGATTACTCCAAACTGCTCCATGTGAGACAGACTGACCGATAATATTTCTATATACAGACAATAAACTCCTCACAACTGGTCCTCAACAACTGGAGGACTGGAAGACAAAAACCAGTCAGAGTCTGGAGTCTGAGTGAAGTGAACATCAGCAAAGATACAGTCCTTGAGCCAGACCTGAAAATCCCAGTCTAATCCTCACTGCCGGGGTGAAGCCTGGCAGAGACCTGTAGCCGTTAAACCCTCCAAACCAAATCCACTGGTCCCCGAATCCCTCACCCAATACTAGAGGGTTGTCTATACTAAAGCCCAGACTAACACAGACTGTATGTACTAAAGCCCAGACTAACAAAGACTGTATGTACTAAAGCCCAGACTAACAAAGACTGTATGTACTAAAGCCCAGACTAACAAAGACTGTATGTACTAAAGCCCAGACTAACAAAGACTGTATGTACTAAAGCCCAGACTAACAAAGACTGTATGTACTAAAGCCCAGACTAACAAAGACTGAATGTACTAAAGCCCAGACTAACAAAGACTGTATGTACTAAAGCCCAGACAAACAAAGACTGTCTATACTAAAGCCCAGACTAACAAAGACTGAATGTACTAAAGCCCAGACTAACAAAGACTGTATGTACTAAAGCCCAGACTAACAAAGACTGTATGTACTAAAGCCCAGACTAACAAAGACTGTATGTACTAAAGCCCAGACTAACAAAGACTGTATGTACTAAAACCCAGACTAACAGACTGTATGTACTAAAACCCAGACAAACAAAGACTGTATGTACTAAAGCCCAGACTAACAAAGACTGTATGTACTAAAGCCCAGACTAACAAAGACTGTATGTACTAAAGCCCAGACTAACACAGACTGTATGTACTAAAGCCCAGACTAACAAAGACTGTATGTACGAAAGCCCAGACTAACAAAGACTGTATGTACTAAAGCCCAGACTAACAAAGACTGTATGTACTAAAGCCCAGACTAACAAAGACTGTATGTACTAAAGCCCAGACTAACAAAGACTGAAAATCATGCCTGGCCTCTCCGGTGCAGCTTTCGCTGCTCAGCCTCGTTTGCGAGGTTTGTGATGCTCCGTCCGCCACACGGCTATTGATCCATTAACGTTACGGTTCCCTGATAGCATTGGCTTTAAATCTGACATGCTGCCAATGAGGTGCGTTTATTTGTCCATTTGACACCAGCAACCCTCTTCTATCGTATTATCTGTCGTCCTGTGTGTGAAGTCTGACTCCTGCTACTCTGAGATGAGGCTCTGTACACTGCAGACACGTTCACGTCGTCTGATTGATGGATAACTGATTGATAACCCTGCGCTGATACACGAAAATGAAGTAAATGGGTTTTATATGTGTAATGAAGCATGGTGGGGTGGTGGACAAGTGTGTAACACTAGTAACACTGACTACCGCGGCAGGCTAGCGGCTCCAGGCTACATTAGACTAGCATAACATACCCTGAAACTCCTACCGAACTGTCTGTGGTCCTGTTGCATTGTGGGTAATGCAGGTGCCCAGTTTTGAGGCTGAAGAAAGAAGAATGTGAGTAGTGACAAAGATGATATCTGTCGTTCTGCCGCATCAGTGTTGATCTTTATTTTTTTGTGAGTATGAATATGCTGCACAAGAAGGCTTTTGAATGACATGATAAAGTGTGTGAGGTCAAAGTGTGTGATCAGAATGTGGTTATTGCTTTGGGCAGGTCATGTTCACATCATGCAGTCTGTACGGACGGCCATGTAATGATGGCAGCACTGACAACCTGGAGGCCGCTGTTCCAGCCTGCTGTTTGGACACATTTTCCGTTGTGATGTTGTTTCATACTGAATTTGTTGGTTATGTATTTATTTTAAGGCCAATCATGACGTTTTTCCTGTTGCTTTGCTGGTTCTGCACCTTCATGCATACGTAATACCGACGCCTCGGTGAGGCAAACCCTGACACTGTCCTCTGGTGGACAGTCTGTCGACCTTATAGGGCGTCTTTGTGCATAGTTTCAGGTAGATGGAGATGAAATATGATCCAGAAAGTCCAGTTTGAACCCTGATAAAGATGAGTTGCAGCAGAAGTTGAGTGTGTGTTCAGCCACTGTTGTGTCTTTTTATCAGTATTGAAGACTTGACCTCAGCTACTGCAGTCGTCTGCTGACAACCCCATTGCCTTGCTGACATTATGAAGCGGCTGCGATGGACAGACCGATTCATCACGGAGTAGAGACTGCAGATGAGGGCGTTCCATATCAAATCTTCAGCTCCCTGGCAGATAAAGTGGGGAGGACATATGAGTGCTGGGACGCACCCCATGACTCAGACATCCACCTTGACGTTAACACTGGCCATATGGGCGTCCTCTCGCTGTGAATACCAACACGGTGGTGATTCAAAACAAACCCTGCAGCCGGTTGAAGGTACTGGGGCTTTATTTGTAGACCAAACTGTGATGGATGGAGTGTTTTCTCCTCTTCGTCGCTCTCAGACTCTACTCTCAGCTCCGTCAGAGAGGGATCGGCCTCGGTGGGATTTAGCGGCGACTCTGTGGCGCTCTGGGGCCTCGGCTTCCTGTTTCTGTGCTCTGCTGTGAGATGAACGGTACAAAGAGATGCCCGGGGAGCTCTTTCTCTTTTATTTCCGTCCACTCCTGTCTCCTCTCCATCATTATCCATCTGTTTCTTCCTCGTCATCGTCCTCTCGCCTGGCTTAATTTTCCCCATAATTTAATTCAGTGTGCTCCATTTCCGTCTCGCTCTTTTCTCCCTCCTAGAATATCACGTTTTAGCCGAGGAAGCCTCCCTCCTCTCGCCGTGTCTATGAATGAACTCCAGGTGGAAACGTGCAATAATCCAGTGAAATCAACCTGTGTTCATGCTGCCATCCCCCCACCATGAAACGCTCACCGCCGAGGCCTCGCTGTCTCCTCGTATCGTATGTTCGCTGGATGGCGGCTGAGGCTTTGGGATTTACGCAAGATATGAAGTGATTAATGGAACAGAGCGCGGCTTATATTCTCTGCAGAGGTGCAGGATGTCTTATATGCATTTTTTTCTTGAGGAAATATTTTTAATGAGTTTAACAGGGAATTATTGTTAGGAAATGAAAGCAGAGGCTGAGTCTGTAACTGACGGATTGATTTTTGTCAAGGTTTCAGTGAGAAAACAGACTGGCTGCTATTTCAAGCAGAATACTCTTTATTTCAGATTTTTCCGGTCAGTTGTAGTGGAGAGGCAGCAGAGCAGCTCTGATTTGGTTTTTAGTGGGAGGATGTGGCAGTAGGTTGTTAATCCAAAGCGTGATTCAGTCCATCGTAATGTCTGACTCTCAGCTAGCCGAGTACAGCCCTGAAGGAAGCAAATCGATTGTGTTGTAACCATGTATGAGCTCATGTAGTGCTCCCGCTCTGCATTTTAAACCATTACACAATATGGGTGTTTTCTTGGCGTCATTGTTTGTGAGTGACTTTCAAAAGACAGACACAAATAAAAGATATATGACTGTTTCCGATCTGACGCTGCTGTGGTTAAGTTCAGGCAGAAAAACGACTTGTTTAGGGTTAAAACAAACCAGCACTGATCAGTAGGACACGAAGAAACGAGCAGCCGTCCTCCAAGAAGAAGGTCAACATCCGCTGTTTCAGCAAGTGATGAAAACAACTCGTTTTACTCCTAAATCATTAAATACTGCTGCTCAGCGGTCAGCGGCCCGATGCAGCGACGCCTTTTTACCGTCTCTGAGAGACGCGCCGGGCCTTCAGCTAACTGAAGTCAACCGATCTGCGTCATTCGTCGGGCGGAGCAACTGATGAGAGCGAAGGGCGGGAAAGTGTGCTTCGGGCGGGGGGGGGGGGAAGTCAGAGGGGTCCAACAAACACAGGAGACTACTATTTGTGTCCCGTGCTGTGAAACCAAGTCACCGTTGTTACGTAACTTATGAACCTAAGTAACGCCAAAGAAACTTACTCATTTTATCCCAAACCACAATCTTTCCCCAAGCCCAACCATGGAGGGTTGTTGTGTAAGTAAATCTAAAATGTAAACCTACGTTGGAAGTTTATTTTGAAAAGAAACTCTGTTTGTAGTGAGTGGAAACTGTGAACACAGAAGTTTATTTTGAAAAGCATTGCATGTAACGAGCAGAAACTGACTCTAGACGGGTACCTAGTCATAGTGTAAATCGTAGGTCCTCTGACCAAGCATCGGCATTAGACGAGTAACTTTAACCAGGTGTTTATTATTGTAACCATGGCGACGACAAAGGTCCCCTAAACCTTAACAAAGCAGTAATTTTAACCCAGACCAAAGTTGTTTTTCTGATCCAGCCTAATCACACCTCAACCAGAACGCCGTCAATCATAAACGTGGTTGATGTTGATTTGTAAGATCAGAGATGTGTGTCGATCCTGGAAATAAATCAAACAACTATACTGTCATTTTTGTGGCGAGTCGCTAGATAAATGAGTATGTAACGTGATGTCAGACCGATGGCGGCAGAGCGTCTCAGCTCGTCGTCTTCTCAGTAGCTTCTCGCTAACAACACCGGGACCTCATCCACCTGAACCATGATCCAGAAACCTCCTCATCCGCATTTAAACCCACATTATGAAACAGTCAGCACAGTGATGAATTTAAGCAGAGCAATGGACCAAAATACGCTCTTCTTTTCATTCTTGCTAAAAATAAACTGCGTGTTTTATCTCCTCGGCTAAATATGTCGGTGTATTATTATTTTTCTCTTATCATACGCTGGCGGCGGTGTGGAGGCCCAGCCGTCTGCTCTGTGGTTTTAAAGCCGCCGTTCACTTCTGTCCTTTCTTTGTGCCTCACACAGCTCTCTTTCTCATTTATTCACCCAGATTCATCTTTCACTCCTCCATCCCCCTCTCCCTCCGCATGTGGTAATACTATTAAAATGTCTGTCAGCGATTAATTCCTGCAGCCCGGATCAGGAGACTGAGCCGAACTCAGAATCAGTGACAGCACAGCGTTATCTCACTCCGTCAAATAAACGAACATGTGCAGCATTTGGAGGAGATTTGCTCCTTCGTGAACACAATAAGTTATCGTATATCGCTCAGTGTATGTCAGTGGCTTCCTGCCTTTATGGCTTGTGACTCCTTCAAACTGGCCTGTAAACGTCTACCTGTGAACCTTTATTGCAACCAACGACTGATCGTCCTTTTCAGCTGATTAGACAGTTATCAAGTCATTGAATTGGCATTATCAGTGGCTATAAACCTCATAGATGTGGGTCAGTAGGGGCCTGCTACACCCACTAGTAGGTGTTATCATTGATTCACATGGGCAGTCACTGAAGGAAGGAATAAAAGAACAGCAGCAGTGACTTCTAGGAACTGTAGTAATTTTGACAGGAGTAAAAGTGGAAGTCAGGCACTGTAGTATATTAGTAGCAGGCCCCTACTGACCCACACCTATGAGGCCGATAATGACTGATAATAGAATTTTTTATTTTTACTTTGGATACAGCAGCTGTTTGCCTGTTTCCGGTCTTTATGCTAAGCTAGGCTAACTAGGTCCTGACTCTGGCTAACCAATCAGTAACTGTTTAGGATTTCTTTATGGGATGGAGGAGCTGATATCTCTATCATCTATATCTATCCCATCCATCCTTTATGGTTTCCGCTATAGATCAGCGTTGACTAAAATATCCTGTAAACAAGCTTAATAATAGTGTTCAGTTCAAACCTGATTTCTGTTTAGTTTTAGAGGGGATGATTTAAATTTTGCTCAATAAGTATTCTCATTATTATCTACCTACGATCTTGCTCTTTGTCAGTGTTTTGGTTTATTTTGTAAAAAGAAATTTAATGAAATCTTAAGTAAAGAGGTAAAAATGAAACCAAAGTATGCTTTACATTTTTACTCCCTCACCAGTTACAAGTGCTTTCATCATTTCAAGTGTTAATTGTAAAAATAATTGTTCTGTTCAGTCTCCTTCAGGGGGATTATGAGGATATTTCCCAAAGTGTTGAAGTCTTTCAGAGGTGACGTGATGCTGCGTCGTGTGACAGATCGTAGTGAACAGAGCAGCTCTGAGCGCTTTAACATCTGAGGTAGTGACGCTGTCCTGCAGTTAGACTGAGCTTTCACTGCTGCATTCACTGTCAGTGTAGATATCAGCGTTGAAAACTCTAATATCTCTCTCTCTCTCTCTCTCTCTCTCTCTCTCTCTCTCTCTCTCTCTCTCTCTCTCTCTCTCTCTCTCTCTCTCTCTCTCTCTCTCTCTCTCTCTCCTCTCTCTCTCTCTCTCTCTCTCTCTCTCTCTCTCTCTCTCTCTCTCTCTCTCTCTCCTCTCCTCTCCTCTCCTCTCTCTCTCTCTCTCTCTCTCTCTCTCTCTCTCCTCTCTCTTTTTTTTCTCTCTTCTCTCTCTCTCTCTCTGTCTTTCTCTTTCTCTCTCTCTCTCTCTCTCTCTCTCTTCTCTCTCTCTTCTCTCTCTTCTTTCTCTCTCTCTCTCTCTCTCTCTTCTCTCTCTCTCTCTCTCTCTCTCTCTCTCTCTCTCTCTCTCTCTCTCTCTCTCTCTCTCTCTCTCCCTCTCTCTTCTCTCTCTCTCTCTCTCTCTCTCTCTCTCTCTCTCTCTCTTGTCCCTCTCTCTTCTCTCTCTCTCTCTCTCTCTCTCTCTCTCTGTCTCTCTCTCTCTCTCTCTCTCTCTCTCTCTCTCTCTCTCTCTCTCTCTCTCTCTCTCTCTCTCCATCCAGTCCCATAAGCTGGGTTTACCAGACTTGGACTGGTGTCCATAGAGAGTCAGCAGTCCTCTGTGTCCAGCTACAGTCCACAGAGAGCACTGATGGCCTGACTCCACTAATCAATACATGATAGAACTGAGGAGATAATCTTCCTCGTTTCACCCAGAACGAACCCTGCAGAGACACCACTACGCACCAGACAGCCCCTTAACTTTATATACGACATGAATTAACATGAATTAATTTGTCGTTGGTCACTAAACAGGACAAGCTGGGGGGGGGGGGCTGTTTTTATACTCCTGTGTGAATTAAATACTTCACAAATTAAAGTACTGAGTATTTTCTCATTCACATCGGTGCAACCAAAATACTTTTTCATATTTCACTCACTAATTTTAAATCGCTTATGCAGCAAAATGTTCGGCAGGCTAAAAGAAGGCTGAGGTGAAGAAAACACAGTAAAGAAACGATCGGCATTCGACTGGGTTCATTTCAGCGACACTGATCTAGTGAAATATGGCCGGATTAGCCTCAGCCATCTCAGCTTAGAGAGGACTGTAAAGCCACCTGGTTTATGTTTTTATCAGCAGAATTAAGAAAACAGTTTGACATATCTGCCAAGTTGTAGCATGCTCTGGTTTTATTAATTTGTGTTAGTGTTCATAGCAACGACAGCATGATGTGTTTATGTGCTCAGCACAGTGTCAACGCTTGAGAAAGATGATGGTTTTGATTGATATTCAATAACAGCATGAGACATGACATGTTTTTGTTTGTTTTTATTAAAACTTGATTGAAACCACAGTCTTTCCGTGAACTTAACCGAGCAGGACTCGATCACGTGAACCCCAAGTCTCTGGTCTCAAAGTCCTAGTCTTTGCCCACCTTCACTCGACCTCCTTCACACAGCGTAGACGATCACAGCAGCTGCTTCACTCTGTTCGCTGTTCGGTTCAGAACACCAGAGCCAGTTTGAATCTGCTGCCTCTGGGAGAGGAAACATGGCTCTGATTGGTTTTTGCCTCTGTGCATCCAGACAGCTGATCCCCTGCATGTCCTCATGTCCTCATGTCCTCATGTCCTCATGTCTGTCTGTCTGTCTCCGCTGTTTAAATAGATCAGCCGAAGGAAGGCGGATCAGAGTCTGTCACTTTACTGCGTTATATACAATATATATACAATATACTGCAATTGAACATTACGTTTTTCATTTTCCTTTAAAAGGTAAACTGATTCCTTAGATGCTGAAATTTGATTTCATTCTGGATGCATTTTACAGATCATGAAAAAAAGCCTGGATGCAGAACAAAAATCTTATTTTCTGCCTGCAGGCTGATAATTTTCCCTCCCTGTAGAATAAAGAGTGTTTTCCTGAAGCCTCAGGTGGACGGAAACACACACAGGAGGATGAAATGGCAATGCTGTTTGGTTTTGAACTTTTGTGTACTGTCACGTACACACACACACGTACACACACACACACACACACACACACACACCAGTTCAAATGGTAGCATGTGTGCAGCTGTGAGCGTGGTTTTGTGCTGTGATGGTGTTTGATGGTCGGCTCTATTGTTTTGCGCCTTTGAACGCTCCATCTTTTCCTCTCTGTGGATTCAGCTGCAGACACGTTGTGGTTTCACCAGAACCGTACGATGCATTTTAAATCTTTTTCTTATATTAATGCTGAAGGTCATAAGAGCTTTGTTCTAAAATCAATTTGAATGATATGAATCTATCGGTTTACTGTAGTTTTAAATATATTTTGAAATCAATTAGTATGGATCCATGTGGTATGTATGTATTAATATAGTTATATGTGCCAGGAAAACAAATATTTATAATAAAACACAAAGAAAACATAAGAAGAGCATCTGAGTGGTGACAGCAAAGAAACAAAAGAGTGTCATCTGCAAAGAGTTAAACCTCATCAACCAAACATCCCAACAAGTCCTAAATCTTGCCGTTTTTAGGTGTATTTGAAAACATGTCAGCATTTTCTAGTCTGTCTTAATGGTTAAAAGAATTCTAACGATTAGTCGATTAATAGTTTAGTTCATCGTCAGAAAATGAATGCACAGCTTCTCTACAATCAATGAATAATTTTTCTGGTAAAAATGCCAATCGTTCTCTGGTTCCAGTTTCTCAGATGTGCTGTTTTTCTTTGTCATATATGGCAGTAAATTGTAAATCTTGATGTTTAGTCAGATAAAACAAAAAGGAAGACATTACTGGGGAAATTATGGATGACATTTTTTCACTGTTTTAACATTTCATAGATATAATTGTTAGCTGCAGCCTTGAAGAATCCAGTGTTGACTGTTAGTAGGAGAGAAGACTTCAAAGACTTTCAAACTTCCATTAAACAAGATGTCACAGTAGGTTGTATAGTTTTTGATTAATCGTTTCATCCTCTAAAAGTCCATCCACCCATCCATTAGCTGCTGATCCTATAGAGGGTCATGGATGATGGATGCAGGGTCAGGCAATACTTATAAAAATAATCTACAAATGACAGAAAAGAAATGCCAAGAACAAGTGTCTGGTGTCCAAGGCGATTCCTTCAAACTGCTAGTTTACTCCAGTTCTCCAAAACACATTAACCCACTAAGACCGGATGTGACATTTATATTTGTGTTTATACCTTTAAGACCGGGCGCAACGCTTGCGACCTTCGACCATGAAGACCAGATGCGACATGCACATTGTGACTCTATATGACAGACACCATTTGTTCACACTACCATAGAAGTTCTGTCATTGCATTTTTATTACATTTTTATTACAGTGCCACGTCACTGTAAAATGGATCAGAATTATTAGCCAATAACTATAATGGTATCCTCGAGTTTTAGGAGGTTGTTTTCAAAAAGTGTTTTCTAGGAGGCACCTCAGGTCTTAATGGGTTAAATTTGACTCACTGTAATAATTAAAAGGTCCACCGATGTTTTTTTATGGCTGGTGCTGATTTTTTACAGAATCACGACAGCTGATGGCTGATATATGACAAACAAATGATACAGAAAATGTCTTAACTTAAATAAACATTTATAACACTTCTGCTCTGTCGTTGCAGTCTGTATTGACGGTTTCTCCCAGTTAGGACGCTGTTCTTCTCATGCACTCTTGTAAAGGTGAAGCCGCTGAGCTCCACCTGCTGAGGTCTGGTGTAGGATGGAGCTTTGACTGACACAGGGGGCGGAGTCACACCTGGTCTACAGCAGCATCACTGCGCTGCCTGCAGGTGGGCCTGCTCGCTAATCGGCTTGATATGCTCAGACATCGGCTGATGCCGACTATGAAAATTATTAATTAATCAGCTGACCGATTAATTGTTCAACCTCTAATTAGAAGCACACCAAATGTTGACATTTGGGGACGTAAGACGAGCAGATCTCAGTGGACAGGGATGTCAGAAAAGGACGCTGTAATGTATGGATGAGCCATTGGTTCACACGGTGTCCTCAGAAGGATGATGTGATGCAGTTGTGATCGTCGTATCTCTGTCTGCAGCCCTGATCGATGATACGGGGATCGTTCAGGTGTCCTCACCCCTCTCCATTAGTCTGTCATGTCCTGGTATTAAACAGGGATTTGTGATGGGGGGGTGTGTCTGCAGCGCTAGATCTGGCTGCACATGCTCGCTCTCAGCAGGGGTGAAAGCTTCGGCTCTGGTCCCGGACAGAGACGACTGAGAGGAGCTTTATTTACCGGACTACAACTCCCTGTCACTCCTCACAGCTCAGAAGACGGCAAAAAATAGGAAAAAAACCCACATAGAGTATTATCTCTGGTTACTGTCAGGGATGGAAGAAAAAAGTGACGGTAGCAAGCACAAATGTTCATGTTCGATCATGTTTCTGTGAACCTGATAAATGTATTTCCAATAAGGTCTTCTCGACTCCTGAGGGAAGTCTCAGGCTCTTCAGCTGTTAAATGCTCCACTATGCTCACCAGCTAACGCTGAGGAAAGCCTAGTGGGTTGAAACAATTATTTGTGATTGTCGATGACTTCATTTGCCTGTATTGTGGTCTTTTGGGTCGGCACCCATCGCTCTAAAGGTGATTGAGATGGTTACAGCAGTTCTTTTGTTTCACCAGCTGACTGACATTTACTGACTGAACCAAAACAATGAGCTGAAAGGTAAGATAAGATAAGATAAGATGAACCTTTATTAATCCCCGGAGGGACATTCGGGTGTCATAGCAGCTGAAAGGTGCTGAAATGCTCCTTGGAGCTGAGGGTCTTAATACTTGTTCCTCGTTATTAGACAGTCACCGGATCTGTTCCTAATTTAAAGATTATTGATAAATGTAGCTATAAAGGCACCGACACATTATCCTCAGTATTCATATTTTCCTCAAGATTTTCAGCCAAATGTATTTCCAGTGGATTTATTACTTGACATCATGTGTACTTCTGCTGTAACAAAAAAGGGATGTTGTATCACTTTCTAATGTACTTAAAAACTGTAGTTATTATCACTAAGCCAGGTTTAACATTTCAATCTCAGTTTTGTCACATAAATCATATAATAAATACATTTTTATTTATTTATTAAATGTTTGGGCGTTTTGGATGGCAGTAAGAACTGAATAAAGATGGGAACAGGAAGTGGGTATGTGAATTGGACATATATACAACCCAACATTAAAAAAACTGATCACGTTTTGTTGAAGCACGGCCTCGTACACCTCCTCCTGTTTTGGTATCGTGTTTTGTCGACATTTGAATCGTTTGCATTTGTGAAGTTTGAGCAGAAAACACAGATCGTGTTACCGTGTAGTCAACTGGACTTGACTGCTGTGGTTTCACGTTGGCGGCACATTTCTAAAGTAATGGATTTTTTTGCAGTTTTTATTATCAGCCGGAGGATCGCGACATTCACTCGACAACTCAGATCAAACGGTAAATTGAAAAATGAAGCAGTTGTGTGTTTTTGGTGCTTCAGCACTGACACAATATCTGTGGCCCTGTTTTTAATAAAGCGGATCAGCTCCAGTCCTGCAGGACTACCACCTCCCACTGTGTGCTGTTTATCTCTGCTGCTCAGCAGCACATTCAGATATCTCCTCTCAGTTTGTGCTGTGTACGCTGAAACCCGTCGCTCTGGCTTCCTGGCCTTGCTCCTCTGGATTCAGCCCAGCGTAGTTTCGGTGTGGTTTTCAGCGGAGCGGAGCAGAGAACAGTTTGTCTATCTGATAGCAATGATAAATCAGCTACATGCCTCTGCTGCTCCTCGCGGTAATGCTGCTGCCAGACCAAAGCATTGATTTCAAAGACAATACCAGCTGACTAGATATCACTGGGGTCTGATTAACGAATGGTCTGGAAGAAACAGAAAGTCCTGGCAGGAAAACGGCAAAACCAGGTGTTCAGCATTAGCTGCCACTTTGAGGGTCCGATGCTCTGCATTGGCCGTACGTGTCGATTATATAGATTAAAAGCACAAGACACTGAGTCTCTAGTCCCCACTGAATCCAGGTCAACAGCCATAAGTCATTTACAAGTCACTAATCTAACGTTTGTGTCACCAAAGTCCAAGTCACCCAATTTCCAGATTGCCAAAATCATGTACAGGTTCCCACGGTCAAGTCACTAAGCTAATGTTTGGGTCATCAAAGCCATGTCCGAGTCTCCAAAGTCCAAGTCATCCAAGCCATGTCAGAACTACCGAAGTCGTCATGTTTTTGTCCCTTATCTAATATTTGAGTCATCAAATTATTTTCTGAGTCGCCAAAGTCACGTGTCATGTGCCACAGTCATGGTTGAGTTCCTTTATCCAACGTTTGAGTCATGAAGGTCATGTCCGCGTCCCACAAGTCTTTAAAGCTCCTTTCACTGGAAACACACATGGCTTGCGCGAGTCAGCAGTCATGTCCAAGCATCAAAATTGTGTTGTAATTGCTGAAACGTTTCTCAAGACACTAAGCTTTGTCACCAAATGTTGAGTCCCTTATCTAACGTTTGGGTCATCCAATTCATGTCTGAGTCACCCAAGTCATTAACAAATCATTAAGCTTATGTCTGAGTCAGCAAGATTGTGCCCAAGTTGCCAAATCATGTTCTAATAGCCACAGTGCTGCTTGTGTCACTAAGCTCATAACTCATAACTCCAGATATTGAGTTGCCAAAGTCATGTCTGAGTTAAATCTCTTATCTGTATCTGATTTAGAGTTTACAGTTCAGTCCTTGAAATAATCCAAACTCAAATCTTTAAAAATAATAAATCATCAGTTACAGGGAGAGCTTGTCCTGACTGGTACGTTAGCTTCCAGTTGTTTTACTAGTTTTTCTTTTGGTTTCTGTTGTAACATCTGTAGTTTGAGGACAACAGGCCGAAGGCCCTCTGTTAACATGACTGTGTATTGATTTACCTAAAGCACAGAATATGAGACATAATGATGTTTCAACTTATTCGACCTGCCTCCCTGAAACAGGAAACTAACAAATGTCAGCAGACGGATGTTTTGATACGAGTAAAACACGCCATTTACAACTGAAAGCTCACGATGCTCATAGTGTTGAGTTACACAAACGGCGTTCCTCAAAACCAGACGGAAGAGCAGGAATAGAGACAGAAAACGGGAAAACGAGCGGCCGAGCCAAGACACGAGTTCAGCACTCCGCTCGCTTATCGAGCCGTGTGTGCGTAAATGTGTGTTTCGGAGGGAGCGATGGTGACAGCATATGCGAGACCACAGGGGCATTGTGGGTAGTTCCCTCGCAGGTTCTCTCCCTCTGCCTGGATACAAGCAGTGCATCGCTTCTCTTCCTTCTAGTCTCACTCGCTTCTTTCTTCTCGCCACATCTGCTTCACCCTCCGAATGTTTCCATCCAGCTGTGCAAACTGCAAATTACGTTCAGTATTTATCGAGCTGTTGACGTTCCTCCGTGTCCACCATGTTGGCTGTATTTACTGGCATCGTGTGAAAACAGTAAAATAGTCTAATGCACCAACTGGAGCCTCCACTACCATCTGTTTATCAGAGGTAGCGGCAGCGGTACAACCGTCATGAGACAATGTGTAACTGAAATCAAACATTTTCAAATCGACTTCATGCTGCAGTGTGTTAGTGTCACAATGCTGGATTTTCTAACCTCAGTAAAAATACAGATATTCATTTTTGATACTGAGGGCATCAAGTTTTAGATTTTAATGAAACATAAGTAGTGGTGTATGTGTCAGTTCACTGTCTGCAGAGAGAGGTGGTTTGCTCTGTGTAGATACTGTGGAAAATGAGTAATTCAGTATCAATACGTTGATATTTTTGTCAACTCTAGAGTACATAACATGTCCCCTGTGTTTGGTGCTATTTTTTATATTATGTTTTATATTGTTTTAATATAATATTGTACATGGTAGTTGTCAGAGCTACTGTACCTGTGTGGTCTGGTTGTCCCTTCATGGATTCAGATACCAGACCAGCGTCACAAGAAGCGATGCATGTAAGAAATACACATAATGCAGAAGACAACAGCACCAGAACTTCATTATTACCATGTTGGATGATGATGAATATTTAACAACATGATTTATTGTTAGTTATTAACTAGCTGGTGAAGAAAGTGGAGCGGCTAGCAGCCAAAGAGCTAAGTGTTTCCCTTAGCAGTTGGTGGCGACCAAACCAGAGTTTAAAGTTAGTGAATACTGGACTTACATTCATCCAGTAACCACAAACACAACTCCAGTGTCTACTGGATGTAAAAAATAACCATTGTTTAATAACTATAGTCAACTTAATTAGGCGATAATATGTTATGTAGTGTTTACAGCTTGTTTCTGCTGCCCCCAAGTGGCTATAAAATGCAGATCTGTTAGCTAATAAACAGTTACTGTATTCAGCTGAAGGTAGAGTGTGAACGTGATTCTGTCTATAATCTGTGTGAGAAGTGTTGGTTGGGTTTGTCTAGTCCATATCGCTGTTCATCGAGATGTAAACCAAGATGGCCGTCTGCTCTGGGTAAATCCTGTTGAGGAGTACTGTAGGTCTGCTACTCTGATGGTGGCTGACGTAATGCAGCAGACAGGACTGCAGGCGGACTGTGATAATGTGATGGGATCCACAGCCTGAAGGCCATGAGAGCACATGTCAGTTTGCATTAACACCAGTCAGATGTTAATGCACCCAAACCAAGCTGGTCTCTGGTCACTGGTGCTGACATTGTTTACAGATATTAATACTTCACATTAGTATTTATCTGACAAGCCTACTTGTCACAGTTTATCCCATAGTGTCTTCAACACGAAAAATATTTTCATCTCCAAGCAAGCGTTAAAATGTTTTAGCAAAAACTGTATTGATTTGAATTAATGTGCATCACACATTATAATTCAACAAGAAAAAGAGAAAACAGCTGGGTGGAAACCCGCCTCATGTTTCCTCTTCCTGCCTGCTGTGCAGAAGAAGATGTCTTCTGCCTGCAGCTCCTCACAGTCGGCGGCTTTCTCTCTCCGGCTGTTTGCTTCCAATAAATCAGCCCATGACGCCCGATGCCTCGCAGCTATTTGAGCTTGATAGCGGCCCAGTGTACATAGCGTTGTTCCAGAAGTCCTGTCCAAGCCAGAGGAGACAGATCTACAGCTCCCTGTACACTCTCTCTCTCATCCCCTTGCTTTCAATATTTTATTTATCAGTCGTTTATTTGACTTCTGCTTAATTGCTTTGCCTTTTGTGAGCAGTAAAACATGACAGTTTTGTATTATTTTTGGAGGGTTCACAGGCTTTTTGATGTATTCACAACCAACACTTACAGTACCAGGAAACCAGAGAGGCCGGTTATATTCTCCTACTGTAGTATTTCTTTCATCCTCCTTCCTCCTTTCATGCTTCGTACATCCTTCTCAGACCATCTGGGTGCTGGCGGGGTTCAGCTAACCCTGCTGCCTCTCTCCCCTTATGGCTGACAGCATCACACTGCTACATAACACTTAGAGACAAATACTGTGTGGAAGCTGGAAGGATTCAAGCTAAGCTAAGTGGTACAAGACAGCCATGCAGTCTGACTTAACACCAGCTCAGACACAGAAAGCGTCTATTGTATATCGCATGCAGCCTCATGAAAAGTGCAGTCGGTTGCTTTCCGGGAAGTGGCGCGACCGCGGCTGCGAACGTGGTGCTGTCCGTGGTGCTGAAGCAGCACACAGATATGCAATTGCGACTTTTCTCTGCGTCTCGCCCTTCTGTCAGTTTCATTTATAGCTGGGGGGGGGGGGGGTGATCTTTCCAGAGTCATCCACGGTGTGGTTCGCAGCATTGTGTTTGTTTTTCTCAAAACTCATTCTCTGTTGCATATTGATTATATATAATCCCAAATTTCCCCCCTGGGGATCAATAAAGTACTGTGTTATCTTATAAACGCACTGTCGCTGCTCAGGATCTGCCTTTCTTCCTGCAGTGTTTCTGGTCAGCAGGTCCGTCAGCTGGCACTTCCTCCTCTGCAGCAGCGATGACGAGTGACGCCTGCACCAAATGTCCAACAGGTCTTCGTTTCATGACTTAAAACTGACAACTTGTTGCTGCAGCTCAGACTCCGGAGCTCTGAATCTGTCTTTCACCAGTTTAGAGGACATTTCATCACTCTGTCCATCTTTAGAGTCTAAGAACTGAGGCCAAAAACTGAATCAGTGATGGCAACCTTTAACATCTCGCTGCCGTCCTCTGATTCTCCTCATACAACCCCTCGTCTGGGCTTTATGCATATCAGAAATGATCAGGCATTATTTTGTTGTTTGATTGTTTCTCAGAACTGAACAGGACCAGACTGAACCAAAGGGCTAAACAAGGACAGACCAGAGAGGGATAACATCAGAAGCATTATGAAACCTCACAACTATCAATGAGTCTTAATGCTTCTGCATAATTTAACTCCTCACCGGAATAGAAGAGATAGATGAGAAGATCAATACAACTCTAGTCTGTAAAAACAACATGTATTTTTAGGGAGTTATTTGTCTTGGCTGGGACCTGTATGTTCCTCTGCTGTGCAACAGTTTTTCAGAACTGGGGATGCCGACCCTCGTTTACCGATTATTAACAGTTCACCTACAAGACTGGTGCCTCGCATGCAGCGACGCTCCATCTGTAGTATAAGAGCACCACAGACAACTGAGTCAACAGTTCACCGTGAGGAGAGTTACTGTAGCAGCCACGGTGCTGCCTTCACTGTCTCCAGTTCACCATCAGGAGAGTTACTGTAGCAGCCACGGTGCTGCGTTCACTGTCCCCAGTTCACCGTCAGGAGAGTTACTGTAGCAGCCACGGTGCTGCGTTCACTGTCTCCAGTTCACCATCAGGAGAGTTACTGTAGCAGCCACGGTGCTGCGTTCACTGTCCCCAGTTCACCATCAGGAGAGTTACTGTAGCAGCCACGGTGCTGCGTTCACTGTCTCCAGTTCACCATCAGGAGAGTTACTGTAGCAGCCACGGTGCTGCGTTCACTGTCTCCAGTTCACCGTGAGGAGAGTTACTGTAGCAGCCACGGTGCTGCGTTCACTGTCTCCAGTTCACCACGAGAAGAGTTACTGTAGCAGCCACGGTGCTGCCTTCACTGTCTCCAGTTCACCACGAGGAGAGTTACTGTAGCAGCCACGGTGGTGCGTTCACTGTCCCCAGTTCACCACGAGGAGAGTTACTGTAGCAGCCACGGTGCTGCCTTCACTGTCCCCAGTTCACCTTCAGGAGAGTTACTGCAGCAGCCATGGTGCTGCGTTCACTGTCCCCAGTTCACCTTCAGGAGAGTTACTGTAGCAGCCATGGTGCTGCGTTCACTGTCTCCAGTTCACCATCAGGAGAGTTACTGTAGCAGCCACGGTGCTGCCTTCACTGTCTCCAGTTCACCACGAGGAGAGTTACTGTAGCAGCCACGGTGCTGCGTTCACTGTCTCCAGTTCACCATCAGGAGAGTTACTGTAGCAGCCACGGTGCTGCGTTCACTGTCCCCAGTTCACCAAGAGACTTACACCCCGGGCTCCTTCACTTCTCCATTCACCACAGGAGAGTTACTGCAAACGGTGATTATTAACGTCTCCATTCAGAACCATGGACAGTGTTGTGTGTTGTGTTGTGTTGTGTGTATGAAGGTGTTGCGCTGTCCATAGTACTGAAACGGAGCGGAGGAGATCAATAAACAGAGCGTGGTTTCATAGATTGTGTTTTTCAGTTTGGTTTCTTGCATTTCGTGATTGTAAAGAGACCAAGAGAGCTGAAAGTAACAACAGCTGTTAGCAGCACCATCGTTCGTAAATAGTGCTACGTTCTTACGTGAGTGCTCTGATTAATACGTTATTCTTGGATTTTTAAACAGCAGCTGTTGTTATTCAGCCTTTCTGAGGCTGTTGCATAGTTCAATCATAGGATTTTAGTTTATGAAAGACATTGCCCCCTCAGTCACTTCATGGTGGCGCCTGGCCTGACCGCCGGACTAAAAACGGACTCGGTAACTACTCAGTACTATGATTGTTTCAGTGCATATGTCCTCCTTGTTCAGATTCATTTTATGGTCCATAATCATCAGAGTAATACATTAATATTTCTCTCCAAACATACCTGGCAAAGCTTTATGTTAAAATGTCTTAACCAGAAAAAACTGTGGTCTAATCCCTAATCTAAGGATTGTGCTCTCATCTTCTTGCGTTTCTTAACCCACTGAACCACCATTTACAGTCAATATGCAGCAGAGTACTACACTTCTGAAATAACCTGAGTACATACAATAGTACAAGCAACATTAAAAATCAATGACTCAGAGGACTGAACCTTTTCCTGTAGCTTGATGAATTATTGAGTCAATAATGTACAGAAAATTAGAGGTAAGGCCATGAATAAAAGAGCTGTTTCAATTTCAGAGCCATCAGGAGACTCGTCCCTGTTCATTGTTAATAGTTCGGTGTGTTATGCTGCGTTGCCTCCTCCCTCTGTCATTTAAGGTGGTTTCATCTCCTCAGCTTGTTGGCCCACAGACTCCCACTCCACTGAGAGGGATTATGTTTTGTTATTCAGGTTTTTTGGCAAAGCATGGAGCTGGAGCACAACGCAGGAAAATGCTATTATGTAAAAATATGAAGCTTACTCTGCACTCTGGGACAGTTTGTGCCTGATTTCCAGCATCCACACACACACACACACACACACACACACACACACACACACACACACACACACACACACACACACACACACACACACAGATATCTGCAGCGCTTTAAAGGTCTTTCTAAACGTTGTCTACATGTTGGACCGTAACTATCATCTGATACTCACAACCTCATTATGACCTTCAGAATGTAGAAATTTTCAAACCGAATGCTCTCAGATAGAAGATGAGTCCGACGTCATTACTGTGACGAGTTTTACTTCATTGTCCACAGTTGTTTTACCAAACGGTGAATCATTAAACTGGTTTCCATGTAATTTTAGATGAAGGAAGAAAGTCTATAAGCTGCAAGAACAGAACACATGATGGTTTTTAGGAAGCTGCCAATTCTGGTGTTGGATATCAGACAGAGAGGAGACTAAAATAGGCTGCAAGTATTGACTCTACAATCTGATACCAAGTCCTGCCGAGCAATGTGAAAGTCACGTATTTCAGACTGTGAACCATGGAGGGAGGACAGATGCCTTTAGTGAAATGATGACGTTTCTACGGGTCAGTTTAAGTAGTAGTTGTACCTGTTGTAGCTGAGCAATGAAACACTGAGTTTGATTGTAAAAAGTTAAAGATGTGTACAGATTGTGTCCATAAGCTTCAGTCATTCCTGTAAGAAACATCCAGACAGCTTCAGACTCTATGCAGCTGTATTTATAGAATTTATTATTTCTCAAAAGATATTATTAAATTCAGATATTTGAATCAGATTTTGGATAAATATTGGATCACACACTGTATATAAGAAGTGGACGTCGTCACGGTGACGCCACCCATTGGTTTGTGGATTCACCATCTTGTTTCTTTTTAAACCAGAGGGGACACGAGAGGGTGGAGCTATGAACAAACGCTGAATAAGACATTTATAGGCGACCAAAATGTTTAGATTAAAAACAAAAATACAGACAACTGGAGACCGGACAGCACGGTGGCAGCGACCATCACAGGGTAGTATACGCTGTTTAATGGTCTATCTGACTCTAAGTGGACCATAATTCACTAAGTGAACATCCTGCTGTATTGAAGAAAACTTGAAATTAGTGATTGAGACCATAAACTGACGTTTACGATGTTTACTGAGGTAATAAATCAGAGAGGAGGATCATTTTCTCATCATCTTCTGTACAGTCAGACTTTTAGCAACCAGAGGCGTCGCCTCCTGCTGGATGTTAGAGAGAATGCAGCTTTAAGGCCCTTCAGCACTGGCTTCACTCTTCAGACCTGCAGTTTTCCTGCTGTACTGGATCAGTTAAATAGCTGTGGTGCAGCTCTGACTGCTCAGCGTCCCCTGGCTGGTACCATGTATCTGGTCACACACTGTGTGTCTTCTGTGGTTAAATGTCCGTTTTCAAATGTAAAATCACAGCAGGAAAGGTACTTTTAAAGCCGTATCTCCACTAATGTGCTTCATGTGTTCTCCCTCTATGTGTTGGCTTGAAGATCGACTTCCCTGAGATTTGTTTAGTTCTCACTTGACTCTCTTATTGGGAGGATGTTTGAACGCTGGTGCCACTTGAAGAAGGTCGCTCTTTAATTTTTAAACTGAAAATCTTAAAATCTGACATTTATGGTTCACCTCGCTGAAACATTTTCTGCTTCTACCGTGTCTGCAGAGATTTGCTCCCAGTCGGCTACAAGACTACAGTCTAAGGAGGTCCAGCCCTTTTAGCTGCATATAAGAAGAATACAGTAACCAGTGTCATCACTTGTCGAAGGTGTTTATGGGTTGAATTTGCTCAGAGGAAAACATCCTAATGAGTGTTTTTCAGAGACATTTGAATATTTTTATCTCAGTTTTCTCACCTTTTTGTTACCTTTACATAACACTCATGTTTTCACCTTTTCCCCAGTGAATCCCTCCTACTGCATCTCCCTGATCTACTTGCAGTAATAACCTGCTATCTTCAGTTAAAAAACCCTCTGCCTGAGCTCTAATTTCTCTTATTTCTGCACCGACACCTCTTCACTCCCACATAACCACTTGTACATCTCGGGAATAGCGCCGCTTTACTGCAGCTCTGCCCCTGCTCGAACCATTTGAACGGTTGCTCTTCAACTACAATAAAAATGAAGCTCATTTGCTTTTGCAGTGGTAAAATACTCCGATCAGAGCGGCGGTGAAATAGCTTCAATTTAAAAGAGTGTAAATAATAGAAAAGGTGAAGGACCAGCAGCAGCATCTGTGACAGATGCTTCAGAAAAGAGGCTATAGATATCCAGCAGTGGAGGCTAAAAATAGCCCTGCAGGATTGTACCTGTAATTGAAAAAGGATGTGGTGGAACAGAAGAGAACAGAGTTTCTTTTTGAGTCCGTCTTTTCTTCTGTTTCAGTCGTTTCTCTCTCTTTCCACCTCGTCTAGAGGGACTGAGACAGAAGGACAGAGTTACAGAGAAAGGCAGGATGTGATCAGATCGTTTGTTTTCTTTGGTCTGAATTAGGGCCGTCGCCGTTATTGATGATAAACATGATATTTAAAAATTAAATGCAGATATTATGTTAATAATATGTGTAATAATATAGGGCTGGCTGCTGCTGCAGCTTTAATGCAGCCAGAAATTAGTGAGAGAATAAGATAAACCGTGAGGCGTATTCTCGTCTGTCAGCGCATCCCGTGGAGCCTCAGTTTCTCTTATGTGGAAGGAATGAATAGATTTCCTACATATGTATAGGAGAGGAGAGGCGCCACGTCTGAATGCAGGAAATACAGTGTTTGACGCTCAAACTTTGCTTGGGGAGGATCCCCCAGATCCCCCGCTTCATGTGGTGTAACCAAACCTATGTCCAGCTCAGCGTCTCGATTCAGTGCCAAACAAGTTTGACTGCCGTCGATCTCACAGTTGAAGCAGTAAACTAAGCAGAGCTCCGATAAATCATTTGTGGTGTGAGAGACAGGCAGGTAAACAGGCCACACTTCACTCTGCTATTTCTGTCGGACTCCCGCCGAGAGCCAACGGTGCTAAACCAGGTTCTACCCGTCTGTGCCGATGAGGCAGGGACATACTGAAAGTGGCTGGGAGGACATATATTCTCTAGCGATCAAAATACAACTTCAATCTGACATTTTTGTGAAATATAACAGTCAGAACATAGTTAATACGTAAAAAAATATCTCATGAATACATTCAAGATAAAAAAAAACATTGAAGACGTATCTTGGAGAGGCAAGACAGAAAAGATAATCGTTGCCAGTGTGTCTAAGCAATTAAAGGAACAGTGTGAAGCATTTTGTGGGATCTGGTAGCAGAAATGGAAGATAATATACATAACTATGTTTTCATTGGTGTATAATCACCTGAGTGGTGAATGGTTGTGTTTTTATTAGCTTAGAATGAGCTGTTTATTTCTATATAGGGAGCAGGTCTTCTTCACGGAGGCCGCCATGTTGCTCCTCCTTGTTTCTACAGTAGCCCAGAACGGACAAACCAAGCACTGGCTTAAAGAGTGACATTCAGGTCTTACCTGAAGGCCGCCGTAGGTCTCCGACATGTTTGTGAAACTGCAGTAACTCAGGCTGCAAAGTGCAAATCCGTGATCCCACCAGCTGACGCCTGACTCCTAAAGTTAGCGAGGCAAACGGTGTTACCACAGTTTTGTACTTGGTGGCTCATGTCACAGCTGTCTTGGAAAGGGAGGAGTGAGCGGAGGGGTACTCGGCTGGTTGCAATCTGCAACCATGCTGCTAGATGCCGAATCCTACGCACTGCACCTTTAATTTGTAAGTGTGGAAGGTGTGAGGCTGGTTATAACAGAAACCAGGCACTGATAATAGCACTGTGCTATAAACATGTTGGCGTGGGTTTGCTCCAACAGGTAAAGGTGAGAAGATGCTGCTCATTAAAAAGTCATCTATTAGAAATGGACCGAACTGGCCCGTGCAGTCTGTTACCAGACGCCACATTGTGTTGCCTCAACGCTGTCAGCTTGCCTCCCTGCTGAGCTGAAGCAGCCCTGCTGTGCAAACACAGACTGTTCAGATGGAAAATGTGTGAAATCAAAGCAGTGGTGGGACCTGTCTGAGATCTTTTACTACTATTTGTCATATATATCACTGCATTATTATAACCGATGCATAAATGTGTAGACGGCATTTTAAGATTCAAAGTAGAGCTGAACAATTTGACATAATTCTACATAATATTACTATGCATATCAAATACTTTTTAATGTAAAATCTAAATGTAGTGGAATTGAAGTATAAAGTAGTACCCGAAAACTGTATGTAAGTGCTTCCTGTAAGTGTCAGGTGGTTTAGTTGTGAGCAGCCTGAAGGTGCAGAGCGTTGGCCCGCTAATCGAATTATCAGCGGAGTTGGAATCACAGATTGAGGGATTAGCAGACGGGAGCTCTCTGCTAAAGCAGCTGATTTCAAGATGTCGGTTAATCTCACTCATCTGCAGCTCTTTACTTTTAGAAACTGACATTTTACTTCAGTCAGCAAAAGTAATCCCCATGTTTTCTGAGCGAGATAACATCAGCAGGATTGACACTGATGAAACGTCCTGATGTAGCAGCGGGGTGAAGCGGGCAGTGAGCGGCTGCCTTGCTCAGGGGCACTTCAGCTGATTCTGCTTCAAGGACAAACACTGCATCACCCTGCTGCCCTCAACGTAGTTTTATCTCCATCCTGTTGTATTTGATCCTCTATAATGGCTCCATTTCCCCTCAGGGTTTAATAATGTTCAAACTATTCAGTGAAAGTACCCGAGGCCTGGAGGTAGAGACGTAGACCAGGAGAGAGAGACGCTGAAGAGGGTAAATGGTCTCAACCAGAAGCTGTTCTGTTCATTTGTCAAACTCCTTTTGGTGAACATGTTGGACTCAAGTGTTTCAATAGTTTATCAAGGCTGTTATTTACAGGCTGTCCTTTATTTAGGAAAAGTCCTTGTACAGCTGAAGATTTTATTCTTGTTTTATTAAACCAGAATCTGTTTTGTAGAAAAACCATTTTAAAGTCTGGAGGGCGGACCGGACAGTTTGAGCAGCAGTGAACACTGTTTCATTACCATCAGGGGGCGGCAGTAGCTCAGTCTGTAGGGAGTTGGCTTGGGAACCGGAGGGTCACCGGTTCAAGTCCCGACATGGACCACGAACTGAGTGTGAGCTGGTAGCTGGAGAGGTGCCAGTTTACCTCTTGGGCACTGCCGAGGCGCCCCTGAGCAAGGCAACTGCTCGGGGCGCTTGTCAGGAGCAGCCCCCTCACTCTGACACCTCTCCATTGTTGCATGTTTGTGCATGTGTGTGTTCAGGTCTGCATGTACCGTGTATAAGTTAACAACAGAGTGAAAAAAATTGAATTTCCCCTCGTGGGACTAATGAAGGAATATCTTCTTCTTCTTCTTCCTCAATGCTCAGACTCTTATTCTTGTTTATTTATTCCTTGACCAGATTTTTCAGGACACTTTCGTATCCAGCGTCTTGTGTTCAGATGAATTTCAGCATTGATGAATTTTTGTCTACTATTGTTGGCTGGCCTGCGGAGGACTAGACCTACAAACCAAAAGAATTAGTCTGTCACTGACTAAGTGATGAAGTGACACGATTGGTCGGTTGACTGTTTCCTCATTGGACGCTGCGCATTCAAACTGAAAAGGTGGGGAACAGTCGTCTTTGGAAATGAGCCCATCCAGCACGACATCCGGCTCACGAACGTTGGACCAAGCTGTGAAACTAGGCAATGTAGCAGCGGCATCGCCTGTTTCTCGCTTAAAATGTTTTCTGAAGACGAATAACAAAGTTTACGAGCAGGCTGCCATGTTGTTTCCTGTTTGAAAGGAGAAAACCAGTGACCAATCAGGTGCCTTTGACGACAGGGTACGTCACCGCTTGAACAGCCGGTTGAGTGGAGCAGTGCGTCCCTGAGTGTCCTTGCTGGACCTAGTGGACATCATAGACATGGAAACGAGCAGAGTCCTGTATGTCCCCTTTAAATGTGTTAGGGTTTCTCCTGGCCTCCTTCTGTGTTTGACCTTCACTCCACCACTCCGACCTCACTGTGGAGATGGAGAGCACATGGTGGAGGTCATGCAGCAGTGAGCATCAACGACGCCGTCAGATCCAGGAGATGTCGGAGGTCTGGAGCAGAGCGATAAGGCGGCGCGATAGTTTGGGCTGTTTTTGATTTCTACTCTTGCTCTTTTCTTCTGTTTAATTTTCCCCTCCTCTGTCTGTTTGTATAGCCAAACAGTCTGCTCAGCTCTGTGAAATATACCACATAGTGTAACCACGACCCATTCTGGTTCTGTATACACCACGATGTTGGTTTGGATTAGACCTGATGGTGTAGTGCGTTGGAGACTCAGTCACTCCGATTTCCTGCCTTTTATTCATAAATGTGTCACGCTGATTCAGTCGGAAAGCTTTTCAAGCGTGGCATGCAACACACACACACACACACACACACACACACACACACACACACACACACACACACACACACTAGTAAATCAAACCGCCTCCTGTATGTTTGAACAGGGAACCTCCCATCATGCTCTGCTCTCACACAGTGACCAAGCACCCGACTGGACTGTGATCGGTCCGTTAGATCGGATTATCGGTGGCTGTGAGCCTCATAGATGTGGGTTGTTAGGGGCCTACTACACCTACTATGTTGTAAAAGTGTTTAAAAGCGAAGTTTAAAAGCAACCCGTTCTAACTCGTAAAACTGAATGAAATGTTGAATAAATCTTCACATTTTGAATACAAACAGAGAGACTTCATTGACATTGTTGGTTTCACACTGTGAGGTGTCTGTTGGATGAAAACCCCGACAGCGCCTGACCTCCACATCTGCTCCCGTCGTAATTACTACGCTCGCTAGAGGTCGCTGTCGCGCTCTGTAATCTACTCAGTGAATAGATGATAATACCTACTAGTGGGTGTAGTAGGCCCCTACTGGCCCACATCTATGGGGCTTATATTAACTGATAACACCTATTTAATAGCCTGACAACAGTCATATCACATTCAGTTTACAACAATAAATGAACTTCATGCAAACCGAACGCCCAGAAATTTGGGAGTAATTCTTGATTTAAAGCTGAACTGAACAGCCCAGTACAAGGGGTTATTTTTATCAGATAAAAAAACTGTTCATTTCTTTCTGCAGCTGACGGGGAGAAAGTTATTCATGTCTTCGTTTCATCCATGTCTGGATTATTGTAACTCTCTATATTCACCACTCAGTAAAAAAACACTAAATCGACTTCAGAGGTGTTTAAATGGAACTATGACACGAGAACACATTACCCCAGTTTTACTATCCCTTCATTTGCTTCCCATTGCTTCCAGAATGCCTCTTATGAGGCATTAAATGGATTGGCTCTGTGCTATATTTCTGACCTACTAAGCCCTTATTTACAAGGATGCACACTTCTGCACCATCACTTCTGTTTTCCTTTAAAGATCAGCCAAAAACACACTTCAAACTGGCATTCAACTCCCCTCTCTCCTGGAAAGAAAAGCGCTGGTCTGAAAGAGGTGGTCAGAAAAGAGTAATTCATTTATCGCTCTTACAGTGAGATACCGAGTCAGTGAAGTCACATCTGCACAGCTGGAAACACATCTGGGAAATTCAAGGTATCCCAAGAGCTGCAGAAGAAAAGGAGAAACTATTTTTTATTCCGCCTCCAGGCGGACGGACAAACACCAGAAATATGCAGCCTTTACAAATCACTTGAGTTTTTATTGAGCTAAATTCCTGGTTATTTTCACAGACAGCTATTAATAGCACTAAACAGAAAAAGGCACCTGATTTACACTGGTTTCTGTTTTGTTCTTTATTGTTTTATCTTTTTTATTCTAGTGGATATCTGGACAAAGCCAGATATGTCCTGAAGGCTAAAACTTAGCAGCAGTTTTGGTTTTAATCCTAAACTTTAGGGCTTTTTTCTCTAAAACTGCCACTGTGCATCGACATTTAATAATCTTGCAACAATAAATTAACTGTAGAAAATCCTACAATTGAGGATGTGCATGCAGCCAGTGCAGTATTAGGATACCCGTTACTTTCTCGATCCATAAATAATATTCATTTTCCAACTGAATGCTGCATTGTCCACTTTTATGCTGACGATACTACCTTACATTGCCATTGGCTCGACTAGAAACCAGGCCTTCTCCAGATAATCTGCTTTTTTATTCTTATTTATGTGGTTCGAAACTCCAAAAAGACAAAATGTGTACATTGAGTACAGAGCTTTGATATTCCTTCTCCATCCGATCCATAATATTAATGGAAATCTTACAGATACAGTACAGCATTAAGAGTACTTAAGAATTCGGTTAGATTTTAGATTTTTCTACAAAACTCACGTTGAACACTTTGCTCAAAAACTAAAAGTTGAAAAGGGCGGTTCATAAAGGCGTCCCTCATGGATCACTTATAGGTCCCCTGCTATTTACTCTATGTATAGATACAAGTTATTTTCCAACTGAACATTGCAGTGTCCATTTTTATGCTGATGATACCTTCTTCTATCTGCTTTTGATTAACTTGCGACCTCTTTAATTCATTTAAAGCTTAAGGCCACTGAGTTTATTCCTGTTAACACGTATGAAACTCTGTTATTAAATTATGGCAAACACAAGACGTAGTCCAGATGTCCAAAAATACCAGAAGTTTCATTCGGCAGTAGCTCAGTCTGTAGGGAGTTGGCTTGGGAACCGGAGGCTCACCGGTTCAAGTCCCGACATGGACCAAGAACTGAGTGTGAACTGGTAGCTGGAGAGGTGCCAGTTTACCTCTTGGGCACCGCCGAGGTGCCCCTGAGCAAGGCACCAAACCCCCAACTGCTCGCGGCGCTTGTCAGGAGCAGCCCCCTCACTCTGACATCTCTCCATTAATGCATGTTTGTGCATGTGTGTGTTCAGGTCTGCATGTACTGTGTATAAGTTAACATCAGAGTGTAAAAACTGAATTTCCCCTCGTGGGACTAATAAAGGACTATCTTCTTCTTCTTCTTCTTCTTCTTCTTCTTCTTCTTCTTCTAACCATTAACAGAGGATATACATACTAAAGTGAAAAGTGGCTCTGCATACTGCATCACCTCATATCTTAACATCTGTTTGTGATTTAAATCTTTTTTCTTCTAACAAATCATAACAAAGTGATGTTTTTTTCTAACCATAGTCATCAGGCTTCCTCCTCCATTAGACCTGAACAACAACCACATTGTAAACCTCACCTACTCCCACCTCATGGTCATGTCCTGGTTTCTGCAGAGTTGCATCGGATACTGTGTGCGAACTAATAGAAAACAGCTGTAGGTACTGTGGTTGGAAAAGTTGGTTAATCCCCACTGGGGGAAACGAGATCTTTCAGACAACTTTACTTGCAGCTTCAGGAGCTCGTTTCATAGACGTGTTGTTCTTTATCATCTTTAAATTGTCATGAAATGAGAAATGTAATTACTTGTCCCGTGAAGTCAAACATTATTTTAAACGTGCCTCACATGGTGTGACCTCAGCCCAACACTTTTAAACACAGCAGCTCTGGATGCACTTTATTTTATGAAGTGATGCTTTCATGTGACGTAACTGTGACTCGATGATTGCAGTTAGAGTGGTTTTCTGTTTATTTTTTATGGTTTTAAGATGCATTCTCTCACATTAAGTGATATTAGAGTTGATGGAAAGTTTGTCGTCGAGTATACAGTTTATACAGTCATAGTTAATATAGTGATTTCATACACAATAAGTAATTATATTACGTCATGGTGACAGTCTTAAAAAGAGGCTCAGGCTCTTATTTTACTGCAGCTCTTTTACTGCCACTGTTATTTTTACATTAATACTTCCTCTAGTACTACTGCAGTAATTACACTACATTAGCAGCTAATCACTACTGTGATTCTACTACAATACTGCTCCTGAAGTCATGCTGTTGCGACTACAGCCACCCATAGACTGTATGTAGTGGTATAACTGGACGACGTTTTGAAACCTTTGTCCGTCGCCATGGATGGACGCCATAAACACAACGCTTCCAACCAGTTGACCACTATTCGTGTCACATGTGTGTTTCATTTACAAATGTAGTTTAAACCTCAACCTTGTACTGTAGTTCTTACCTAAACCTAACTATATGGTTTTGTTGCCTGAACCTAAAGCGTTGTGACAAAGCAGACGAGTGACGAGTTCTGATGAGCGTCGGTATAAAAGCAGATCGGTAAAGGCCAGTCACTTTATAAGACATGATCATTTGTCATAGTTTGATCAGGAGATCCGAGCTGAAAGTTCAAGTCTACGACTTGCTTTTCTGCTGTTTCCTTTCCAGACCTCTGAGCTGTGATGAGGAACCTCTAGTTCATAACGGTGACATACCTAACGTTAGCATTAGGTTAGCGTTGCTTTCACACACTGTCGTCCTACATGAACAAGAGATTTATTTCTGTTCTGTGGCAGTACGCATTCCCACCAGCAGCTGATCTGATATCAGGAGCTTCTTTAGACATTACTGCTGAGGAACAGTAACATTAATTTAACCCCTCTCATAGTAGAGGTTTTATCTCAAAGGGACTTAAATGTGCTTCTAGTGACTCCTCCTCGGCCGGCCTCCTTTTAGTCCATCACTAGCTGCTCATGGCTGCTATAACTTCTGACTGTCAGCACCATGTAAATGCACATTACTATCCATGCTGCGCTGTGCAGCCATCACACACTTTGTAATCACAAGGCCATCCCTCTGCTGCATCTTTAAAATATGCTGGAAGTCAGTGTCGTAGCACATTTAGAGGGTGGACTTACTGCAATGTCAGCTTCTGACCTGATTCCATGAAAAATAAATAAGCTGGCGACAGCCGGGCCACGTAGAGCCACATAGCTTGAATATTTAATTATTAAAAGGTCACTGTTATGTAAAAACTCCCCGCTTTGAAAGGAAAATCAACTGATTGATTTGACTGATCAGTCAACTGATTTGCAATGTGCTAATGGAGACTTGTAACTTAACTTGTCCCAAACTGTTGGTGTCTCTGCTGCAGCGTAAACTGCTGCCATGGTGAGCGCTGCTGCTGTAAAGAGGAACAAGTAGGGCAGAAGAAGTAATGTGAACACGAGGTACAACAACATGTTGGTGCTCTGAAGCAGCAGCATGTTGCCGAAGCAGACGAAGCAGGATCGTCTTGTCGGCCAATAGCCGCCCTTCCTCTTCGTCACCGTCAACAATCACAGACGTAGAGAAAGCAAACAAGCAGGATCTGGCCTTCGTCCTCTGCAGTAAACAGAGAGAGGCCATCTGTCTGCAGGGAAAACAGCATGTCGGGACCCCATGTGGCGTCCTGGCGTGGAGCCCCGCCTCACTGCCTGATGACAGCCTCTAACCTACAAGAAGACAAGAATACTTATTTTTCCATTACATTATAACACTGCAGGGCCAGAGTGAAGTAGTTTAATTGGTGTTGTTGAGGTTGATGGTGAGAGGACGCACTTAGGTCTCAGAAGCACTTAGAGGCTATCCCTCCTCCAGCCCCTCCTCCCATCCCTCCATCCTGGTATCTGTGTCTGCAGACGTGATATCCCAGCAGGCCGAGGGCTGACTCACGCTTTGTGTTCCAGCTAAAAACATCTCGACACACATTCTCCTTTTCTGGTCACCGACTCTCTCTCTCCTCTAATCTACTGTGCTCTGCCCTGCCGGGGGAATAACCAGGGTTTTCCTTCCCTCTGCAGACATGAATTATTTCTGCTACCAGCGCAAATGAAGCTGAAGCCTCCTTGTAAATGCTTCTAATGGCTGATCTGAGCACGGCTTTGATGATGATGCAGTAAAATCGTTCTGTAACGACGATCTGGTGGTTGTATGAAGGCAGCAGGCCGTGAGTCTGTCCTATTGGCTCATTCAGCCTACATATGGCGGCTCAGAGGTGTGAATGGATGTGGCTGTGAATGTGGGACAGCATGTTGATGAAATCAAGCATGTTGATCCTCCTGGAGAGGACGAGGTTGGAAGTGTCACAAACGCTGTCTGGTCGAAGGAAGATGTATTTAGATCCATGTAGAAATACTTAAAAGTAAAACTGCACTTTACTTAAAAATACAACTCAACTAAGGCTCCGACCGCACTGCTGTTGGCAAGTGATCTGATCGGATTCGTGTGTTCAGACATAACCGGTCGTGTCCAGAAGTTAACCCACAAATTGTGAAACTGTCGTGAGATGGTTGTGGTTAGACATCGACTATGAATGGTTAAAGAAAGGATCAGTCGTCAGACAGCGAGTCTCACAAGCGTTATCGCTGGGCTGCTGTGGTCGCGCCGTAGGCGTCAGTAACTACACAGCTACACTGGTAATGCAGCTTTCTGAAACCGAAGCATTCGCCCTCAGAACAATCACGCTGTCATGCAGCATTCGGTCCGACGTCTGTCCACGGACGTCTGTCCACGGACGTCTGTCCACACGTCTTCCACACCACGCTGTCCTCCGCAGCGCTCTGCTGGTAGCAGCATGCTTTCTGCTCAGACACATCTGTAAAAGTGAGACTGCAATCACGCTTCAAACCACCTCCAATCTGCAAAAACCTGATTTCACACGACTCAGGTAGCAGTTCACCATGCTCACTATCGCAGTTTACCATGTTAGCATGCTAACATTTGCTAATTATCATGAAATACAAAGTGCGTTTGTTGTTGTCTTTAGTTTTGGTTTTGGTTTTATTGCTTGTTTTGTTTGACCAGCAGTGCAAAGCCCAAAGAAATGAAATGGACAATGATGGAAAAGGGAGAAAAGCACTTGAGCAGCTAGAACCAAAGAACGTTTGGCATTTTTAGCCATGTAGCGGCTGTAGGGATAGCAAGGTCTAGACTGAAATATTTCAATAACCACGAGATGGATTGTCATGAAATGTGGTTCAGACGTTCATGTTCTCCTCAGGATGATATAATAACTTTGGTGATCCGTGAATGTTTCTAGCACCAACATTAGGTCAAAACGTTAACTAACGGTATCTCCTTTGGTTTATGACCACATACATCCCATCAGCCTCAGCTGCAGTTGTGTTTAGTGCTAATTAGCACTAGCCACCAGCCATAGGACTGCACGTAGACATAAGCGTCCACTAAATGAGCTAAACGAATCGTGCCTTCAAACGGGGTCGTGTTTACCGTGTTTACGAGATGGGAAGTCATGTACACGATATGTGTGGCGTTCAAGTGAATAGTCATGAAGAACACTGTTAAGCAATGGCAATCGTTGTGTAAAAAGTGTATTTTCTGTACACTTTTCTGTAAGTCACATTGTTTATCATACACATTCATATTATTTTACTTCACTTAACTGAGAAAGATGTGAAGTTATAATGTGGTTTAGATTTTATGTGTTGCATTGAGACAAAGTCTCTCATTGTGGATGAATAAGCAGAACAGACTGATTTAAGACCAATATTGTAATCTCTGAGAGGTTCGTCCCATTCAGCAGGCCTCTCTGTTGCTAAACGATCCACCCACATTTAGTCTGGGAGTGAGAGCAGCTCATTTCAGACCTCCTTCAGGCCTCTGCCAGTGCTGGTGCTTTATTTCTGAAGAGCACAATGATGCATCTTGGCTGCTCGACAAAGGAAAGTCAGAATGGAGTGAGAGTCGCGGAGACGACTGTGTTTTCTCCACAGAGCAGAGCCATCAGGACAACTTCAGTTTCTCACTCATTTTATTTCTCCACTTCTTTCCACTAAACATGCTGTTCGATCCGGTTGAGTTTGTTTTAGTGTGTTCAGTCTGTGCAGCTCAAACCCGACACGTGAAGCTGCTTTCTGTCGCGTCATTGCAGATATAAAGTCATTCATTAATTACTGTATTGTAATGCTGTGTGTCCTCTGGCCCTCATCTACTGCAGGGCGGCAATATGGACGACACCCAAACATTTCACTAAATCAGGTGGAAAAAAATACCTCTGATAGCGATCATCAGCACTGAGCAGCCCTGTCTCCTAAAAACATGCTACTAAATGGTTTCGCCACATTAGTTTTAGCGGAAAGTTACCTGGTTTATAGTTACTGGTGTGTTTTTTTCCAATTCCAAGTGGCTAATGTTCCAGTACTGAAATATTTTGGTTAAGGTTCTGGAGAGACTGTGGTTTTGGTTAAATACTGAGCGTCCTGTGTTGTGCTTGAAGTCATTTTTTAAGTATTTCACCAAGACCGCGATCTCCTGCCGACATTAACCAAGAGCTTCAGTGTTTAAAGAGACCAATAAAAACGCTGCTGTCGTTGCCATGGGCGGATATTGTAGGAAACAAATAAAACACGTTGTCATGTGAATGTTTTCTGAGATGGGTTCTGTACGAGCAGTTTGCAGGAACTTTCTTCATGTTGATAAAAAGCTTCTGTCTATTATTAAATTACTAGTGTGAAAAACGTAGTTTTCAGGAGGCACCGGTGGACCTTGATGTGTTTGACTTTTAATCCTGTTCAGACTTCAACACAATGAGAGGTCCTTGAAGCGTTAGCAGTAGCTGGCTCAAGCAGGAAACCACTACCGCGATGTAATCCAGTACTGGTCATTCATCAACCAGATCTCAACTCTTGCTTCCTGATCTGTGATTGATCAGTTTGTTAGACTGACTAGCCTCTCTGAATGGTTATCCATGGCACTGGGCTCTGAGGGAGCAAATAGAAAGGAAAGAAAAGAGCGACTGCATCCTTCCTCGAAGCCCTGCAGGCTTCAGCCTCTCTAAATGCAGTGATAAGATATAAAACTGCTGGTTCTGTGTAAAACGATGCCAAGTGGACTTAACGCTGACGCCGCCATAATGAGTCTGTTAATGAGAGGAAGAACCAACCACCACATCCGATCATTTATTTCAAACCTTGGCTAGTTTGGAGTTCTGTCCATCCAACCTCTACTTGATTTTCTTCCATGACTTACACATGTGTTTTCTTGTTATTAGTAGGGATGTTAATAATTAATGTTGTCGTTAAAGCCATAACATTAAGCATTTTAACCGATCAACACTATGGTGACAGTGAACGCAGCACCGTGGCTGCTACAGTAACTCTCCTGACGGTGAACTGGAGACAGTGAACGCAGCACCGGGGCTGCTACAGTAACTCTCCTCACGGTGAACCGGAGACAGTGAACGTAGCACCGTGGCTGCTACAGTAACTCTCCTCGTGGTGAACTGGAGACAGTGAACGCAGCACCGGGGCTGCTAAGTAACTCTCCTACGGTGAACCGGAGACAGTGAACGTAGCACGGTTGCTGCTACAGTCACTCCCCGATGGTGAACTGGAGACAGTGAACGCAGCACCGTGGCTGCTACAGTAACTCTCCTGACGGTGAACCGGAGACAGTGAACGTAGCACCGTGGCTGCTACAGTAACTCTCCTCGTGGTGAACTGGAGACAGTGAACGCAGCACCGGGGCTGCTACAGTAACTCTCCTCACGGTGAACCGGAGACAGTGAACGTAGCACGGTTGCTGCTACAGTAACTCTCGTCTCTTGTTATTATGAGAAAACTCTGTATTCTGTTATTTATTACATGTAGTGCATCATAGCTGTTAGCATTGAGCTAAAACTCTGTCGAAGGGTTCCTAAAACACACTGTAGATCATTATCACAAGATAAAAAGACTAATGGGGAAGTGCATGTTCACCTCATTGTCTTGTTTTGCTTTTATTGTCCTTTTTAGACCATATATATATATATATATATATATATATACAACTATATATATATATATATATATAATATGCTATATATTATGTAACCACTTTAATAAGAGAAATGAACGTTTAATTCAGACATTGGCTTTCACAATATCCTAAACAAATAACAAAAACTTGAATAAAATGCGTTCTTGTGCTCTGTCTGAGCGATGTCCATGTCTTCTAACGGTAGGTAAAACCCTGCTGTTTATTCTGGCCTCATGTTGTCTCAAGCAAACACAACAGCCAATATCAAGGTCATCCAAAACCATCAAGGTCATGTCCATATATCGTATGATAAGTCAGTAGCTCGTCATCGTGACAGGCCTGAGTGAAAGTCGCTCAAGATAAGAGTGAAAGTCACTTTGAATGAATATATCAGTGAAGTTCATTGTCAAGATCAGTATATGTTTGCTGAAAGTAGTTCATGTTTTGGTGTCATTAAGCTGACTGATCTTCCCTCTCTTCTCTTCCATGTGTGCCGTCCTGCTCCGATCCCACCAGGTAAGACATCTTTATTCAGATGTTAGACGTTGACCTTTCTGAGCTGAACCTTATTATCGCTCTCACAGTTGAAGATTACATCTGAGCGTCCAGTGAAAGCTGAGGCTGTGGATTCGTTCAGAAAGGCTTGGAAATGTTTGGACAGATCAATCGCTTGGTCGTAATCAGGTTTTGCTCGAGTTGCTGCAGCATGAAGCATTTTGAGGGAGACACAATCGAAGCTAATAAGAGACTTTCAGAGGCAGATGAGAGGAAGAAGTACAAAGATGGAGTATTTACGGCTGATGTTACTCTGCAGCTCAGATCTCATTTTCAGCTTCTAACTATACAGGTGGTGAACATTAATGAAGCTGCCATTCAAACTTGTGTGTCTGCATACTGAGTGCAGATCTCACGTTATTTATAACGTTTGTTAGTTGAAACATGTGTTGTGGCTCTTTGAAGGTCTCGATCTCGTCTTGGAATCGGTCTTGATCTCCAGCCAAGACCCAAACTGCAGGGAAATCGCTTCACCATACGGTAGCAGAAGAGGTGAATGAAGAGGAATCTCATTGTTTTCTGTGGGTGTTTTTATGGGACTGTGGATCTCTGAGGAACGCTGACAGTTTGCATGTTCCACAGTCTCTCTAAGGACTCGCAGTGGTCTGGTCTTGTTCTTGACCTGGTCTCACCCTGTCTTGGTTTTGCTTGTGGTTTGGTTTCAACCCCCCAAAGTCGTGG
>CAMQGK010000052.1:34905000-35232500 GCA_947000775.1 Pterois miles | reverse complement strand
CAACCTGCTTCAGAGTCCGACGGAGAGGGAAACGGGGCCCCTCTGGTCCACGCTAGAGGCCCCATGACGCTGTTTACACACCAGAAAACCGTACTATTGATGGATTAAAGGTGGGAAGACAGCCTTGTCCTGAGGGGGATATCAGAGGACAGGCCGCATCCGTCTCAGTGCTAATCAGGCTCAGCTATAGCCTGAACTCTGTTTTCACGCCATCATTCAGTCCGACGTTGTGTTGATGTTAGCTGGTTTCTGATGGGATGGATGTGTTTTTAGCCAAATAACAACCCCTCTCAGTCGTCTTCATCTTCAGTCAGCACAGAAGAGCTGTGGTGGCGGCTGGTAGCAGAACTTTGTAGAAATATCTGTTGATTTAAGCCTCGTTATTTCTGTGAAATCAACTTCAGCTACGTCCGCTCATCTCCACGATTAACAGCAGGTTTGCTGCCGTTTCTCAGCTGTCACTTTTCCTGGTCCTGGTTCTTAATCTGGCCCACAAAGCTCTTATTTGCTCAGTTTTTTCTGCCAGCGATCACCATACCAGAACTATGGATACATAATTAATCCGGTGGATGAAGTAAAAACAAGGTTCCCTGGTGTGATGAAGCAGCCAAACATCTGCCACACCTCAGCGACTGGATCTGTGCTTCAATCGGCAAAATCCAAGAAGGAAAGGTCAGAAACAAGGCGGACCCCTGGAGTCCGGACATGGACGTAGCTCAGTGGGTCTGTCCTTTAACCACAAGGTTGGCGGTTCGATCCCCGGCTACTACAGTCTGCATGTCTTTAGAGACACTCCCCGGATGCTCCTAAAATACTCAGGATGCAGAGGTCAAATGTCATGTATGTGCCTCCTATATGACATAAGAAATTTATGAAACTTCATAGCTGTCAACCAATATTTAATGAAGATGCTTCACTCTGGACCAAACATTTACATTTTCTAATCTCTTTGAAAGATTTTAGTCAGACACTGCTTACTGGGATTATGGGTGGGGAGAAGAAGAGGTGATTAGTGATTAAATACATTATTATTATTAACATTATTTTTCATGCACTGGTCAGTTTTGAGATTTTGGGTTATTTAGTTTACTCCTTTCTTTTCTCCTCTTGCTCTCCATCTCGGTGCTCCTGTTTACTCTCAGCAGTACTTTTCCTACATGTGAACCTCTAACTGAGGCCTTCTGCTTCCAGTATTATTAAAACAAAAACCTTTAGGAAACCTTAAATGAGTTACTGCAATGCTTACATAACACAGAATATGTCATTTAGAGAAACGCCATTTTTAGCTCCATCCCCGTGTGAGCGATGACTTTCATGTCAGGCTGAATCCTGAACCAGGCTCTCCATCCCCCACCGCCGCCAGGCTGCCAGGACGGTGTCGGCAGCACAATGATGCGTCTATTTCTAGCTTGGATCATCCTGAACGAGACGAGGATCTGGCTCCGTCTCTTTTTTGTTCTTTTTTAAGTGATTGTGGTTTTGTTGGCCATCCTAGCTGCTTTTCATCAGCACTCTCAGTAGAAACACTGAACTCTCAGGCTGGACTGGCAAGGCAGTCCCCCCGTGGTGGGATGTTCATGAGTGGGGGTCTGTTGGTGGTGGTGTAGCTGTGATTGTAGCTGTAGCAGACAGTGTGTGTGTGTTGGTGGTGGTGTAGCTGTGAATGTAGCTGTAGCAGACAGTGTGTGTGTTGGTGGTGGTGTAGCTGTGATCGTAGCTGTAGCAGACAGTGTGTGTGTGTTGGTGGTGGTGTAGCTGTGATTGTAGCTGTAGCAGACAGTGTGTGTGTGTTGGTGGTGGTGTTGCTGTGATCGTAGCTGTAGCAGACAGTGTGTGTGTGGTGGTGGTGGTGTAGCTGTGATCGTAGCTGTAGCAGACAGTGTGTGTGTGTTGGTGGTGGTGTAGCTGTGATCGTAGCTGTAGCAGACAGTGTGTGTGTGTTGGTGGTGGTGTAGCTGTGAATGTAGCTGTAGCAGACAGTGTGTGTGTGTTGGTGGTGGTGTAGCTGTGAATGTAGCTGTAGCAGACAGTGTGTGTTGGTGGTGGTGTAGCTGTGAATGTAGCTGTAGCAGACAGTGTGTGTGTTGGTGGTGTAGCTGTGAACGTAGCTGTAGCAGACAGTGTGTGTGTGTTGGTGGTGGTGTAGCTGTGAGCGTAGCTGTAGCAGACAGTGTGTGTGTGTTGGTGGTGTTGTAATGTGAGCATAGCTGTAGCAGACAGTGTGTGTGTGTTGGTAGTGGTGTAGCTGTGATCGTAGCTGTAGCAGACAGTGTGTGTGTGTTGGTAGTGGTGTAGCTGTGATCGTAGCTGTAGCAGACAGTGTGTGTGTTGGTGGTGGTGTAGCTGTGAGCATAGCTGTAGCAGACAGTGTGTGTGTTGGTGGTGGTGTGAGCGTAGCTGTAGCAGACAGTGTGTGTGTGTTGGTGGTGTTGTAGCTGTGAGCGTAGCTGTAGCAGACAGTGTGTGTGTGGTGGTGTGTGTGGTAGTGTGCCAGTGTGTGTGTTGGTGGTGGTGTAGCTGTGAGCTTAGCTGTAGCAGACAGTGTGTGTGTTGGTGGTGGTGTAGCTGTGAGCGTAGCTGTAGCAGACAGTGTGTGTGTGTTGGTGGTGTTGTAGCTGTGATCGTAGCTGTAGCAGACAGTGTGTGTGTGTTGGTAGTGGTGTAGCTGTGATCGTAGCTGTAGCAGACAGTGTGTGTGTTGGTGGTGTTGTAGCTGTGAGCGTAGCTGTAGCAGACAGTGTGTGTGTGTTGGTGGTGGTGTAGCTGTGAACGAAGCTGTAGCAGACAGTGTGTGTGTTGGTGGTGGTGTAGCTGTGAATGTAGCTGTAGCAGACAGTGTGTGTGTTAGTGGTGGTGTAGCTGTGATCGTAGCTGTAGCAGACAGTGTGTGTACAGTTTATTTGTCGGTGAATAAATGCTACGAGGCTACAAGCTACAACTCCTCAGCTGGAAGTCCAGTAGAAGACTACTTCCTGTATCTGCGCCGGCTCTCTCTTAAGGTGGACTTGCTCTTCTCCTTAAAATGACAATTATATGTGTGTGCTCCCATCCCTAATATATGCATATGTAGTTGTATGAATATGTATATTAAGGTTTTTTTATTTACCTATTCTGTTGTTTTTATTTCATTATTTATGTTTAATTTTATTCTGCTGTCCATGTTGTGTTTGTGTGTGGAAAGCACTGCTTTTGGCTTGAGAAATGCTCTACAAATACATTTATTATTATTATTATTATTATTATTATTATTATTATTACCAGTGAATTGTCAACTGAAGCCACAGTTTAATCAGCATGGGATGAATCCTGCAGTAATTTAACAGCAGCAGTTGAAATCACTGATGGTTCCTGTGGGAGAGGCGCAGCAGCAGTTACACCACTCATTAATCCAGGTCTGACACTTTTAAAGCAGTTATCACGCTTCAATATTGAGTAAGTGTAAATATGAAATCTCTCCAACATTAACATGAACAGACGAGTGGACTGACACCTCGAGGCGAGCGGCTGATTCCCGGCTGAGTGGAGAGTGGGTGAAGCAGGTGGTGCTGCTGGTCGCTGTGACGGCCTGTCTCCGTTCTCCGGCCGTTAATTACAGCTCTCCGCCGTCTGCGTCACTTCGGGACAACAACCCAGCGAGGTGTCTCTCCCTGCTGCCTCACCGAGGACGGACGGAGGCGGAGAACCAGACTGGACTTCTCTGAGCCGCTGCTGTCTTGTTGTAGTCTTACATGGCTTTGGAAGACACGCTGACATTTCCCAGAGAAACAGCAGACCGAAGGAAAAGGTGTTTTTTGGTTCATCACTTGCAGGCATTTTGAGGCAGGAATAAGATATTATGATACTGATATTAACAGAAATAAGTCCAGATAATAATTAGAAATATATAGAATAAAAAGCAGTATACAGGTATGTATGTATGTAGAGTAATATGATACTGGGTTGTTGTGGGTTTGCAGGGGTCTACCTGGCACCAGCTGTGATCCTCCTCGCAGTGACTGCCTCATTACCACTGTGGTTCTCTTATAGCATGTGTCAAACTCAAGGCCCGCGGGCCAAATCCGGCCCGCCACCTCATTTTATGTGGCCTTCTCCCAAAATGAAGTAAATGTGTTTTATTTCTGTAAAAAAAGCAAAACAACGGTGGGGGCATTCGGTACGTTAATGTAGTCGTGTGTGCCCGACCATCGTGTAACACCAGTAACACTACCACAACAAGCCTAGTACCAAGACGCTGAAAGGATCCGCCTGCATCTGGCGGTGAGGTTGCAGCAACCAGCTGAAACGTCTGAGAGCCAAGCATGTAGGAGGACTGTGGTCCATAAAGGGTAGAAACATGGCGGCCGGCTCCGTGAAGAGGACCTGCCCCAGTGCTGATATAAGTGGCTCACTCCAAGGTGACGTAAGCACAGCGATTCTTATTTTCAGGTGATTAAGATAAGATAAGATAAGATATTCCTTTATTAGTCCCACAGTGGAGAAATTCACAATTACACACTAAAGAAATCATACCTATTATTTCATTGCATTTCCTCAATGTTACACACCGCTCCATGAAGAGGTGATATTAGCTCCTGATACCTGACTCCAGAGACGATATACAGTACCGAATTTCCCTCCGGGGATTAATAAAGTTTCATCTTATCTTATCTTATCTTATCTTATCTTATCTTATCTTATCTTATCTTACATATTGCATTCCCTAGTAGTGTGTAGTATGCGACAGTTAAAGCGGTGGATTTTGCAGCATGCTGAACCAGACCAGACCAGTTTATCTGGCGGTGAATAAATGCTACGAGGCTACGAGCTATAACTCCTCAGCTGGAAGTCCAGAGACAACTTCCTGGATCTACCTCTTAAGGTGGACTCTTAAGGTGGACCAGCTTTTCTCCTTAAAGTGGTGAGATGCTCCTTTAATTTATTACTTGTGAATTTCCCCACTGTGGGACCAATAAAGGAATATCTTATCTTATCTTACTTAAATAATTAATTACTAATATTTCTTTTGACCCTTTAACTGATAGTGTTAAGGGGTTAAAATGCTTAATGTCAGTTAAATGGTTAATTATTAACATCCCCATTCACTGAGGCACCAAATGTGGATTAATTCGCCACTGAAAATAGTCCTCAACTAAAACACAATTCCCTCCTTGTTTGATTAAACCAGCGTGCCCATCTGTTTGGGGGAATGACTGAACATTTCCTCTGGTTTATTTTAACTACCCTATAATGCCCCAAGTCCTAAAATGTCCTCCAAGCTCCCCGACTGGGGACTGTGGCGAGGTTCAAAATAATGAACTTGAAGGGACTTTGGGGAGTGTCAGTTAGTGTCAGGGGGAGATAGTGTGGCTCATCTTTTCCCTCAATAACTACCACATTTGTTCAGATGGATCAAAATACATGAGTACATTTATTGATTGTCTTATGATAATGATAACTAGAAGAGCAATTTTTGAAGAAATTGCAGTGTGAATGCTAGGTGCTGAATAGCTGATGGTACACGGTAATGCTGGCTTGAATGTTGTGAGAAGAACGTCAAGACGGAAGAATAGCTGGAAAAGTGGGAATGGGTTTAATGCGTATGAATACCAATACCAATAATTTATAAAAGATCTGGAATATTGTAAAGGTCTTTGAATAGCTTATGCCATGCTGCATTGCTGGCTATATATAACTATGACTATAATATTTTTGAATAGCTGACTTTAACTGGCATTTGTATTTTTTTGGAAAAGTGGGATGGCAGTGGAAGGGTAAAAGTTGAATACAAGTAAGAATCTACTGACGATGGGGAAGCTTTTAAAGTTTGAATGGAGTTTCTACGCGAAAGTATGAACGAGCAGTTAACATCTGAAGATGGCTGAATCTTTGTCAGCTTTTAACATTTCCTCATTCATTTTGAGCTGAATGTTTTGATGTTCGAATGGAGGTTGTACGTTGAAGGATGTGGAAGGATTCAGCGTTCACACCAACGGAAAGACGAAAGCTGACCTGCTGTACGTCTGTCCCCACAAACACAGAATGAGAGCATCAAGCATCCTCTCATTCATTCCACCTCCTCTGTTTCCATCTGTAGCTACCTCCCACACATCCGTCATCCATCCAGCTGTGTTCATCCTCCAGATGTGGGCTCGCGGTGGCTTTATTCTAGCGGTCTGCAGTATCTGCAGCGCCTACAGGCTCTGAACTGATCATATCAGTTAGAAACAAGGTTATAGTAGTTTTATTTTCAAATTTTATTTGAGTTTTGACTTTTCAGTCCCACATTGGTTAGTGGTCAGAGTGTGTTGACGAGGTTTACATGTCTCAGAAGTATGTAGCGACAAACGAAATGCTTGGTTGCAGAGCTGTGTAGAAATGGCTGTTTAATGTCTAATCTGTGTGCTACTTCAGTGAAAGCTGTTAAAACCATCTCAAGGTCTGTTCACTTTGTTTGGTTCAGTATCACGAGAGCTGGTTGTGATATTGTTACAAAACTAAAACTGAAATTCATTTACGTTCATTTAAATTTTTTTTATTAGTTTTGCTGCCAGATTAGTTTTAGTTTTTCTTATAGGGTATCATTTCACTGCTTATTTTCATTTTAGATTAAGTTTACGATAATAACCCTGTTGAGCCTCAGCTGATCTCAGCGAGATGAGGGGAGTTATTACTGGAAAACAACATCTTCACAATATGTTGTGGTCTTTAGTTAACATAAATCTGAAGAGATTATCTTCTGTGACTGCATTGACCTGTGGACAAACTATTTGAAAGACTGTTTTAGTGATGATTAAATTAATTGATTTGGACCTTCAACACAACATGTCTGTAATCAACGACAGGAAACCGGCAGGTTCTTTTCATCCTCTCCTGTTGTTTAAGTTGTATGTCAGGCCGGGTATCATGGGAAATTATTCAATAATAATAATCAGTTAATACAAAGACTGTTGACTTAATACTGATTGTACTGTTCATACTACTGACTGAATAGAGCGATACTAGTACTACTAGAGGCCACAGGCGTGTAGTATAGCCATGCTGGAACATTTGGGGGCATCTCAGCACGCTGAACCGCCACCTCTGTAAAATACGCTGCGCTCGACTTCGCCACACCGCAGACTGTGTGGGGTTTTCTGCTGTGGGAGTGGGCCAATCACACGTCACCTTAAATTAAAGAACGCTATAAAAAGGATTGTATGCAAGGATCTTTTCACTGGATGCATTTTGATACTGCTTGGTGCTGGGTTATTTGGGTCAGCACCGACACCCGGCCGGCCCTACGCGGTTCTCAGATGATACGTAACTCATTGGATGCCAGCTTTCTGTACCCGACAGACACATTTATAATGAGCCCTTCAGAAACTGTCAAGCAGTTATCAGTCTTTTGTGTTTGGAGATGAGATCATTCCTACAGTAGATGGTGATAATGTGTCCAAGTGTGTGCGTGCACCGAATCCCTATTGTGTGTGTGTGTGTGTGTGTGTTGGGGGGGATGACATCATTTCACTGGTGGTTTTACAGACTGAGGGAGGAGACAGGATGTCAGAGCCTCATCAATGTAGAAGGATCAGTCAGTCTTGTCACAGATCTAACAGCCACAGCTGGATCCACGATGCTGAAATGTCTCTGTGGTAATAATGTCAAAATACCTAAAACAAGATACAGAAAAAAGACAAACAGACCTGATTCAGCTTGTAGTTGTCTGGAGGTTCACTCAGTATTTTTTGCAATCAGAGGAAGCTGATTTATTTCCAAATTAGGGATCCAATAAGCGAACCTCATTAACGTTAAAGTTCATGGCAAAAAGTTTGCTTCAACTTAACGCACCAGAAAGAACGACATGGTTAACCTGAAAGATGCTCTGGTTAGCTTTGGTTAGTTAACATCTAAACACATCATGAAGCTTTGACGGCGCTGAGACTGTGGATGACACAATCTCATTACTTATTGTGGTGTCTAGCTGTGTCCAAACCCAGTGGTTCTCAACCCGAGGGTCGGGATCCCCAACGGCATCACAAGATCATTTCTGTAGGTTACTAGATGATTATGGAGAAAATAAATGAAAGATCACGTCTGTCTGTGTGTTGATCTCATTCACACCATCTCAGCGCTGTGGACAGCACCACACCTACACACATACCTGCTAATTAACCGTAGTAGTTTCACCGGTTCACAGCACAAACGGTAGTCATAAACGCAAATATAACAACACTGAGCATACAGTGCATCTACCGGTCTACGCTGAGAACCACAGTGCTGACCAGTCAGTAGTGACTAACATAGTGGGTAGTTGTTGCTTGGACTAGTTTATATCTGTCATGCCAATCTAAAGAAACAAGCTCACATCGTTGGTGGAGCTTTGGCTGAACCGTCGCTATCAAGTCTTCATCTTTTGCCATCAGGGTAAAGGTGAGGTGACGTTCGAGGTTGAGCTCTGCTGGATAAAGTTAGAAATACTTGTATTTTGGATCAGCTCAGACGATGTGGTGTGTATTGAATATACTGTGACCTTTTTATTTCTAGGTTTCAGCCAACATGGGCTCACGAGTGCTGCAGTATTTACAGCCTCTCAGCACAACAATCTCTCATAAAAAACATCAATTAAACATTTATAACTGATTGCTTTAACATTATGAATTATCCAGGAGACTCCTGTGTTCCTGTGTTGAGGAAAATTTACAGTTTCAAACAAGACCTACAGGATGGTAGCAGCTCTGCGAGGCTGAATGAAGATATATCCCCCCATAAACCCCTAACCGCATGGAGGCGCGACATCAAAAGTCAGAGCATCACCAAAGTTAGTAGGATTCCTCCTCTGGCAACCATGAATGTCTGTGCAAATGTCATGATAATCCAGATAATAGCTGAGATATTTTGAGGCGGACTAGAGTGGCGGATCGACCGACGACGTACCGACGTTGTCATCCCTCGAGCCGTGTCGCTAGAGTGCCTAAAAATAAGGAAAAGGAAGGGAAACAAAAGAAAAGCAGCCTTTCAAATGCAAATTGTCTGTGTGACATAATGCTTCTGGTTCTGCTTTTCTATAAATAATATTGTCATCAGTGGAGCATTTGTCACATGGCATAATCGTGTTTTTCAGCAGTTTATCCATTAGACCAGTCCGTTTTAGGGCGGGAACTCTGGGGAATCAGATGTCCTAATTGTCTTTTTCCAGCCTCTCGCTCAGCTGTGTAACATCCACAGTATATGTTACATATGTTTATTCAAATGTATTTTAATTTGCCCTTCCTGCTGCAGTGTGTGAATGTGTCCATCCACATGGCATCTGACCTACTTCACGTTCAGCATCAGTGTACTCTGTGTGTGTGTGTGTGTGTGTGTGTGTGTGTGTGTGTGTGTGTGTGGGGGTTGTTTGTATGTGTGCGATGTTGTGATGTGTGAGTCACTTTGGCACGTCGCCGTCCGTCCTCGCATTCACACCGGAAATTAGAAGAAGAGAGAGAGGAGAGAGAGGACGAGGGGGAGGTGGGTGGGGTGATGTGTGACTGGAGGAGAGGCAGAGAGACATTGGGTGTGTTATAAAGAGAGAGAGGGAGGCAGGATGAAAGGATGTGCTGGCCGGCAGCCCACACCGACCCCACCAGAGACGCTCGATCACAGCTCACAGTGTGTGTGTTTTAAATCCTCCACTACACAGACGTCTCTGTTAGAGGCGACTACACATGAGCCTGCAGCATCTGAGTGAACAGACACGCCGTTATAACATAGAAGAGTCACGGTTCGGGTTAAAACCTGAACCGTTCGGGTCTCTGGTCACGGTTTGGGTTAAAACCTGAACCGTTCGGTTCTCTGGTCACGGTTCGGGTTAAAACCTGAACCGTCCGGTTCTCTGGTCACGGTTCAGGTTAAAACCTGAACCGTTCTGGTCTCTGGTCACGGTTCGGGTTAAAACCTGAACCGTTCTGGTCTCTGGTCACGGTTCGGGTTAAAACCTGAACCGTTCGGGTCTCTAGTCACGGTTCGGGTTAAAACCTGAACCGTTCGGGTCTCTAGTCACGGTTCAGGTTAAAACCTGAACCGTTCGGTTCTCTGGTCACGGTTCGGGTTAAAACCTGAACCGTTCGGTTCTCTAGTCACGGTTCGGGTTAAAACCTGAACCATTCGGTTCTCTAGTCACGGTTCGGGTTGTGTATGAACCGTTCGGTTCTCTAGTCACGGTTCGGGTTAAAACCTGAACTCGTTCGGGTCTCTGGTCACGGTTCGGGTTAAAACCTGAACCGTGCGGTTCTCTAGTCACGGTTCGGGTTAAAACCTGAACCGTTCGGATCTTCTGGTCACGGTTCAGGTTAAAACCTGAACCGTTCGGTTCTCTGGTCACGGTTCGGGTTAAAACCTGAACCGTTCGGATCTCTGGTCACGGTTCAGGTTAAAACCTGAACCGTTTTCTCTGGTCACGTTTCGGGTTGTGTATGTACCGTTCGGTTCTCTAGTCACGGTTCGGGTTAAAACCTGAACCGTTCGGTGTTCAGGTTAAAACCTGAACCGTTCGGGTCTCTAGTCACGGTTCGGGTTAAAACCTGAACCGTTCGGTTCTTTGTTGTTGGGTTAAAACCTGAACCGTTCGGTTCTCTGGTCACGGTTCGGGTTAAAACCTGAACCGTTCGGTTCTCTAGTCACGGTTCGGGTTGTGTATGAACCGTTCGGTTCTCTAGTCACGGTTCGGGTTAAAACCTGAACCGTTCGGTTCTCTGGTCACGGTTCGGGTTAAAACCTGAACCGTTCGGATCTCTCGTCACGGTTCGGGTTGTGTTTGTACCGTTCGGTTCATCTGAAACAGGTTATGAGGCCGATTGTGTATTTTTTTATCCCGTTTATTGTCCCACTAGAAATCGAGGCCTGTGGAAAGAGGCTGGGACACGGTGGACAGGAACATGAGGTAGAACCTGCTCAGTGTAACTGAAGCTGAGGTCGTGAGTTGTGATTGGCTCAGTTTCAGCGAGGAAAGACCAGATTTTACTGCCCATGTGTTGAACCACCAAAGATACGAGGCGTTGACGAGGCGTGACCCCGCCTCCTTCCTTCTCAGAGATGTTGATGGAGAGCAGAGTCCGGCTGTGATTGGTTCAGGAAATGGAGAGAGGACACGATAAAGTTCAGGTAGAGGATCCACCGGCGGCGTTTCTCTCTGCTGTGTGGGAGCGTTACGGAGTCGGTGTTACGTATGACGGCGACGGGAAAAAAGTGGAGGATAAAACATCAACTGTGTGTCGGCGCTGAGCGACACGTGTGGCTAATGCTAGCGGCGATACTTCCAATATGATCAATGATCTACGGAGACGTCGCTCCGGTGTGTCCGTCGATAGGAGCAGAGAGTCGGGGAGGAAAGAGCGACTCCTTCTCCCAGCAGCATTAACCAGCCTCTACATGCAGACTCAGAGCAGCTACACAACTAAAGCATCGGGAGGTTTACAGCCAGAGATCTGCAGCCTGACGCCGTCTGGAGGACGCTGGAGTTCAGCAGTGATTCAGGTAGTTGAGCAGCGTTATAATCTGCCGTCTGGCAGACACGTCAGCTACACGGTAACTCCTGAACTGTATGAACAGACATGACGATGAACTGTGAAAGCAGTGTCCACCACAGACCATGTAGCTCTGACTGCAGACGGATGGACATCCAGGGCTGCTGAAAATGACCTAACTGTGACTGCTCACCTCACCACCGTTTACCGCTGTACCGAACTGAAAACCGTGACCCCAAACCCTGATATGACCCAGTGTGTGTCTTTGTGTCCTGACAGTGGCGGGGAGGTTTATTCGGGGGAAAGTGAATGTAGCATACTCTCACACAAAGGTGTAGGACCATAATAACAGGGCGGTCCAGCAGCAATCTGACATTACAGCATCATAAATTACATTTATATTACCACAGTATACAATTTAAACCTCAATAGAGCATTCAAATGTATAAGTTAAAAAAAAAAAGATGTTCGGTACAGCCCTGGAAATTAGCAGCGTCTGCCATAATAATAATAATCATAAGAGCAATAGCAGCAACAACAGTACAATTAGATGTAATGATGATAATAATATGTTTCTTAATTAGTCCACAGCTTGAACTGCAGTCACCTCTAGCTTCTGACTGTAAGTTCATTTAAACATAGACGGGCAGTTTGGATATTTTTTGCTTGTACATTTCCCTATAATTCATTATGCTTACACTCCAACATTCAAACTAAATATAATAGTAATCTCCCAGACGGTTATTATTACACAGGCTGCTCTGATTCCTGTTCAAGCCTTTATATCTGTCACTCAGCTGTATGTGACCATGCTGATAGTGTCCACTTTGTGCCATATGGAAACTACTGCCGTGGCTTATCTGAGCCAACAGGACAGTTCAGGGTGATGAGTGACGTCACTGAGACGGAGAGGAAGGTCTGACAGACGTTCACTGAGCAGGAATATCAGGAATGAAAGCTGACATTTCACCGCTGCCCTGCGGGTCACGAGCCGTCGGCCTCCCACGACAACACCGCAGGGGTCCTGTGTCACAGGTGTCACAAGTGAAGGCAGGTAACAGAAAGGGTGTTTAGACAAGAGGTCATTGGTGTTGATGGAAAGAAGGGAAGGTTATCACCTCAGATAGCATTTACAATACTAGTATACTGTATATAGAGGTATGTAGCGGTGGTGGAGTCAGGACAGGAAGAAGAGGCAAGAAAAAAGTCTGAAGAAAAGCTTGTAGGTTTGTGTGCAGAGGCCTGGACTATCTCTGCAGACCGTCAGGTCCGTCCAAACATTCCCCGTTTTCCCTCCTGTTTACACTCGTCCGCTGCTCACATGGCAACGGCCCAACATTGTGCTGGACGCTGTGCTGGTCGGTGCTGCGATCTGATTGGTGCAGCGGAGACGGTAGCTCCACAGCCACAGGAAGTCCATTGTGACTCGTCCAGCACACAAAGCAGGCCTGTGAAAGCTGCTGTGGCCTGCCAGCACCACATAACATCAAAATTAAATCTGTCTGAACGTCTGATTACAGACATACTTTACATTTAGTCCTTTTAAAATCTGGATCTGCTATAAATGGAGACGAGAGGATCTTTAATGTCTAGTCAGACAGTGGCGTCTGAATAAAGGTATCAGAGGGGTTTATAGTGTTAAAACATGTGTGAGGCAGTATTACATCGTTCATTTGTGTGAGGATGTTTGAACACAAAGGTCAACATGAAGTATTTTTTGTAGGCTGAGCAAAGATGAGCAGCAGAGAGACGTCTTTTCATTTAGGTAGGCAGCTGTTTGCCATTTCTGTACATATGAAATATCATTGATGTAGTCATCAGTGAAAAGTAGCACTGCAGGTACAGTACAGCTCCACGCAATTCCACGGCAATCTACCCATGTTAGATGTAAGATATTGATAAGATATTAACAATCGAAAATAAGATTATATGATATTTCACTTAAAAAACAAAAATGGTCAACGTCATGAAAAGACGGGATCCCAGGCTTTATCATCTGGGACAAAGGCTGTGTGATGTTTCATAGCCATCCATCCCACAGTATTAATAATACCAGTAATTACTGGTGCCTTCAGGTGTGGTGGTGTTTACCGTGTTCACCAGCTGGTCCCTGAACGCCCCCTCAGGTCGTCTTCACGACCTCGTCAGTGGAAAGTCTCTGAAAGCTCCGAGTTCACGACTTGTGACGCGTTAGCCGACGTTGTGAGAAATGGTGGAGCCCATGTTAGTTCATTTATCGCTGCAGAAGAAGTTCATATTGTAGTTTTAGTCATATATTGTTTTTCTGGGTAATATTATTTGTCATCGTGTCTTTACATTTCCTGCATCATGTTGTCCACTAGCTAGCTGGCTAAACTCTAAAACAGTAACGTTAATATTGCTGTTGCTTAGCGGCGGTGTTCTTCATGACTTAACCACTCGAACGCCACGCATATAGTGTCCACGACTTCCCATCTGGTCAACACGGTACAAACGACCCCGTTTGAAGGCAGCAAATGTTTTAGTCTGGACGGGCAACTAAAAAACAGAATGAAAGGAGCGCCTACAAACAATTTAATGCAAAAGTACTATTCTATTTCTAAAAACATACTTAAAGTTCAAAATGATGTTTTTTCTGAGTGGGACTCAGTTTTCTATCATAAATTGTGCTGTTGCGTGCACGCTAATGAGAGCTGGGTTGCTGTCTTTGTGTGGAGATGTAGGTCTTCACACCTGCAGCTGATCAGCCAATCACCAGTCTGGTGGAGGATCAGGTGTTGGTCCATACTAATCAGGCTTTTACTGACAAAGACGTGTGGAAACACTTTGAGCTCTATGTCTTGATTTTTGTTTTTACTGTGTTCCCTGGTGCATCATACTTTGCTAATGCAAACTAATGTGAATCTGCTGCGTCTGTGCAGAGCAGGCTTCTGCTCGGTGAAAATGAGGCATTGCTCCTTGTGAGCGCCGCCTTTTAAACTGTTTTTCATTCGTTACTCTGCAGCACAACTTTGCCTCGAGCATTTGTTCAGCATTGCTACCTGCACCAGTTCAACGTATAGATTTACCATCTGCGTCGTATGTAAACAGCCTTAATGCTCAACCTTTGGGTAGAATTTTAAATGGGGAAGTTGAAGTCATCAGCCAGGGTGTCTTCACTGTTTCTGGAGTAATGGACGGGTATCCTCACTTCTCCTCGAGGCACTTCTGCATATTTCAGTGTCGAGGAGAGAAAGAGTCGACTGAGGAGGGACGAATGCTGAATGCTCGGTGAAACAATGCAGTGCTTCTGTCACATCGTCGCAGACACTGTGAGTTTGTGTGCGTTGTGTAATTGTATGTCTGTCCCTGCTTTCTCTCTCGCTGAGTCAGCGTTCAACCAGGTTTCTGAGTCCTGGGACACTCAGAGTCCTCAGCCCTGGTCCTGGTCCCCAGAGAGCTGATTAGGGCGAGTCTGGTGTGCAGAGACCTGGGGAGGGATGGTGATAGGTGGCCCAGAACGAGAGAAACAAAACCCCATTCTGCTGGCTAAGTCACTGTGACAGACGTCGCTGCCCGGTCCGAAGGCAGCGTTTGATGACCTCCAGCACCAACAAACTTACTTCATTTAGTTTACTGCACAACAAACACTTAGACCTCTTCTGGTGGATAAGCACTGGTGAATTTTCTGACCCTTCCTGGTAAACAGACATCGTAGACGTCTTTGGCACATAAATATGAAATTCTAGACCTATTTGTCAGCCAGAGGTTTTACAGTGGTGCAGTGGTCAGCGCTGTCGCCTCAAGGCAAGACGGTCACAGGTTTGAATCCGGCTTTGGGTCCTTCTGTGTGGAGTTTAGATGGTCTCCCCGTATTAGCTGGGTTTTCTCCGGGTTCTCCGGTTTCCTCCCACAGTCCAAAGACATGCAGGTTAACTGATGACTCTAAATGTCCTGTAGGTGTGAATGTGAGTGTGAATGGTGTCTGTCTGTCTGTCTCTGTGTGTCCTGTGATGGACTGGACACCTGTCCAGGTGAACCCGCCTTCACCCAGTGTCTGCTGGGATCGGCTCCAGCCCCCCGCGACCCCTAATGATACGCGATTGTAGATGGATGAGTGGATCTATTTATTCTAGCTGGTAGATAAATATAGTCTATAGCCATTAGTTAGGTTTAAAAAAAATGTCACGGTTGGCCTTAAAATAAGTGCATGAGCTGAGTACAATACGCACGGAAACAACATAACATAGTTATTACATAGTTATTATAGTTACATCACTACAAAACATGTCACTAACATAACTTAAAAAACAAAACCCCGGTCTCCATTTTGGGTTCACATTGCAGTCAGTAAGAGAGTGTATAGCATGAAAATGACTCACCTAAAGCAACAGCTGTCGTCTTGCTTTGTCATCCACTCAGGTCACTCTTCATGTGACCGGGCTGGTTTTAGCAGAATCAATTACATGTTAGGTTGGTATTCACACAACCCATCTCTCTGGGAGATGAACATGCACATGATTGGATGTTTATTGTGATCTCTCTCTGGCAGAAGTCGAATTTGGGTTTAGATTAACGGATTCAGGACTGGTAGGTTGTGGTTCCACTTCTGATGCACTTCATTAATGTTTTTCTTCAGTTAACTTGTTTCTCTGCTTTTAGTTAAAGTAGGATTATGTCATGAGTGTTTTCAGGGTCCAAAAGAGAAATGAAACCTATTGTTTAGGGACTTTTTAAATGTCATTTTGTTCGTAAAAGTTACATCTAACTTCTGTTTTATTTGTGCTGGTTTCATTTCAGTTTATAGAGGAGTCATGAGAAGTATTTCTCCACAGCTCACAGCGTGTTTTCAGTTTCAGCTTCCTTCATCGGAAACTCGACTTCTTTTATTTTTCCATAATCTCTCGTTAGTTCATACCAAGGTGACCTCAAGCTTTTATTTCGTCTGTCCAGTCTTCTTCTTCATTCAGTGCTGTTGCCAAGTGGAAAGCTTGACAGTAATGATGTGTTACTAATTTTGCATCTTCAGAAATGCTGTTTCTTTTAAAGACAACCCTGATCGTTTCTGCTCTGTCTCTCTGGATTTAGGAAAGTGTTGCTTTTGTTCACGTTCTCTCAGCTTCAAACAGCTCAGACTGCTGATCGAGGCAGCAGTCCTTAGAAAAATCACATGCTAGTCAGCCTCTCCCCAATCTCAACACCATACAGAACCCACTGCCAAACATGGAGACAGACAGCTCGGCGAGCGGGAAGCCGGATGGTTTGCTCACCAAATTCTTGAGTATTGATGGAAAAAGTTCCCTCAGTAATTTTGCTGCCTCAGCTACTGGTTTGGCAAAGTAACTCCGCTTTCCATCTGGTGAGTGCATTATTAGCCACGAGATTGTACAGCAGGATGGTGGCAGGGATGTGCAACAGGAGACGTCTGCAACAGAAATGACATTATATATGTGAGTAGCTGAAGGATGAAGGACATGAACTGTGTGAGGTGCAGATGAAGTTCACTCATGGTCATATTTCATGTTTCTGCAGCACTGAGGGACCGAGCTTTGCCCTCTTTCCTGGCATTAAACAAGTAATGCTTCATACTCAGTCCACAATATATATTTACCAGCTTGTTTCCGTGTGTGGATCACTGGTTTCAGGGTAGATTTGTCCACTTTGTCTCTCTGTCTCTGAGTGTTAACACTGATCCTGTTTGACATGTGTCCGCTGTATAACCTCGCAGACAGCAGCGTCTCTTTTGCTTATAAGGATATATATATATATATATATATATATATATATATATATATATATATATATATATATATATATATATATATATATATATATATATATATATATAGCTGTACATATTTTGTCTAGAGTGTATCTGATATTTGCAGTATTCAACCAAATGTCAAATCTCAGAGTATAAACAGCTCAACATTATAAAGACCACGACAGGTCTTCAACCAGCCCAAACAGTCACTCAGCTGTTCATATCCCTCCGCTGGCTTCAGCTGCCGCATGCATCGAATTCAAAACCCTGCTGCTCGCTTACAAAACAGCACCAGAGATGGTTCCCTCGTCCAGGTCGACACTCCCTCCCGCCCACCACTACTGCTCCATCACATCAGGGCCCTGAGTCGCCAGCTAGACTCGTCCTGCAGTTCCCCTGGTGGTGGATTCAGTTACTGAACTCGGTTCGATCCAGAGTCTTGAACCACCTTTAAGAAAAAGACGCAGATCTTTCATGAACACCTCTGCACCTAATGACACTGACACGACATTGATGATGATATTGAGGATGTTGTTAATGTTGATTAGGACACTCATGATGATGATGATGATGAGCGACATTGATCTTAATCTCAGATGTACGTCGTTTTGAATGAAGCGTCTGCTAAATGATCTTATCTTAGCTTAAATGAAGCTGTGGAACTGCAGAAATGTTGAGACGTTCTGGGTCATGAGAACGTATTTTAGCCTTTTCATGTGTTATTTGTACATCACGCAGCAAAACTATGGTAACATCTGCAGTTCAGGCAACAAGAAAAAGAAAAAAAGAAATTTTTTATTATTCCAGGGAAAATTATTTTTTTTTTTTTTATCTTCATAATATATTAATGGAGAGATTTGGGGGGGCTCTAAACCCCCAGGTTGGGGGTTTGGTCCCTTTCTCGGGCCCCCCGCAGTGCCCAGAGGAAACTGCACCCCTCCCAACCAGTTGGTCTTGTCAAACCATGTAGTTTTAGAGAAATCAGGTTTGGGTTTACAATTAGTACATAAACTAAGCAAAATACATACAGAAACAATAAAACATAAGTAAGGAAAACTGTTAAAGATGTTAGAAACTTGATGAATTGTAGTAACAATTTTGAGAAATATCAACAATTGAAAACACATTAAAACACGTATTTTGCCTTGTTTATGTCGTTTATTGGACTTCAGTATATTATATTGTTGATATTTGTTGATATTTGTTGCTCTTTTAACTGGAGCTGCACAGTCTGAAGCAGTTTGGATGATTGTTCATGTTTCTGGAGGCTGTATAAAACAAACTGTGAATGGCTGTAGTATCTGGTTCATTTTCAGCCTCCCCTCCACCTCCTCACCTCTCTGCACAGAGCAGTGATGATATACTCAAGGGAGGCCATTACTAGACTTCTTCCTCCCCTCATTATAATTTAATGCAGGCCCAGACAGATGCTCAGGTTCAAACCATCCTTTTGTCCTTATTTTCTCCTCTTGACTTGCTGAAGATAAACTCTCCTCTCTGTTATTTTCAAGGTCTTTTTTCTGTCCTTTGTCCCTCCACCGTTTGAGTCATGCCGTCTTTGTTTCGGGGTATTTAGGGTTGCCTTTAGGGAGGTATCGTGAGTCTGGCTCTCACCATCTGTTGGATGGATTCAGATGAATAAGTCAGACATTCATGATGAATCACGATGACTTCTGATGATCTGATCTTTCCTCTCACGACAGTCCAGCACTTCAGTTCATGGTCAAACTGCTGTAAAGCTCAGTTGACTGATATGGAAATGTTGTCAGTGTTGCCATATTATCTTTATATATAGTGATATTCATGAAAACATTTTGTTTGTTTGTGTGATGTCTTACAAAAAGTTATTCCTCATTTTTGTGTGTTTTTTGTCCAGCATCAATTTCCACTTTCTTCTCAAAATAAACTTCCGTCGTCAAAGGGAAGGACTTGGTCAGGTTTAGGACTGGAGGACAGTAATAACTCTGGCAGTGACGTAATTAAGTACAGAAGTTACGAGACCTGGGACATGAACGGCAGTCTGCTTCACCCACCCATCCTCCTCGACCTCCTGTCTACGCAGCGCTCTCCACTCACCGTTCACAGTTACGTGGGTCACATTTGAGTGGATTTATGGGATGTCTACAGACTACAGTGCATTAGTTTCCGAGGTATGAACGGTGCAGAGAAGACTGCGACGTTTCGAGGTATGCTGACATGACGAACAGGAAACTCCTTTGTTTCTTTGCTGTTTCTTGTCCAGCAGCACGAACCGACTGAGAGAGGATGTCTGAGCCAGTGACTTGTTTCCTGCTGTACAAATTCAAATGTATGTTATCATCCTGGAGTTAGCGTCCATCAGAGAGCGAAGCTACTCCTCAGGCTCACAAATTCATCTTGATATCAATGAATTGATTTTGATGACAAACTTGCCCCACTGTTGATGAATACCGTTGAAGTTGCCTCCTCGGTCTTTGTCCATCCAGCACTTAGTTTCTGGTGTGTAACGAGCGTTGCAGCCTTTCACACCACTCACACTCGTGTTACTCATCGGTTCGGCGTGCACATTTCTGCATTCCCAGACCGACAGGAACAGGATTCACGGCTGTTCCCTGAAGCCCTCCGTCACTCCCCCTGAAACATTACCCATAATTCTCCGTCCTCATGTCTGTCTGCCTCATTTCTTTCACATTAAGTCACCATGTAGGTTTCTCGCTCAGTAAATCACGCTACGCTATCCGACCGCAGGAATAACAGTCATTGTCCGCATACACAGTCATCCCCCATAGTCCTCTCTGTCCTATCCCACAATGCTCTCTGCCTGCCTGCGTCTGTCTTCACGGCTCTGTCTGCAGTTACAGCGTATCTCTCTAACCACACATATTTTTCTTTTCCCTCTGGCCATTGAAAACCCAAGAGGAATCCATAACTCAGACCCAGAGGATAAATATTGGATTTGTTTTGGGGAACAAAGCACGTTTCGCTTTTGAAACTGGACAAATAACAGAAAGAAACCCAGCACACGCTACTGTTGTGTCTGTATTCGATCACACAGTTTGTATTCACACTTTCTCTCATTTATGCTACGAGATGCAGTTTGTTTGGCTTTGTTACACAAGATAAATGCTCTTCTATGCAGAGACGGTCTGGTGTTCTGAGCAACATAAAGGGAAACTTATTGCACCTATTTGTACTGTATCTGTTCTGATTAACTTGCATAGTAGAGCTGCAATCATCATTTTATATGGAAACATTGCCGGATGGATAAGAAAGCAGTCCTCTCTCTCTCTCTCTCTCTCATTCAGTCTGTTAATGTCTCTCTGTCTCATAGTTAACTGCTGACTCTGCTTTATCTGCTTTTTCTAAATGAGCCTCTGCAGTCGGCAGCAGAGATCTTTCTGTCAGGATTCCCGACATCAGCCGTCTGCCGTCGCGCGTCCAAGAGGCCTGAAAGCAGTGCAGACCTTTTCTTTTCCCTCCAGGCTGTGAGGGTGTGATTCCCCCCTCTGAGTTCACAAAAAGCAACCGCATAAAATGTGAAGCTGACATGTTGACCTACTTTATGGACACGCAACTTCTGGATATCCAAAATAATAACCTCCAAAATCTCAGTCCCTAACTATGTTAGCTCTCTTAGCTTGTAGCATGCTAGTACATCAACCCTGAAGTACTGTCAGTTACTGAAATCTGGGGTCAAATACTATCAGATATTTTCTTTAAATGAGAAACTGGTTGATCCAAGTAAAGAGTACCTGTCTTTTAAACGTCTGACAGCGTCCCATGTGGTCACATCACTGGTGCCAGGAGGTTACCTCTGTGTGCAAAATACTGGGTCAGACCTTTACATATATACTCTACAGTATAATTTGAAAGTTTTTAGGGTCTTGAGTATTACTATCAGGTGTTGTGTGTTGTATGTTGTGTGTACATGAAGCAGACAGCGTCATCATGATGTGTTTTTACACACAGTCGAGCAGCTTTTATATATCACCCAGTTAACTGCCAGCTGCAAAGGACTGTATTTTAGACTGCACTCTACCGCAGCAACGTGTGTTTAGACCAGAGCTGATATCTGAGAACATTTGCTGCTTTTGTTAAATGGAAAAAATGTTGTAGAAAAGCATGTCTTTACTTTGTCAATACTGAAAGCGTGTTAATCATTTAGGCAGTGATAAAGAAAAAACCTCTGTGGGCGCTACGAGACCGAACATCAGCAGCACCATCTGCAGTCAGCAGCATGAGCTGGCAGCCAAACAGAAACTAAAATCTAAATTATTACCAGTAGTATGACCCAAAACTTCACACTGTTTGATTTAGTTGATTCTGGATTTAGCTGTTTACCGTACGACAGGCGGAGTTCAGTTCGTCACGTCTGAAGATCCTTGTGAAGTATGACACACACACACTGTACAGGCTGCATGCTGTGTGCTCACCTGGTGTGTGTGTGTGTGTGTGTGTGTGTGTGTGTGTGTGTGTGTGTGTGTGTGTTGTTCGCCCTTCAGCTGTCCTCCATTGCTATCTCTACACTGTCGCTCCCCTCAGGTCACAAACTGCTGTTTCCCAGATAACGATGGGGGATGCTGCCTGGTTGCCATGGCGACCCTCCCCAGGGGGGTGCATGTAGGGGGTGGTTTATCTTGGCAACCAATGTCATCCATTGCTGTAAATACAAACAGGAGGTGGACAGAATAACAGAAACAGCAGAAATGATTCAAATCTGAAGCAGCTTTTCCTTCAGAGCAGCTGAGGGCGTCACCACCTGGTCTGTCTGTCTGACTGTCTGCCTGCCTGCCTGCCTGTCTGTCTGCCTGCCTTTTTCTCTTTTTTTTTTTTACTGTCTGCCTGTCTGACTGTCTGGCTGTCTGTCTGTCTGTCTGTCTGTCTGCCTGCCTGCCTGTCTGTCTGCCTGCCTGTCTGTCTGCCTGCCTGTCTGTCTGTCTGCCTGTCTGACTGTCTGGCTGTCTGTCTGTCTGTCTGTCTGTCTGACTGTCTGCCTGCCTGCCTGCCTGTCTGTCTGCCTGCTGTCTGCCTGACTGTCTGCCTGTCTGGCTGTCTGTCTGTCTGTCTGTCTGCCTGCCTACCTGTTGCCTGTCTGTCTGAGTGTCTGTCTGTCTGACTGTCTGTCTGCCTGTCTGTCTGACTGTCTGCCTACCTACCTGTCTGTCTGCCTGCCTGTCTGTCTGTCTGTCTGTCTGTCTGCCTGCCTGTCTGTCTGTCTGCCTGCCTGTCTGCCTGACTGTCTGTCTGTCTGTCTGTCTGTCTGTCTGTCTGTCTGTCTGCCTGCCTGCCTGTCTGTCTGTCTGTCTGCCTGTCTGTCTGTCTGACTGTCTGCCTCCACCTCCTTCTTCTGTCTGTCTGTCTGTCTGTCTGTCTGTCTGTCTACCTACCTGTCTGCCTGTCTGTCTGACTGTCTGTCTGTCTGCCTGTCTGTCTGTCTGTCTGTCTGTCTGTCTGTCTGTCTGTCTGTCTGTCTGTCTGAGTGTCTGTCTGTCTGTCTGTCTGTCTGAGTGTCTGTCTGTCTGTCTGTCTGTCTGTCTGTCTGTCTGACTGTCTGTCTGCCTGTCTGCCTGACTGTCTGCCTACCTACCTGTCTGCCTGCCTGTCTGTCTGTCTCCTGTCTGTCTGTCTACTGTCTCCTCCTACCTGCCTGTCTGTCTGAGTGTCTGTCTGTCTGACTGTCTGTCTGCCTGTCTGTCTGTCTGTCTGCCTACCTACCTGTCTGTCTGTCTGTCTGTCTGTCTGTCTGTCTGTCTGTCTGTCAGCACAGACTACCATACTCTGCTGGACATCCTTTAGCCTGTAAAACATCACATTTCTGAAGAGAAGTTGTTTTGTACAAAAGCAGATTTTTTTACATTGTCGTGTGTTTGCTGAGACTGTGTAGGTGTTTATTCAGCCCTGAGCCGTCCTGTTCCTCTTTGCTGTTTCTGTTATTCATCTTCTGATATATTGTAAGATCAGCTCCGTTCGTTGTCTCTTAATTCTGACAATTTGTGATTTGTAAGTCGGACACAGCGTGGATCAGCTTTCAGCTTAAAATAACACCGGCTCCTTCTTCCTGTAGAGGCTCCCGTTGTTTTAATGGACAGGGAGAGATGAAAAGATCTGGTGTGCTTCATGCTTGTATTAATGTAGTATTGAACATGATTTTTGTTTTGTGAGTGTGTGATGGATCACAGAGAAGGAAGGGGCAGAAAATAAAAGTACCGTATAAAAGTCGATTAGTGGACTAATCGGTCGTTTCGGTCTCAGTCAGCTGAGGGTCCTTTAGTTGATTATTTGTTTTTTTATGTTTTATTCATGCTGAATGACTTCCAAGAAAGAAAATAGATAAGCGCATCGCTGGTGAACAAAAGATTTGAAGTGGTGCTTTTTCTGTGATTATTAATGGAGAAACTCAGTTTTAGAGACCTGACCAGGCCGAGGCCGAGGCCAGCTCTAGTTGTTCAAACTGTTAAAGTCCATGTGAAGATACAATGGCAGGTTAATTTGTTTAATTTCATCTGCGATGACGTCTGTCGTCAGTGATCTTGATTTAGTCCAGGCAGAGTATACTTCAGTATAAAGTCAATGCCAAAATTTTGAAAACATGACTCGGTACTCATTTTTCCACATGGTGCTTGAGACTAACGGCGTCTAAAATCCAAAAGGACGCCGTAAACTCACTATCGACTTGTCCAGGGGATGCTCTCTATTTTTTCCCAGATAATCAGGGTCTGAAATTAGCACCCGCCACTGTGGCAGACAGGGAAAATGCGAGTGGTGGGTTGTCTGCTTTCTGGGCCTGTCATGCACTGTGACTATCAGTTCATCTTACTGACGCTTACCAACAGTTACACTGCACAATGTACACAGCAGTCACTAGTACTAAACCTGAAGTGCCATTCAAGAGCGGGAGTTATGACACTAACACTAGCTCAGAGTGTTCATTGTTTTGTTTTTTAACGGGATATCAAATTGGATATTGAGAATCCTGTAATTTCACTAGTAGTGGTATTTACTACTAAAGTCCCGGTATCGTGACCTCCCCACTCTTTATCTCTGTGAACGTCGCCACGACTTTGTAATGTTAGTACATACTTAGTGCTGCTGTACATTAATTATCACACTGTGCAGGTGAAGGTGTACTATATCAGCGCACTGCTGACTCCAACATGCTACATCTTTGTCTTGGTCACAGCTACACAGAAACCTGAACAAGGATAATAACATGAGTTATATGAAAGACACACACACACACACACACACACACACACACACACACACACACACAGCCTCCTACAGCAGATTAGAGAGGAAAGCTGATGTGCCGCCTCCAGCTGAAAGCACTACAATGATTGTTCTGCACATCAAAGGCAGCGTGGGCACACACACACACACACACACACACACACACTCATATACACACACACACACACACACACACACACACCCATACTATATATACTGTATATTCCCCATACGGGTTCAGTCGGGTCGAGATCTGATGACTCTGAAGGCTGCAGCTTCACTGACCCTTGTGACCTCTGACCACACTGTGCAGAAGTCTGTGTGAGTGCTTCAGGGGCTGCCACGCTGTTCTGGAAATTTGAGCTTCTGTTTGAACGCAGGAAAATGTAATATTCGATGTTCAAATCCAGATTTCACACTGTGAAAGTAGAGAAAACTAGCAAGTGGCTCTTGAGAAATAATCACGATGTCAGTCTGGTAAAGTGATGTGAGGAAGCTATTTGGATTTGATGCCATAGATGTAGAATTCAATACAGCATGATGTTCACTCCTTCATTCATTCACTCATTCATCACGCCGGCCACCCTCCTGAGGAAACCCATTTCGGCCGATTGCACCTGCGATCTGGTTCTTCGGGTCCTGACCCAGCCCTCATGACCATCGGTGAGAGGAGGAACGAAGACTGACCGGTAGATCCAGAGCTTTGTCTTCCAGCTCAGCTCTCTCTTCATCACAGCGGTGCAGTAAAGCGACTGTATTAGTAAAGCGACTGTAATACCGCCCTGCGTAAAGACTCATTCCCGACCTGGAGTAGACTCATCCATCGGTTTCCTGCTGAGAACCGTGGCCTCAGATTTAGAGGTGCTGGTCCTCATCCCAGCTGCTTCCCACTCGGCTGAACGATCCAGTGAGTGTTGGAGGTCTCAGACCGATGATGCCAACAGGACCACATCATCTGCAAACACCGATCTTACGGCTTGATGTTCATTTAGTTAAATTATGGTCTCATTTAGAGTCAGGTAGTGTTGTCCGGTCTGGGAGTTGTCCTTACAGCTTTAACCCTTTCACAGTGTTTCTGTTTATCAAAGTTAACTGTAACATGTTGGTTGCCTGGTTGCCAAAAACCAAGATGGCGACGGCCAGCCGGTGGCGTCACGGCGACTAAGTGGCTCTCTATTATCACCTGATGTCTTCCTTCGCTCCCATTGGACCCTGGACTGATATGGTTGTAATTCAACCACAGCTGGTTCTGTGGTTTTCTGGTGTCTCTGTCTTACCGGATCATTAGCTTGTCACTGGAGCGAGGCGGGTAGTTAATGACTGTGTGGGTTGCGTTCAATATTCAAATGATCTCAGAACTGATGACAACTAAAAATGTATTGTCCTCTTGAAAATGTTCTCTCACATTTATTTCTATGAAGAAATGAAGGAAATGCTGGTGGAGTGAAAGTCGGGCTGATGCTCATTGATTATGTCCTCCACACGTGTGATTACTTGATTAATTGAGTCCTCTTCAGTCCCTCATTATTCCTCTAATCTTTTATCCTGCTCTCCCTCCTCCTCTTCATCTTGTCCTTCTTTTTTCTCTTTTCCTCCCCTTCTCCATCCTTTCCCTTTGTGCCATCTTTTTCCTTTTCCTAACTCAGAATCTTTTTCTCTTCCGTCATTTTCTTCATTTTCCTCCTCATCCTCTTTCCTCTCATTTCTCCCTCTCTTCCCCACTTTTTTATGTATTCTTCCTCTTTTATTCTCTTCATCTTCCTTCCTCTCTTCCTCCTCTCACATGCCCAGCTGCTCTCACTCACACATACAGAGCTGTTTCTAGGTCATGGGGGCTTTATATGAATAATAAACAGCTGTCTGCTTTAAAGGGAATTATTTATAGAGCATCGAGAGAGCCAGTGACTCTCTCTCTCTCTCTCTCTCTCTCTCTTAAACGCTTATTCTTTTTCTTTCTCATCCATCCTCTTTTACACCCTGTTGTCTTTATTATCTGTCATCTTATTACTTCCTGACTCTTTGTTTTCATCTATAATCTGTGCTTCAACCTTTCCTGTCCTGCCTCCAGGAATTTACTATTCTGTTGGTTTGTCGTGATGCTGCTACTGTAACTGTCACTGTAATGACAGTGGTGGTAGTAATAGTAGTAGTAGTAGTAGTAGTAGTAGTAGTAATAGTAGTCACTGTCATTGGCATAGACCTCGATATTTTCTGTTGTGTGATGTTCAAATCCCAGCCTCCTCGGGAGATGCCTTCATTTTGGATGATGCAGACACACCACATTACCTTTTTGTTGCCTGATCAGACGGAGCATTTTGTGCAGTTTGCCGCATCTTTGTTGTTGCTGTTGTTGTTGTTGTTGTTGTTGCTGTTGTTGTTGTTGCTAAGCATCTACTGAATAAGTGCTAACGTTAGCTTAACACAAACCACAAACTGTACGCTACCTAATACTTCGTAGTACAATTTAGATTAATGAAAAGAAGTTACCTGAAATCTCAAGTACCACTCTTTACTGTTCCTCCTGCTGTATCCAGTTCAGGTCATGGTTAAGTCATGGAGCTCCGGGTATGAATGATGTCGGACGCTTTTCCGCTCGAAATTTCAACTCGAGACGTTCAGGGCACTCCTGCAAAAACGCAAGATGCATAGAGTGGAAAATGAGGCGTTCAGCACACAGAACACACTGAAACGTGCTCTGACTGCTCAGGGCCTGAAACAGGGACCAGAGACGACGGCAGAAACCAGCCAGACTCTCAGCTGTCATCGCTTTCACACTATAAACTGTCACTGTTACTATAGAGGTGATTAGATCGATAGATTAGACACTTCCTCCAACATTTTCTCTGACTTGTCAGCAGATGTGAGGACCGGCTAGCACACCAGCTCATGAGATCACCATCATTTCATGTTACAGTATATATTATTATATTACAGATAAAGATTTATTGTTGTCTGGTTTGGCTCCAGGCAAAGTCACACCTCATTTATATTTCTGGCCATTTTGGGGCACAAGCTGTAAAACAGCATCATCGTGTGTTAGCAAACAGTTACTGTACGTATTTACACATCCAGCTTGGTCATGCATTTGGAGTTGCGTTTTTGAATAGCTGATGAATGAAAATCCAATATTCACTCTTCTTTTAGCTCTGGTTTGGTCTCTTTAGCTGCTAAACGCTCCACTTGGTTCACCAGCTAGCCGCCAGCTTTGCCGGTATGCCAGCTGGTGCTGAGCAGATAGTCTACGGCAGGTTTTTGCTGACATCAGCTGCCTGTCGCCGACCAGACTGACAGTGAAAAAAGAGGATGGATAAATGGAGCTGATTGGAGAAGAGGAGATTTGGGTGATGAAATACACAGTCTGGCATGAACAGAGAGAGATGGAGAGAAAAAAAAGAGTTTTGGATGCAGAGAGTGACTCGGCAGATTCAGACAGGATGTAGGGAGAGGAGATGAGGTCAGCAGAAAGTCAGACGGTGGCCAGACTAAAGCTTCAGGCTCAAACAGCATGAGGTCATCTGGACTGGTAATACCCGCCACACACACACACACACACACACACACACACACACACACACACACACACACACACACACACACACACACACACACACACACACACACACACCATGGTGCATGTAGCTGTGAAAGTGAAAGTCCAGTTAAATCCTTCAGAGTTTATAAACTGTGTATTTATTTAAAAGCACAAAGCCTCACGGTTCGACCACTTTAATCTATATTAAGATGACAGTATCACTGCAGCAATAATATCTGATTATTTAGTATTTTGAGTTCATACAAGACCGAGCAGTAAGATTTAGATTAAGGAGACGAACCTTAAACTGCTGTTTCAGGTCAGTATCACAGAACATCCACTTTGTCCAGAAGAGGAACCATTTATTGTCATTTATTTAGTTAAAGGGAGCTTGTTAAGGGTAAGCCTTAATTTATTGTGCTATTCCTTGTTTGCAGAGAATAAATCATATTTTTTAATTTGTTTAAACAAATGCCCTAAACCATAGTTAATCTGATAAAGATAGTCTAGAAACATAAAGTGCATTCACCCTTAACTGATACACAAACACTAAATCGATATGCAATCATTGAGCTTTTGTGCTGATTGAGAGTTTGATAAAGACTTTTATACTGCAGTTTTTTTAATATAATCTTCGATAATCTACAGTGCACTGCAGTCCAGTTTATAATCCTGGTGGATTAAAGGGTGATTTCTCAAACCTCAATCCTAGCATGCATTTAATATGTAGAAAAATCTATTTTTCTCCTGGTGGTTTTCAGTTTCCCCAACTTCTCCTGATTTGATGGCGAGTTGGTCAGTCGGCATTAGAGTGAAGCCTGTGAATACCTTCTATTCATCTGGATCCAATATTTAATGGCTGGAAGCAGTGACATGTTTAAATCCTCTTTAACTCCACCTCAACCTCCAGACGCTCCATCGTTTTAACACATGCTGCACGTCACGTTATATATAATATATAATATAACCCATAGACGTGTCTAAAGATACTACCAGTTGTGGGAAATGCTTTCTTGATGCTACTTAATAACCCACTGCATTTCAGAGGTACATACTGTACTTTTCACTCTTTACACGTGTTTATCTGACAGCTGTAGCGACCAGTTTCTTTACAGATGTACAAAAAATATGCATGACAATTAGCCTCATCAGTACATGCATCTATAATAATGATCCAATAAAATAACTGTAGATAACTAACATAAGTATACATAATGACTTATTTTACTTTTGGTACTTGTCATTGTTTTGTTGACAGTGCCTCTGAATCTTTATATGTAATTGAATATTTTTATGGTGTGGTGTTGCTTCCTTTACTAAATAATCTGAATATTTTTGGACACTAGCTGTCAATGTGAGCATAAATTATTTATCTGGAGCTGAGTCTGCTGAGTCTGAGATGTCCTCAAATGTCTGTACAAATGATAAATCCTTTAGATTTTCACCCCACTAGTGGGAAAGGTGTAAGCTTCTCAAGACATGTATGCAGTCGATGGCATGGTGACAGACTTGCTGTTTTGTTGTAATAGCTTCATTCTGACCTGCAGGTTAGTGGTTTTGACAGTAGGTCGGTAACAAGAGGTCAAACAGTTTTAATCTGTAATCTGTGTCACCTTCATTTAACCTCAGCCAAAGAGGTCAGAGGTCTGTGTGTGTGGGCATTCATATAATTGATCTTATATAATGCAGTGAGTTTGCCTGCATATATACTGAGAGACCACAGAGGTCAAACTGAGACAGAGTTGTTACTGTGTGAGTGTTTGCTCTCCATCTTTATGTTGGTGAGGACCAAAGTTTTAGACTGGAAAAGACATTTTTTCCTTCCTCACAAACCTGTTGACTTTTGACTTGGTATAGAGGTAGAAATTAGTTTTAGGCAACAGGCGATGTGAGGGGGAAGAGGGGCGATGCCATCCATTGTTAGTAAAATGACCAACATGCAGAGTGAGGGTGCAGTTTTCATTTAGTCATATGTCAGTCTAGTCTAAGTTAGAATCTATGGCCCCGACCACGGCTCTGTAATATCAGTACGTTAGAATCTATGGCCCCGACCACAGCTCTGTAATATCAGTAAATTATAATCTATGGCCCCGACCACGGCTCTGTAATATCAGTACGTTAAATCTATGGCCCCGACCACGGCTCTGTAATATCAGTAAGTTATAATCTATGGCCCCGACCACGGCTCTTAATATCAGTACGTTAGAATCTATGGCCCCGACCACGGCTCTGTAATATCAGTACGTTAGAATCTATGGCCCCGACCACGGCTCTGTAATATCAGTACGTTAGAATCTATGGCCCCGACCACGGCTCTGTAATATCAGTAAATTATAATCTATTGCCCCGACCACGGCTCTGTAATATCAGTAAATTATAATCTATTGCCCCGACCACAGCTCTGTAATATCAGTACGTTAGAATCTATGGCCCCGACCACAGCTCTGTAATATCAGTAAATTATAATCTATTGCCCCGACCACAGCTCTGTAATATCAGTAAATTATAATCTATTGCCCCGACCACGGCTCTGTAATATCGGTACGTTAGAATCTATGGCCCCGACCACGGCTCTGTAATATCGGTACGTTAGAATCTATGGCCCCGACCACGGCTCTGTAATATCAGTATGTTAGAATCTATGGCCCCGACCACGGCTCTGTAATATCAGTGAGTTAGAATCTATGGCCCCGACCACGGCTCTGTAATATCAGTGAGTTAGAATCTATGGCCCCGACCACGGCTCTGTAATATCAGTAAGTTATAATCTATGGCCCCGACCACGGCTCTGTAATATCAGTAAGTTATAATCTATGGCCCAGACCACGGCTCTGTAATATCAGTATGTTAGAATCTATGGCCCCGACCACGGCTCTGTAATATCAGTAAATTATAATCTATTGCCCCGACCATGGCTCTGTAATATCAGTATGTTATAATCTATGGCCCCGACCACGGCTCTGTAATATCAGTATGTTATAATCTATGGCCCGACCACGGCTCTGTAATATCAGTAAGTTATAATCTATGGCCCCGACCACGGCTCTGTAATATCAGTAAGTTATAATCTATGGCCCCGACCACGGCTCTGTAATATCAGTAGTTAGACTATGGCCCCGACCACCTCTAAAATCAGTATGTCATCTATGGCCCCTACCCGCTCTGTAATATCAGTATGTAAACTATGCCCCACCACGGCTCTGTAATATCAGTGAGAGTCTATGGCCCCGACCACGGCCTAATATCATATGTTAAATCTATGCCCCACCATGCCTAATATCATTATGTTAGAATCTATGGCCCCGACCACGCCTGAATATCAGTAGTTAAATCTATGGCCCCGACCACGGCTCTGTAATGACTAACCTCACTGTGCTTACAGTATATTGATAAATCCATGGTGCTGTCCAAGGTGCTGAAGTAGCAGTTGTCAGTTTGGTCGTGGATCTATAATATTCTCTGTTGTGGGGAATGAAGTGAACCGGGTGCATCTCCACGTTAGAAATGACCGAATCAGCAGGGACGAGGACCAGGGAGTACATTATGCTACTGAATGTCCTGAGTGGTAAGAAAGAGTGTTTGTTAAGGATGTGAGCAGTTTTCTAATCCAGGCAGAATTCCAGTCATTAATCAAACCAAGTAATCTGCCTCTCACACACACACACACACACACACACACACACACACACACACACACACACACACACACACACACACACACACACACTTGACCAGAAACAGCAGATCTATCCTAAAGAGGTTTCTAACGTTTGTGTCTGGCCACGACTGGAGTCACTTGTTCTGTTAACCTCTGCTAGTTCTCTCAGCCGTCGTCATCAGGAAGCAGCTGATTTGTTATTGGATATTAATCAGTCAATATGCGATTGCAGCAAAGGGAATTGCATGGTTGTGTTGTTTACTAAGACCACTAACACACTTAACCAAGATCAGCGTGAAATAACGAGTGAGCGTTGACGTAGGAGAGATGGGCCTTTAAAATGGGGAGGGATGATAACTTCTACCTCGTACTGTGGTACTTGAATGTACTGTGGTACTTGAATGTACTTACTGTAAGTCATTTTTTGCAGAGCTGTGTCTAATGTATCATGAGTCTACAGTCATGCTCGTGTTTCTGTGAGACTCTACTTGGGTACAGTGATGCTTTGAGCTAAATCGACTCACAGTACCAGTGCTGGAGGTTATGAGATGTAATATTTACCATGTTCATCATCTTAGTTAATCAGCACGGCGCTCCCTGCTGCAGTCTAACTAGAGTGGCGTTACACACCGTCATGCTACACTAGATCTGACCTGAACATCAGACTGTTGTAAAATAACCACAGAACCCCTCATGTTAACGTGCAAGTTTGGTTTTCATTATTATTCTGCAGACTTTCTGCACATCAACAGAAAATTGTGAATGACTCACAAACTCTCAGTCAGGACCACTGCCTCCATCCTGGCCAAGATCTGGTCTCATGATAGCCAGACTGTCCGTGGCGAGCAACATGATGTGATTGTTCGGGTTCAAGATGGAAGTTTAAATGTAATTTCCACACCATAAGTCCCAGACAACAAGTTTCCTCTGAGAAAAAAACTCTCTACAGGATTCCCAAACTGTCAGTTCATCATGACAGGGAATAAAAAGCCACGACTGTTACAGCTGCTAATCCGCCACCTGTAATACATTTTTTCCACAGGTGTGCCCATCCTGATGAAAAACCTGTGGTGCATGAACATATGGCTGACTTAAAGGTCCTGGTTTGGGGGTCTGAGACTATGGTCACCCTACATTAGCATGTTGATGTTAGCATTTAGCTCGCTGTTCAGTCTCACAGAGCTGCAGTCATGTTGCTGAAAGCATCACTCAAATTATTAATTACTTGACGAATCGTTAGTCAGAGTTTGTAAGAAAAAAATACAAATCTGGAAAATATTAGCGTGATTTTAGTCTGAGAGATGATCAGATTTGTGACTCAAGTCCTGGTCTCTGCTTGACCAACAGTACGTCTGTTTTTTGGGTCTTAAACACAAACCACATGATGCCGTAACATAAAGGTGAGACTGTCTCTTATTTCTCTCTGTCTTTCTAACAGGGCCTTGTACACATATGAGGATGACAGCAATGATTTGACACTGGCATCATCAGGAGGTAAGTTTATGCTTTTTTGTCATCAGTTTAATTTCTCCCCAATGTGCCATCCTGCTGTTTCTCATTCTCTTTATGTCCTCGTGGGCGTTGCTGCCTTTAAGCATGTTCACATCATGTGTGGAGGTGGTTGTAATTTGCTGCGGCTGTAACTCTGATGAGCTCTGCAGGTTTCGCTGTTGCTTTGGGGGTGAAGTGATCATGTTCTTTCTCTCCTGGTTGTTACGGAGCCATCGGAGAGCTGAATTCATTATTACCAGTTAATGACGCGTCGCTTGATCATTAACAGCTTAATGAGACCCTCCGTTTGTGATGCACACACACACACATATAGTATAAAAGGGTCTTCCTCCTTTTAATGTTATCATTGCATCATGGTGTGTGTGAATTAGCAAGTGTACATATGGACATAACCCTGCTGCCCTTATTCAGCCAAAGTGATCATGTAATTTAATGCAGTAACTCAGACTCTCATGGCGATAATTTCTTTTCTATTTTATGTCTTTAATCTGAGTGTTAGTGTCTAATCTAAGCGCACAAAGTGAAAGGAAATCCAATAAAGGTATTTATCTGAGCAGTTAGTGTAAAAAAGTAAGTAAGATTAGGATAATAAAGTATCAGGATAATAAACAGAAATATAAGCAGTGGAGGTATGAATCTCCCTCCGGCGATTAATAAAGGTTCAGCTTATCTTATCTTATCTTATCTTATGTGTAATTAGAAAGAGAAACAATAAAGATTTATGCACAAACTGGAACTGAATAGGTCATAAACAACATGTTCCAATAGCGTTTTATTTGACTGTACTAATCCTCACTGTGGGAGGAAACGTGTGAAGGAACGGCTGGTTTCCACTCCTGTATTTTTCTGCCTGTTCGGGTTTTTCTTTTAGTGATCTCCTTAACGTTTGTAATGTGGATAAATGAACCATGTTACAGGTGTTTTAAACAGCCTTTGACTTATTTCAGCTTTGTTGCTTGTAAAAAAAAAATAAAGAAATCATCGACTAATTGTTAAAGTAATTTTCATCAAAAATGGCAGAAAATGCTGTTTTCAGTCTCTCCGATATGAAGATTTGGTGCTTTTGTCTGTTTGTCAAAACAGGACATTTAAAGACACCACAATGGACTTTGAGAAATGTGATGGACATTTTATAGACAAGCCATTAGTCGATTAATTAAAATAATCAGCGGATTAATCTAATGTAATAATCTTTTGTGTCGGCTTGCCGTTAGAAAGCACATAACTGTGACTGAATATTTCTGACTGAAGTGCTTCCAGAAGTCATAGCTGACTTCTCTCCTTCAGCGGCTGATGTTTTATCAAAGAAGCAGATATTTTCTAACCAGAAAGTACCCCGCCGAGAGACAAACTGACTGTCGGTTTTGGTCTCCATAGTAACGCCAGCCTCAGACATGTCTTCAGAAATGTGGTAGACGTTGCTCCAGAGCTGGACGTGTCTCGTGGTTTTACTTTGATGTAATTTTGATGAGGACTACGGCTTATTCTGTGAGTCTAATGTAATCATCAACGAATTCCTGAATATGAAAAATCACATGAGAGGAATAAACTGGAGCTCCGACGGTGAAGAGCCTGCGTCGCTAATGCCGGAGAGCTGCATGATGAAGAGCCACTCTGCCAGCACGGGGCTTAGCTTCCTTCACGTCGGCAGCTTTTCCTGACAGAGATGTGAATATTTCAGAGAGGAAACGCAGCTTGTTGGTGTGCACTGTAAACCTCAGAGGGATCTGACTGCCTCCTCTCAGAGCACAGTCATGTTTGTATCTGTGCTGTTTACAAATCAAAAATCATCTGAGGATAAGCTGAGATCCAGAGAACATGATCATAATCTGAGCCATGAAACCAGCAGCCTGGAGCCCTTCGCTGCTGATCTGAAGTATTCAGATCCCTTCCTGAGTGTGTAATATTAATAAGTATGTTTTCTTTAGTGCGTTTATATCTAAATAGATAGCGGGTCCTCTTCATGGAGCAGAGCCAGCCGCCATGTTTCTACAGTCGCCCAGAACGGACACACCAGACGCTGGCTCTAGAGAGGGTCATTTACCTTTTTACATCCGCCACCGTAGTTCTTCAACCAGGTTTCAGCTGTTTCCAGTCTGCAGCCTCACCGCTAGATGCCACCAGATCCTACACACTGCACCTTTAAGGAAACGTAGCAAAGCATCAAGTATCATAAATAAAGTATGGCCCCTACCAGAGCTATTATTATTCTATTATCATAAACATAATAATAAACATAGAGCCTACTCTGGCATTTGGATCTGTCACCATGCAATATGTTTATAAACTGGCATTTTTAATGTAAAATCTTTTCTGCTCAGTAAACACGAAGTATGGCTGTCAGTTAAATATAGTGGAGCAGGAGCAGCCTAACATGGACATATAGTCGAGTTCAAATACCTATAAATTATACAAATGTGATCAGTTTGGTTTTCTTAAGCCTGCAAAGTAAACACAGTGCAATCAGTTAATTCAGTTCGGTTCAGGAGGAGCTGAGTACGCTCCAGTCGACATCAACGGAGACAGTGGAGTGGAAAGAGTGTCGAGCTTCAGCTTCCTCGGTATTCAGGGCTCGGTCCATTAACACCGCCGCACAGCAAAGGCTGCTGGTCTGCCCCAACAACTGCTAGCGACTTCCTGTCGCTGCGCCGTGGAGAGCATCCTCTCAGGCTGTTTCTCTGCGGTGCATCAGCTGCACAGCAGCCGACAGGAAAGCACTCCGGCGTGTCATCTGCAGACCACAGAAGGTCATCTGGACAGAGCTGCCAGCGCTGGACGATTTCTACAACTCACGCTGCCAAAAGAAAGCGGTCAGCATCTGCAAGGACGTCACACACCGACACCGTCATCTGTCTGAGCCTCCACCATCCGGCAGCCGCTACGAGGCTTCTCCGCCCACACCTCCAGGCTGAGGAGCAGCTTCACCCCCAGAGCTCTGAACCAGGCCTCTAAAGGCACCACACCCCCTCCATGAGGACGTGGATCATGGGCTGCACACCTCCACCTGTGCTACCTGCTGTCTCTATATATTATAATCAGCTGTATTGTTTTAGATTGTCTACTTGCTTTTTACTGCCCTTTATGACAGTTTGCTTATACGACACTGGTCACTAACCTTATAGTTGTCGCTCTTTATATACCCTGTATTTATACCTTATATTTATAGACTAGAGTACTGGTCTTTTAATGCATTGTTTAGATGAAAACTTTATTTCAATGCACCTGTACAATGACAATAAAGGAAGTCTAATTTAATCTAATTTAATTACAATTACAGCTAATTTACAAAGACTTCCTATTGATCTTTCACAAATAATTGGTGCTTCAGTAACTAATTTAAATGGTGATAACTGAGTCTGATCCTCTTCAGATGCAGTTTCTACTCACTGTCCCCAGAGCAGGTTTTGATGGTCTATCTGTGCAGATCCAGGCTCAGATTCAAAGGTTACAGGTTCAAATCAATAGCAATAATTGTGCATTCTTGGCAGAGTTACATCACCGATCGCTTTATTCCATGAGCTGATTCATTTGTCCATCTTTTGCTGCTCTGTGTATTTAGATCGCAGCTCCTCCCTGATGGAGGACAGAAGCGTTAACGCAGCGTCTTGTTCTTGTTCTGTGGTGCAGGCGGCGGTTTGGCAGAGATCACGCTGACCTTTGACAGCGCCAGGGTGATGTACGGCTTCTGCAGCCTGAAGGAGCCCACCGCCGCCCTGCCGCGATACATCCTCATCAACTGGGTGAGTCGGCGGGTCGGCGGGGAGGAGAGAGAGGAGGACCCCAGGCTCACACACACACACACACACACACACACACACACACACACACACACACACACACACACACACACACACACACACACCTGAAGTATTAAAGCAGAATATCAGAGTCATTAAGGGTCACAGCACATTTTTAATTCAGCCGTTTATTTAGGACGCACCATGTCACCACCAGGCACGACCTGAATCCAGGTTCTGTCTATATCAGCAGCTCTGTGATTGGATGATATCACTTCTCTTACGTGCAGTTGTTGGAGCAGTTTGGAGCTACAGATGTGCAGTACACAGTGTCCACTTTATTAGGTACACCTGTACTTTCTTATGTACCTGTACCTTCTTACAGCCTTTCTTCACCCTGTGATAATGTTTTTAATATGATCAACTGTATGTCAGCATTGAGGTCATAGTTAGTGATGGTGTTTTTTTCCCAACATATATGTAAATGAGAAAGGACAGAAAAGTACAAACACCTAGAAACACCACCCACAAAAAATTAACATAATAAACTTCTTTAAGGGGGAGTTTATGACAGCTGACTGATCATCAGACATCAGATTGCACAGGTGTACCTAATAAAGGGGCCACTGAGTACAAGATGCTGATGAGCTAAAGAGTATAATAATAATCATTTTACATTAAACAGACAGACCATCCTTTATATGCTCATCCCTCCTCTCTTGCTCTTTCTGACATTTATCAAATCTATAATTTTTAAAGGTTTTTTTTTTTACCTGAATTGAGCGTTTCAGGACGGAGGGTGTCGTGTGTTGTCTTATAAGTCACAAATAAATAATCACAAATGTGTGATTTGTGGCTTTACAAAATAAACAGAGTAAGTGTCATCGTGGCAGAACAAAAGAGGAGTGACACATTTCTGAGGCTTTATTTCCTTCTGCACAGATTCGACTCCAGCATGTGTCTCAGATGATTCATGTTGACTTCTGTCTGATCAAAATTAAAACAGTGCAACCAACGATGGCGTTAAGTGTCCTCTTCAGCCTGCTCCCCCACACTCGGCCTCTTTGTAACACATTTTAACCACACATTATAAACTATTATCCACTGTGGCTGTTAGCAGCACAACACAAGCTGTGGTGATGAGACAGTGTGGTGCACGAGGAATCAAACCTAAAACTCCACATCACATCATTTTTCTTTTTACTGTTTGTATGTACTGCAGCTGCCCTAACAAAGTACGTACTGTTGCATGCAGTGCACATACCTTTGGGATATAATAATATAATAATCATCATAACATTGCAGCTTTTGGGTCAGAATAGCCAGAAAAACATGCTGGCTTGCATACTGCAAAATGTGGCCTGATGTAGTACATCCTGGTATTTTTGGCATACTGCAGTTGACACACTATGTATTGGGACATACTACATCATTCTCCGGCATACTAAATAGTATTGGTAATAGTGTGTTACTAGTGAATTATAAATATTTGCACCCAAAAAATCATTTGACAGAAGTCGTAACTTTACATTACAAAACACCACAGAAATGAGAAGTTAAAACTAGCTGGCCCAAAAGTTGAGTACCGATGGTACCCTCAGGGGCCTTTATACAGCGATGAGCGATACATGTGTTTTTATACTTGAAGTTTTTATACTTGAAGTATACATATAGAAACAGGATACATGTGTCCTTATTAAGGTGTTTTTATACTTCAAGTATACACATAGAAACAGGATACATGTGTCCTTATTAAGGTGTTTTTATACTTGAAGTATACACATAGAAACAGGATACATGTGTCCTTATTAAGGTGTTTTTATACTTCAAGTATACACGTAGAAACAGGATACATGTGTCCTTATTAAGGTGTTTTTATACTTCAAGTATACACGTAGAAACAGGATACATGTGTCCTTATTAAGGTGTTTTTATACTTGAAGTATACACGTAGAAACAGGATACATGTGTCCTTATTAAGGTGTTTTTATACTTGAAGTATACACGTAGAAACAGGATACATGTGTCCTTATTAAGGTGTTTTTATACTTGAAGTATACACGTAGAAACAGGATACATGTGTCCTTATTAAGGTGTTTTTATACTTGAAGTATACATGTAGAAACAGGATACATGTGTCCTTATTAAGGTGTTTTTATACTTGAAGTATACATATAGAAACAGGATACATGTGTCCTTATTAAGGTGTTTTTATAATTGAAGTATACATGTAGAAACAGGATACATGTGTCCTTATTAAGGTGTTTTTATACTTAAGTATACATGTAGAAACAGGATACATGTGTCCTTATTAAGGTGTTTTTATACTTGAAGTATACATGTAGAAACAGGATACATGTGTCCTTATTAAGGTGTTTTTATACTTGAAGTATACATGTAGAAACAGGATACATGTGTCCTTATTAAGGTGTTTTTATACTTGAAGTATACATGTAGAAACAGGATACATGTGTCCTTATTAAGGTGTTTTTATACTTGAAGTATACATGTAGAAACAGGAACATGTGTCCTTATTAAGGTGTTTTTATACTTGAAGTATACATGTAGAAACAGGAACATGTGTCCTTATTAAGGTGTTTTTATACTTAAGTATACATGTAGAAACAGGATACATGTGTCCTTATTAAGGTGTTTTTATACTTCAAGTATACACATAGAAACAGGAACATGTGTCCTTATTAAGGTGTTTTTATACTTCAAGTATACACATAGAAACAGGATACATGTGTCCTTATTAAGGTGTTTTTATACTTGAAGTATACACGTAGAAACAGGAACATGTGTCCTTATTAAGGTGTTTGTATACTTCAAGTATACACATAGAAACAGGATACATGTGTCCTTATTAAGGTGTTTTTATACTTCAAGTATACACATAGAAACAGGATACATGTGTCCTTATTAAGGTGTTTTTATACTTCAAGTATACACATAGAAACAGGATACATGTGTCCTTATTAAGGTGTTTTTATACTTGAAGTATACATGTAGAAACAGGATACATGTGTCCTTATTAAGGTGTTTTTATACTTGAAGTATACATGTAGAAACAGGAACATTAGCAGATAGAACTGCAGTAATTAACTACTTACCTCAACAGTTGAACATTTTGCCGCTCACTGTGTTTAAAGGGAATTATTAGCACTTTTGATATTTTAAGGCCCCGTCGGACACAAATAAGCAGCGTGTTCAGACTTTTCATCAGACGCCAAAATGTGGTTGACTTGTTGATAGTTTGGCTCAAGTTTGTCGGGCGTTCCCGACAGTTTCACTGGTTTGTGTTTGAGCACAGATGATGTCTTCACGGTGTATTATGTCACGGTTTTTATATCCGAGCAGATGTGGCTGTGATGAACGTTACAGATGTTGAACTTCTGGTTAATGTGAAGCACAAAGTGTGGACCCAAAAGCACAACCACGGAGACAGGCAGGTTTAGTCAAAAAGTCTTTACTTAAATAAAGCAGGTTCGGTACACGGGAGGTCAGTCAAAAATCAGGCAGACGAATCCAAGACGTAGGCTGAGGCGAATCGAAAAAACAGGCAGAGAATCAAACACTAGGAGGAAACACAAAGGACGCGAGGACGCTTTCACTCTAAGTACAAAGACGAACGGCACAGAAGGAGGGGAAACACAGCTAAATACTAAAGGGGAGTGACTAATTATGGACAGGGAACACAATCAGGCTGGGGAACGAGACAACCAGAGAGGGAGTCGGGAACTCATTCATTCAAAACCAACACAGAGCAGGAAGGACGGCCTAAACAACAGGGAGAGTCAGACACAAAATAAAACAGGAAAACAACGCAAACGAACAAAAACACACAAGTATACAAACTTAAGAATTGACTGACGTGACAGAACCCCCTCCTAGGGACGGCACCAGAAGCCCAAAAGGGTGGGGTGACGCCGGTGGAAGTTGTGAATCAGTTCAGGGTCTACTATATCTTTAGTGGGTACCCAAGATCTCTCCTCCGGGCCATATCCCTCCCAGTCTACAAGAACTGACCCCCCTTCCTCGCCGGCAGCCAAGAACGCTACTTAAAACAGGGCCCCGTCGAGGAATCGGGGGTGGGGGGGTCTGGAGGCTGGGACCAGGCTGCCTCTTTAACAGCTTGACGCGGCTGACAGGAATGGGGGTGCACGCGCAAGATCTGGGGAGTTGTAATTTATGGCCACCGGGTTAATGATTTTAGAAATGGGGAAGGGCCGACAAATTAACGATACGAACTCAACTCTAGTGGACCTTGGTGGAGAGCCACACACGCTACCTGACGAAGGGGGGGCAGGTGTCGGCGCCGATCGGAAGCCCTCTTCCACCTTTGGTGCTTCGCAGCAACATTTGCGGCCCCCTCCAAACCCGGGGCACGGCGGAGAGCGCGTGAGCGGAGGGAACAGTCACTTCTTTCTCCACCTCTGGGAAGAGGGGAGGCGGAACCGTAGCAACACTGGAACGAGAGAGACCTGAAGAAGAGCAGGGCAGAGTGTGTGAGCGATTCAACCCAGAAAATGTTTACTCCAAGACCGGATTTTGTGAACGGGCACTAAGCCCCGTCTCTAGCTCTTGATTTAACCTCAGATTGTCCGTTAGACTGGGTGGACCCGGAGAGAGACACGGAGCGCCAATCAGGGAGCAAAACTCCCGCCAGAAACGAGAATAAACTCGGACCCCGGCAGACACCACGTCCCTGGGAAACCATGAAGACGGAAAACGTATGCAACAGAACCTCCGCCGTTCTTTTGGCGGAGGGCAGTTTAGACAGGGGAAAAAATGGACCATCTTAGAGAACCATCAACAACTGTAGAATGTGGTATTACCCTCTGATGGGGGAGTCCCGAACAAAGTCAGGCGAGCGACCAGGCGGCAGGCACGGGGAGAGGTGGAGAAGACCCGGCGGAGCCTGATGTGACGACTTGCTCCTGGCACAGACAGGGCAAGCCGCCACATACCCCCACCTCCTTCTCGATGAGGCCACCAGAAACGCTGCCTGATGAAGGAGCGGTCTCCTGGTGCCCGGGGACAGGTTAGTCGAGATGTGTGAGCCCAGTGAATGACCTGCGGACGGAGGAGACTGGGACAAAAATCGGTAGGTGGACACCCGCTGGGTGCGGGAGTGTCCTTTAAACCTCCTTAACCCGTGTTCGACGCTCCATTGATGGCCCCGAAACCACGAGAGGAACAATAAAGAGGTTCGTCAGGAACTGGGCGGGACATGTAAACGGGACAGGGCGCTGGTTTGAGGTTCTTTGAGCCTGGGCGGACGACAACGTGAAATTAAACGAAGAAGAGGGACCACCTGGCCTGACGGGAGTTAACCGTTTGGCCGACCTAATTATTCTAAGTTTTTTGTCGGTCCAAACCACAAACGGCTGATCACTCCCCTCAAGCCATGGCGCCACTCCTCCAACCCTTTAACCCTTAGTTCCCGTCCAATATCGATTTTTTCCGCTAAGAAACTTTCTGACAAAAACACAGGGGTGCACTTGTTATCTTCACGGAACCTGGACAGAACGGCACCGATACCCGTATTGGAGCGCAACCTCCACTACGAACTGACGGTCGGGTCTGGTAGTGTCAAAATCGGGCGAAGAGAAACTCTCCTTCAACTTATTGAATGCTAGTCTGCCTGGGCGCCACACAAACCTAGTCTGTGGGGAGGTAGCGCATGGAGGGGCGCAGCGAGTACTAAAGTTCGAATGAATCTCCGGTAGAAGTGGCGAACCCAAAACCTACCAGTCACGAGTAGTGGGGTGGCCAATCGGCACGGCGCTAACCTTAGCGGGGTCCATTTTGATCCGATCGGGACCCACAATGAATCCGAGAAAGGAGAGGCTGGGGACATGAAACTCGCATTTCTCCGCTTTAACATACAGCTGGTGTACCAAGAGACGACGAAAACCCGGACATGGGTTTCATGGGTGTGCTGGTCTGGAGAAAAATCAGAATGTCGTCAAGGAAACAAAGACAAATTGGTTGAGCATATCACGAAGGACATCGTTTACAAGGGCTTGAAAAACCGCAGGTGCATTTGTAAGTCCGAATGGCATAACCAAATATTCATAGTGCCCGCTAGAGTATTAAGGCTGTTTTCCACTCGTCCCCCTCCCTCACGCCACCAGAGGACGCGTTTCTAAGATCTAGTTAGAGAAAACCCTGGAACCTTTTAACACTTCAAAAGCGGAAGAAAGAGAGGAGGGGGTACCTGTTCTTTATGGTTATTTCGTTTAGCCCTCTTAGTCGATGCATGGTCGGAGGGATTTGTCCTTTTTCTCTACGAAGAGAGCCCGCCCCAGCTGGGGACAGAGGACGGAAATCCCCGCTGCCAGAGGACCGATGTAATCATCCATGCCCCGCTCGGGGCAGAGAGAGAGGCGCCTTTGGAGGTGAAGGCCAGGAAGAAGGTGAGGCGCAGCGAGGGGCGGGACGAGGAGGAAGTGGCCTTGCCTTATTGAACTTCACTGAGGCATATAACAGGCCGGCACGCCGGCAGGCTGTGTAATCACAGGAGGGGCAGGAGCGAAGCTGGAGGATGCCGTAGTGCCCACCATCACCGCTGGGCGCAGACCGAGAGCAGAAGCCCGGAGGGAGACAGAGAGGAGAGGTTAGTGTACATTCCCCTCCCCACCCCAAAACTTACCAGAAGCCCAGCAATGTATGGTTGGTCTTAATAGCCAAGCAAACCTAGAACAAAGGGTGAAGAGGAATTAAACACATGGAACTCAATTTTCTTGTGGTTACCGGCCATGATCAGTTTCACGGGTGGGTGCGGGAGCACCCGACCCAGAGGACGCCCGTCCAGAGCATTGGCCTCCAACACCTCGGGCAGGGGAGTCTTCCGTAGGCCCAGCGTGTTAACCATCTCCAGTCCATAAAGTTCTCATCGGCCCCGGAACCACCAACCGGATAATGCAGAGAGGAGTCTGGGAAACCAGCTGAACCTGAGCAGAGGGCGAGAGGAATATTTGGAGGAAGATGTGTGGCTCACCAGTGCCCTCTCGCTACTGTGAGCCCGACTTTTACCGGGCACGTGGACAGACAGGGCCCAGCGGCCACAATAGATGCACCTCCCCTCTCGGAACGTCGGTGTCGCTCCTCCGGAGCAGCCGGGCCGGGCCACCTGCACGGCCCTCTGGGCACTAGGGAGACGAATACCACCACCCAGCAGGAGGAGAAGGACGCCCGGCGGGCGAGTCGAGCAGGGGCCCCGTCGGTTCTGGAGGTTGGGGAGCCGCACCCCTGCGTCTCTCCTTCTCCCTTTCCCATAGCGTTGTCGATTCGGATCGCCAGACGAGACCGAATCGGGACAGGTGGAAGGCCAGGGGCGCCAACTGGTCCTTAACTCGCGGATAACCCATGAATGAAGGTGTCAAGGAGAGAGCGCGTTCCACCCGCTATCGGCGGCCAGCGTGCGGAACTCTATGGCGTAATCTGTCACTCTCCTCTTCCCCTCCGCAGGCGACCAGTGCTCTTGCCGCCTCCCGTCCTGGTGTGGTGTGGTCGAATATCTTTTGCAGAGTCTCTGTGAAAATTTCAAAGAAGCACACACCGGCGAATTGCGCGCCCACTCCGCTTAGCCCACGCCTCGCTCTGCCTGATAGATGCGAATCATGAAAGCAATCTTAGATCTCTCAGTGGGGAACTGAGCTGCCTGGAGTTCAAAATGTAAGCTGCATTGAATCAAAAATGGACGGCAGTTAGCTGACTCGCCGGAAAAACGCTCAGGTTTAGCGAGGTGAGGAGAAGGGGAAAAGCGGGGGGAGCGGGGCGCTGGAGGGGAGGAGGCGGCGGCAACCGTTCTCCGGCTAAAGTGTCAATACGGCTCATTAGAGCTGCATCTGGGCTCCAGTTGAATTACCTGTTCGCCGACAGTATTACTAAACTTCTCCTGATTTCCGTAAGAAGTTTAACCTAGTGCTGACGGCGGACAGTTGTTCCTCGTGGTGGCGAACCTCACTCCATGAGCGTGGAGAGAGGACCGAACCTGGCCGGGTTGGCTGGGTCCATATTTGGCCAGTTCGTACTGTGAAGCACAAAGTGTGGACCCAAAAGCACAACCACGGAGACAGGCAGGTTTAGTCAAAAAGTCTTACTTAAATAAAGCAGTTCGGTACACGGGAGGTCAGTCAAAAATCAGGCAACGAATCCAAGACGTTAGGCTGAGGCGAATCGAAAAAACAGGCAGAGTAATCAAACACTAGGAGGTAAACACAAAGGACGCGAGGACGCTTTCACTCTAAGTACAAAGACGAACTGGCACAGAAGGATGGGGAAACACAGCTTAAATACTAAAGAGGGGAGTGACTAATTATGGACAGGTGAACACAATCAGGGCTGGGGAACGATGATCAGACGCAGGAGAGGGAGTCGGGAATCTCATTCATTCAAAACGCGAAGCACAGGAGGGCAGGAAGTGACGTGCTCTAAACAACAGGGAGAGTCAGACTACAAAATAAAACAGGAAAACATACGCAAACGAACAAAAACACACAAGATACAAACTTAAAATTGACTGACTGACAGTTAACGAAGAAGAAACAGCAGAGCTGAGTCACCACTCGTTTAACAGAGCCAGAGAAATGCGTCCACCAATGAATTCATGGTGAAGAGGAAATGTAACAGGAAGATATTAATAATTTGTGATGTCGGAGCTCATTTTATCGCAGTGAGAGTCTCCAATAGAGTGTGTTAATACCATTTAAACACATCTGAGTTCATCTGAGAGCCTCAAGATGAATGTTTTACTTTGTGAAACTGACAACAGCAGCAGCGCCCGGAGCGAGTGCATCTGCATAATGAGAGAGTGCAGAGAGGAAAGAGGGATGCAGAGAGAGAGAGAGAGAAGTGAAGAGAGAGAAGCAGAGAGGTGGAGTGAAGCAACCTGCTCTGCTAGAAATGAAGTTCATGTACTAATTTGTTTTGCCAGTTACGTTTTGAGGGCAACGAATTTACTGTCCGGATTAAGTAATAAGAAATATGTCTTAAAAGAAATGTCACATATCTGGCAAGTGTCAAATTATGATATTTGCCATATTTGCTGTTGTTGTTACCTGACAAAATATTTCCTATAACATGTATTTGTAATGTCTGTAGCCCCTTTTTGATGGATTTATTTCACAGGAGGAGGGTGAGTGTAATTTTTAGTGTAACATAAACAACCACAAAATAATCTAATCATGCTTCTGTTGCTATGAGGGGATCAATGAAGTACTATCTTATCTTATCTTTTCTTATCTTAAAAACTAATGAAATAAGTTGTCAGATATGTTCACTAAAAATCTTTCATTATTGTGATGATGAAAAACATGATCTGGGTGGCATTACATTTATATTACATTATATTTGCTGTTTCATATTAGTAGAATATAGATGATGGAAAAGGACATAAAGAAATGAGAGATCCAGTACCAGTCCAACGAGCACCAGACTGGAGGAAACCGGGATGAAATGGGCCAGAAAATTAACAGAAATACACCAAAATTTACCACTAAAGTGTTAAATATACTGTAAAAGCATTGCGGTTATTTCTCTTGCTCTCTTTTTCAGTCAGACACACAGATGGTTCTGCAGATGAAGTAGTTAAATGTTGTTTCTGAGAGATAAATTGCAGTGTTTCTTTGTCTGTGTAATTGCTGCTCACTCCGTTTGTATTGTGTTGGTCTGAATTAGCTGTGATTACTGAATGAGATCCATCCTGCTGTTATATAAACGGCTTCAATAAGTGAACACGACCACGTCTGAACAAAAGGCCCAATGAGCAGAATGAGGGGTCACTGTCCTCGTGGAGGAAAGATATCAGGAAGCAGCACTGGTGTCACCATCTCTCCTCTTTCCTCTCCTCTCCTCCCTCCTTCTCGCTCTCTCTCTCTCAGGTCGGGGAGGACGTGCCGGATGCCAGGAAGTGTGCTTGTGCCAGCCACGTCGCCACCATCGCAGACTTCTTACAGGTCAGACCCACCGCCGTACTCTAACGTAGTCCTAAACCAGATCTCTCACAGCAACAATACAGATCATCTGGTATGTGTTTGAACGTGTATTTTATTTTCTTGTTTCTATATTTGGATCCTTATTAGCTTCTGCTGAAGCTTCGCAGGACCACACTGACTCTGTAACTTGGTTCTGGACATAAAGCAGTAAAAGCCTTAGTAGTTCAGTAAGAACTGGTTTAGCTGCAGTTCAAGCCAGGCTTAACCTGCATTACTTTGTCCTCAGAAGCTGAGGTTTAAAGTGAAACTGAGACTTAAACCTGTCTTCTTTCTAATATCCAGCAGGGGGCGACTCCTCTGGGTCTATAGAGTCTCTAGAAAATGATCCTCCTCTCTGATTGATTACCTCAGTAAACACTGTAAACATCAGTTTATGGTCTCAGTCTCTAGTTTCAGTCTTCTTCAGTACAGCAGGATGTTCATTTAGTAGATTATGGTCCATTTAGAGTCAGATAGACCAGAAAGCAGGGGACGCTGTAGGGCGGGGCGACCTGCTGATTGACAGGTCGCTGCCACAGAGTTGTCTGGTCTGGGAGTTTTTCATGTTTTTCACCATTTGGTTGTTCTTAGCTCCACCCTCTTGGGTCACTTTTAGTTGTAAAAAAAACCAAGATGACGATGGGTTTAACTGAGCTTTAAAGTCAGGAAGTTCAGTTGAAGGACAGATTTCTGCAGCACAAATCACACAGTTCCTGTGATCTGATGCAGATCTGAAGGGACTGTGTTTGTTATAACCTGCTGTAGTGTTACATTAAAGCTGTGGATCAGGACAGAAGTGAAGTTTTCACGTTTTCACTCCAGCAGCGTCGACCTTGTTTGGGACTGTACACACACACCCACACACACTGAAACAGTGACACTACTATACACTACTATCTACTATCTATACAGCTGGATATTACTACATGTTCTATACAATACAAGGCATTCGATCATATTACATATATCAGAAATGAAATGGGGTTAGGGTAGGGTAGAGTTAATTAGTTAATGAAACGTCTTCACTGGCATGACATTAATCAGATACAAAGCACTGTATGATATTAGTTTACATAAATCAGAATAAAGAAAGATGAAATAAATATGTTTTCAGAAAATGAAAGTGATTTATTTCACATTGCTGCTTCTGCAGATTTAACATCTTTTTTTAAACGTTAACAAAAACTCGAATTAGAGACTAACTAAACATAAGAGTTCAATGTGTGTGTGATTTACCCATGAACGATATTTACAATAAGAATAAAATCAGTGTCTCTGCGTCCCTCCAGGGGGTGGAGGTCACCGTCAACGCCAGCAGCCTGGACGACATCGACGCGTCAGCCATCGGGCAGCGGCTGACCAACGGGATGGCGGTGGTGGCGAGTCCGGTCCTGAGCCGCCTGAGAACCCGGGAGGAAGATCACGGAGACGTGGTAGGAGGAGAAACCCACCGAGGAAGCCATGTATTTTTACATCAGTGCCTCAGCACGTTCACGTAGTTTATCAGTCAGAGTACACGGTCCGATCAAGTACTGTGTTGTAATTAAGAACTAACAGAACCGGACTTTTTGATTGTTGATTACTTTTACACACCTTTTTATGAACCTTAATCTCCTTTACTCTATTTTTTTCCTCTAAAGTTCCCTGGTCATATGAAAGTGGCCGGTTTTCAGATACTACGAGCAGAAGTAAACCGGAAAGTATGACTTCAGTTGAACTGTCACCTGTAAAGACGGCTGTCGCCGTTCGTCAGCTCGTAGCTGCTGCGTGGTTGATGCTCTGCAGCTTATGGATATACCGTAGCGGCCGCCTGTGAACGGACTGTCTATGCCCTTTAGAACAGGATAAGACGTAGCAGGCAGCGAAGCGGTCGGGCTGCTGTGAAACATGGAGCCTTTAACATATTCACTACATGCAGAAATTCAAATAGACAGAAACAGGAAGTTCTCTCTGTGATCAATACTCAGACAGCTCACACCAAGAAAGACCTTTTGCAGATTTGTCGTTGATCGACTCTTTAAAGACATTACATTAGTATGAGACATATATTTTTATGATAAATATGATAAGGCTGCTGGCAAAATCTTTTATTGTTGAAGATGAATTTAACCCCGACTCTCTCTCTCCTGACGCAGGGCACAGTGTACGAGAAGACCAACGCAGAGGTGGAGATGAAGAAAATCAATAGGGAGGAGTTTTGGGAGCAGGCCAAGGTAGGAAGGGAAGAGGAAGGAAGGAAGGAAGGAAGGAAGGAGGAAAGTTAAAGCCTTCTGATTTATTACAACTTGGGTTTTATCTTCGCATCATTCCGATCAGTTGAGACAAGGCTGCACTTTATTTGGAGATCAAACTGAAAGTGAGCACACTCAAAATGTCGGAAGACTGCAGGTTGTTGAGAGGACTCGGCCTTCAGCTTCAGAATCTATAGATATCAAGATATCAAGTCGTCTTCTTCTGTGTTTGTTCCCCAGCGCGAGGAGGAGGTGAGGAAGGAGGAGGAGAAGAAGAAGGCAGCAGAGGAGCGGCAGCGCTTCGAGGAGGAGCGAATGGAGCTGGAGAGGAAAGAGCAGGAGAGCCGAGAGCAGCGGTACCGCGAGAGGGAGCGTCAGATCGAGGAGCACCGGTGAGCAGCACTCAGCATCACACTGAAAAACGTCCATTTCAGGAAGAGCATCGGCACGATTCCTCGATTAAAGCAGCGCGACGCCTCAACGATATGATGACTGATGCTCATTATTTGCAGATAAATGTGAGTCCTGCAGGAGTCTGACAAGCCGCCAGTATGATGCCAGTACTGTTAAACTAACCCTGTGTCCCAAAACCATCACAAGACTAAGATGATCATAAAATCCACCTTATGAACCCTCTTCAGCTTAAGAGGTGTTTCCCAAAAGCAGCTAAAAACCATCCTAATGAGACTCAGAGCGTCTGCAGGACCTGCAGGAGGAGCCAGAAACGGTTTTATTGGTTTTGGTTTTTTAAGTCTGTACTTTTCTGTACTTTTCACAAACACTGTGGTTCAAATGAGTCGTAATTTTAAAATCATAAAATAAGAAAATAAAACTTTCTGTCCTGTTTTCCCTCCTCTCCCTCTGCTCAGCTAATATCTTCCTCTCCTCCAGATGGATATATCTTCTCCTCTCTTTGGGAGTGTTTAATACACATCAAGCTTCGTCTTAATGTTGGACAACATTTTTTTTACAGTTAATTTACATACAGTTAAATTAGTCACCAGTAAACTGAACTGTATTCAACATCGTCTTCAGCACCGTGGACAGTTCTCGAAGCTGACGGCGTAGCGTTCGTTTAAAACGCCTTTAACTTCCGACACTGATCGTCACTGGGCAGCTGGGAGATATCCGGTATTGTCCAGGTGTGAGGGGTGAAGGTTATTATCACATCAGTGTTTCTGTGTGTGACAACAGGAAGAAGCTGCTGGAGGAGGAAGAGGCCAAAGAGAGGTTGCGGAGCCAGACCACCATGGTAAGTTTCTGTTTTGAAATCTCTGCTGTTGGTCATTACTCGCTGACTGTAGTGTTCAGGTCCTCACCAGGACAAAGACACCACATCTACCATGAATCTGTGGCCTCGGCTCAGCGGGGTTAAACACACCTGGAGACTTGCTGCTTTGTGTTACAAGTGTTCGGGCTTCTTGAATGTGTTTTTTTCTCCACATGATTTAGTTGTTTCTGTTTCTGCTCCCTTCACCTCTCCTCCCAAAACGCAGTGAAGACGTAGTTTACACGCCTCTGGTTTTTATCACGCTGTCACACAAAAAGGAAATCAATTTGTGTGACGGTGGGGTTTGAGTTTGAAGGGAGTGATTATACGCTGTGTGCTCTACTAAAACGTAAAGTCTGCCAGTGAGTGTATTCAGTCCACCGGCGTGTGTGTGTGGTTTACGTTTCTCATCTGGCAGTCAGCTGCCTGCTGTGTCGTAGCACAGCGGTGATGTTTCAGCTAATCTTCTGAACATCTCGTCCTCGTGGCGAGTTCATGCACGCCGCGGCTAGGCTGCCTTGCTAAAGGAACGTAAGGCTTTTTACTGATGGAAGTGAGGAAGAAACCAGCAGGTTATTAATGACTGGGCCGCTTCCCCAACTAATCACACCCCGAGGAATCACCATCATAATTACTAGCGAGCAGAGAGTCTAACTCGTACTCTACAGCCCTTAGCTTTGTCCAAATAATTTGATTCATTAGAAAGTATTTTGTGTTAGCTAAATACAGCAGTATGTGCTTGGATGACATTTATCATCACATCAGCAAAAGCTCATATAAAAAGACTCATTCACAGCTGTTCTGTTGAAAGATGCTGGAAAAACCACACAAACTGCTAAATGAGTGGATATAATACTGACTAAATACATGGAGATGCTTCTTTGATCTGCAGGTCTTGAAAAGTCTTAAACAACATAAGGTTTCCTCAAAATACCTTAGAAAATACTTAAAAAAATAATAATAAAATAATTTCCCTTTTCCTCGCTTTAGTTTTGAAATCAAATGACTGTTTTGCAGCTAGTTTTTGAGCTCATGCATCTCCATCTGTATCATTCCTGTCTGCAGCCAGCAGAGCCGAGCATCGATGACCTCAACCTGGACAAGAAGGAGACCGAGGTGGAGGTGAGTAATGAAGCATCAGTATTACTCTGTTCCAGTGTACTCCTCAATGAAGACATTGAAATGTCCAGCAGGATGAAGCTTAATAAATCATTTACAGTTTATTAGCTGTTCCTTGTGCTCACATCTGCTCACATGTTGCTAACATCAGTGGACTGTTTTTCTGTGTTTGCAGGAGGCGAAGGCCATCATCGCTCAGCGGTCAGGAAACCCTCGAGAGTTTTTCAAGCAGAAGGAGAGAGCCATGACCATCTGTGTCGACACCTCACCCATCTCCATCCACAGGCCCGGTAAACTCTCTAAAGCTCAGCTCACAGTTATCTGCTAGGTCCACTTTACACAGCAGAAAACAGACAGCAGGGTTGAGTGAGTACAGCGGACTTACGTAATGAGAGTTATACTGTAAATTAAGATTCAAGATTCAAGATGTTTATTGTCACTCCGGTTATACAAGTACTAACATGTGAAATTCTTATTGCTGGGAAGTTCATTTAACACACACAAGAAAAAAAAAAGGGGTAGAGGAAGAGAAAATAATAATAATAATAATAATAACAACAAAAAATGACTCAGATCAAATACATTTACAGTAATGAAATAATAGAAAAAAGTGTATTTACAGTTAATGTACAAACGGAACTCTAAAGTCTGAGGCTGTTTTTATTAAATGTTTTTCACTAATGTGTTAAATGTTCGTCTGAAACCTGGAGAAAAAAGGACTGTACGTAAAACATAAATAGAGAAGGAAAGCTGCGCTGATCTTTCCATCCACAGTATTAAAAAGGTTTTATCACACAGCCGCCTCGGCAGCAGACACACATCCGTTTTTACACTTTACTCTACTCAAAAATACTATTTTTGTGGTGTTTTTTAAGTTAAGATTATTATATTTCTACTCTTAAATTCAAGCAGATGAAGTTATGACTCAAACAAGCCTTTGGAGGGAAACATCTGCCCCTAACTGTAGTGGAATAATAAGTAGGATTTACTTAAGTACTGCACTTAAAATACAGGTATGTCAAGCTTGTACTTGAGTATTTCCATTTTATGCTGCTTTATACTTCTACACCGCTATATTTCAGAAGGAAATATGTATTAGGCATTGATATTTAATAGTTACTTTTTACATTTAAATATTGATATAATGCTTATGTGATACAATGCAGTACTATAGTAGTCATCCAAGTAGTATACAAAGTTTAATTGGCTCCACATTGACGAAGTACAACTTTTTAAAATACTCTTACATGTATTTATTAATGGTAAAAACAGAATAATATGATATTCTATAATACTGTGAAAGGAGCCATTTTGCATAATGAGCACTTTTACTTTTGATGCTTTAAGTACATTTTGCTGATAATACTTTTGCTAATAGTACATAGGACTTTTACTTGTAATAGAGTATTTTTGGACTGTAGTATTTCTACTTTCACTTAAAGTATCTGATCTTCCACCACTGAGTATTAAGTACTGAAGTACCAGTTGACACCACTACACAGCTGAGAGTACTCAGCTCCACCAAAGCTGCCGACTGGCGGCATGAAAAGCAGGATTTGTCCTGTTGGTGTGAAGTCTGTGATGGAGAGATGAGGCTCTGGAGGAGCCTCCAGGGTGGAGGAGGGAGACAGTGGGTGGTGTGACGCTTCATGGCATCTCAGTCATCAGTGTTCAGAGTTCAACATGTCATTTCTCACGTTCAGCATCTCCTCAGCCGCTGCTGCTTCCCTCCGACCAGACCTCAAATCTGTTCGTAGAGATGCTCATTTATCACAGAAGAGCTTCGAAGTTTTGAATCAAGCCGACGTAAACCTGTGTTGTCAGTGTCGGACGGCTGCTGTTGAGCTTTGTGACTAGTTTACTTCATGTGATTTCACTTTATATTGTTGTATGTTGTTTGTGTGCAGTGTTGGTGTTTGTCATGACTCTGCTTCAAACAGAGATCTGCAGGACCAGGATGTAATTCCCTTTTATTTTCCTCTGAGAAGAGCGGAGTTCATCAAACTGTTGATACTCATTTATGTCACCTCTAATTAAACACACAGGCTTTAATGGCCAACTCAGTGTGAACACATATGCCTGATAATAGTGATCGTAGTAAGTCAGGCCTCATGTTCAGTGAGCCGTCGTTGTTTTGTGATACAAACCCAAACAGGGTGATGCAGTCAGTGAGTAGTGGAGGGGTCTTAGGTCGCCCTGAGGGGGTTTAATCCACGATACTGACCCGCTAGTGCACAGTATCCCTTATTATTACACAGATACTTACTGAAATCAATCATTCTCTCCAGAGTCCGACATCAGGACTGCATCCATAGCAACCGTCCGTTACACATAGCAACGGTCCGGTACACATAGCAACGGTCCGGTACACATAGCAACCGCCCGTTACACATAGCAACCGCCCGTTACACATAGTAACAATCTGTTACACGTAGCAAAGGTCCGTTACACGTAGCAAAGGTCCGTTACACATAGCAACGATCTGTTACACGTAGCAACGGTCCGTTACACATAGCAACCGTCCGTTACACATAGCAATGGCGTTACACATAGCAACGGTCCGTTACACATAGCAACGGTCCGGTACACATAGCAACGGTCCGGTACACATAGCAACGGTCTGTTACACATAGCAACCGTCCGTTACACATAGTAACAATCTGTTACACGTAGCAACGGTCCGTTACACATAGCAACGGTCTGTTACACATAGCAACCGTCCGTTACACATAGTAACAATCTGTTACACGTAGCAACGGTCCGTTACACATAGCAACCGTCCGTTACACATAGCAACCGTCCGTTACACATAGCAACAATCTGTTACACGTAGCAAAGGTCCGTTACACGTAGCAAAGGTCCGTTACACATAGCAACAATCTGTTACACGTAGCAAAGGTCCGTTACACGTAGCAACGGTCCGTTATACATAGCAACAATCTGTTACACGTAGCAACGGTCCGGTACACATAGCAACGGTCCGGTACACATAGCAACGGTCCGGTACACATAGCAACGGTCTGGTACACATAGCAACGGTCCGGTACACATAATAACAGCCTGCTGTGAAGAAATAACAGCTGTGTATTGAAGGTGTTTTACTTGCATATTTTTGGAGTAAAGAAACATGAAGATTTGTGTTTTTATTTAATGTTAATATTAAAGAACGAGCGTAACAACAACAGTAAAGGCCCAAACACACTTTTATCATTTATCTCTGGCAGTGAAACTCACTATGACTTTTGAGTCGGGACAGTATTTTGTAAAACGACACAGTAAAATGACAGCCAAGGTTTCGTCATTGTTTTTTTTCTAACGAAGCTGAAACACCAACATTTACTTAGTTTTCAGTTACTCACAATTCTGTTTTGTTTTCCTTTATTTCTGGGAAATGAAAGTTAAACACCGGAGGATAAAAACCGGACGAAGTCCGTCAGCATTTCTTTTCTGCTTAGCTGCATGCTGTCTACGGCCAGCTTGTTGAAAGCCACACTAACTTCCTTTCTTTTTTTTCTCTCTTTCTTTCTGGGTTTTCTTCTTCTCTCATTTCACCCCACATTCTCACCATCCTCATTCTGTCTTTCTTACTTCACTCACTTCTTCATTTATGTATTCACCCATTCCTGCGCTCTTTGATTTCTGCATGTTATGATTTCCTCTCCTTGTGTCTCTTTCTTCTTCGTGGGTTTTAACTGGTCTCTCTGCCTTTCCCACAATCCCCTTTGCTTCCTACTTTTTCCTCTGGGGTTGAGCTCCTGTGTCTTGACTCTGACTTCTGCTGTCTTCCTCCTCCCTCTCTTGGTTTTTGTCTTGTCGTGTCTTCCTGTCTCGTCCATCCTCTCTGTCCTGGTGCGTCGCTTCGTGTCCTTGTTATATCTTTGTGTGTTTGAATCTTTGTGTGTGTGTGTGTGTGTGTGTGTGTGGCTTCGTGTCGTCCCGACCACCAGGCCGTTTGGACAGCCCGTTCTTGAGGCAGCAGCACAGTCCCAGCAGCCCCAGTCCGACTCCCCCTCCTCGGGGCGCGTCGCCCCTCCGCACCCCGCCACACGCACGGACGCAGCCCGCCGCTGCAGCCGGTAGGTACAGCACATAACCGCTGCCCAGCAGAGGACGAGGACAGACGGACGCCAGCAGCTTGTCCATCCCTCCCCTGACCGAACCCCTCCACAGATACAGGCTGAAATGACAATAACAGAAGATGAAACTGCATGTGAATTCAAAATGTGAGCGATTTAAGACACGTTTACGTGCACACTAATATCCCAGTATCCCAGAATAAGGTGTTATTCAGGTTTACGATACCAGGATGTGATGTTTACATGCAAAAACAGACTCAGAAAACTCCAGAAACCGTATCCATCTGGTTACTAGTGTGCAGATAAACCTCCAAACACAAAAGCCCTTTAAATCAGAGCGAGTGTATTTCCACTTGGAAATGATGCCCTAACACTGAAACAAATGCGATACTTGAGGTTAGCTGCGAGCTAGGATCAGCTGAGACTTTATTATTGTTGAAACTGTTTTGTTCACTCAGTGATGAAAAGACAGCAGTGATTAGATGAGACAAACACAGTTTATCACATTTCTAAGTCCACATGCATTTTCATCATTTCAGTTCATCTTCATACTTCACTCCACTTAGCACAAACACACTTTCACCCCCCACACGTCTGCGCACCGACCCTGAAAATCACTTCACCACCTCCCGCCGCCCTCCGATCCCCAGCGCTGAGCGACAACCCTCATTTCCCCGACTCATTACCGTTACAATTTAACGTAACTGATTGTCGTATTTGAAATGATCTGAGATGAAGGATAACTCTGGTGATATTTTAGATTTTTCTTCTTGAGAACAAATCCCACTAAAAGACCCCAAAGCACCAATGAATGTATCTGTTAACCTGATCAATCCATTTCTTTTTTTCTAGCAACCCAGTCGCCTGAACAAATGTTGACACTGCATGTTTCTGCGAACAACGCATAAGTTTGCAGCAAGTGACGTAGTATATCGAGCCACCTTTATCGAGACTTATGTGGTCTAGTAACAAGTATAACAAGTGGGAAAGTCCACTAAGGACGGGTGGGAGGAGTTGTTGAAGGGGTCAGACAAAGGATAGAACTGCACGTGTGCCGTGTGAAACCAAAAGTCAACGTTAACTTTACTCTTGTTACGTAACATTATGTAAGAAAGTCTGCAAAGACCAGTGTTATGATACTTACTATAACAATGAATGTTAAATTGTGGGGAATGGCTCGTGGGTTGAGGGGGCTCCTGGTCTGGCGGGGTGGTGGGTTAGCAGACAAAACTAGAGGAGCGAGATCCCAAATCCTCCGGAGCTGAACGCAGCATGATGTGGTAGCCAGGCAACTGAGGCGAGCGGTAGATGGGTGAAGCTGGCAGACTTGCAGAGCTGGTCACAGGAAAACTGGATCAGTTCAACAGTCAAAACTGAAAGAGCAAGCAGCAAAAGGTAAATGGGCCTGAGACGTGTGCTGCCACAGAGGGCGACTGAACGAATCCCAGAGAGGAATCCCAGGGTTCATATACTGCAGTGGTAGTGCATGATTGGTAATCTCTGTCAAGTGCATCAGCTGCATACATCCCAAGGAGAGGACAGGAAACCACGCCCACCTGCCCATAGGGATGGGAACGGTTCTGGTAGAAATCCAAACCGTTCGGTTCTCTGGTCACTGTTCGTGTTAAAACCTGAACCGTTCGGTTCTCTGGTCACGGTTCGGGTTAAAACCTGAACCGTTCGGTTCTCTAGTTACGGTTCGTGTTAAAACCTGAACCGTTCGGTTCTCTGGTCACGGTTCGGGTTAAAACCTGAACCGTCTCGGTCCTTCACCCTTCGTTCTCTAGTCACGGTTCGGGTTGTGTTTGTACCGTTTGGTTCATCTGAAACAGGTTATGAGGCCGATTGTGTATTTTTTTATCCCGTTTATTGTCCCACTAGAAATCGAGGCCTGTGGAAAGAGGCTGGGACACGGTGGACAGGAACATGAGGTAGAACCTGCTCAGTGTAACTGAAGCTGAGGTCGTGAGTTGTGATTGGCTCAGTTTCAGCGAGGAAAGACCAGATTTTACTGCCCATGTGTTGAACCACCAAAGATACGAGGCGTTGACGAGGCGTGACGCCGCCTCCTTCCTTCTCAGAGACGTTGATGGAGAGCAGAGTCCGGCTGTGATTGGTTCAGGAAATGGAGAGAGGACACGATAAAGTTCAGGTAGAGGATCCACCGGCGGCGTTTCTCTCTGCTGTGTGGGAGCGTTACGGAGTCGGTGTTACGGAGTCGGTGTTACGTATGACGGCGACGGGAAAAAAGTGGAGGATAAAACATCAACTGTGTGTCGGCGCTGAGCGACACGTGTGGCTAATGCTAGCGGCAATACTTCCAATATGATCAATGATCTACGGAGACGTCGCTCCGGTGTGTCCGTCGATAGGAGCAGAGAGTCGGGGAGGAAAGAGCGACTCCTTCTCCCAGCAGCATTAACCAGCCTCTACATGCAGACTCAGAGCAGCTACACAACTAAAGCATCGGGAGGTTTACAGCCAGAGATACCGAACTGAAAACTGTGACCCCAAACCGTGATATGAACCGAACCGTGGATTTCCTGAACCGTCCCACCTCTAGTTCACACATACAGGACACATAGAGACAGACAATCAGGAAACACTGAGGAAACACTGAGGAAACCGGGTTGCATTCTAGTATTATGACAGCCAGTTGTCATTTAATTACAGTAGTACATTCGTAGTTACGTTGCATCGTTATGTTATTATGTTAAGAAAAACCATGATGTCTTTTTTTTTATCCTTAACTAAGTAGTTTTGTTGCCTAATCCTAACCAGGTGTTTGACAACATGGTGGCATTGTGTGTTTCTGAAAGCGTGACATGAAATTTATTTATGAAATGTAGTTTTGGTTCAGAAATGTCGACATTCAACATATCCATGGTTGACAGATAAATATAATGGCAATATTTTTTCTGGCAACTGGGTTGCCCAATACTCACTAGAGCACCAAATACTGATTAATCCGCCACTGAAAATAGTCCCCAACGAATGCACTATTCCCATCAAACCACTAAAAACTGCAGTGACCAGCTGTTTTTGGATGTTGCTGAGTCTTTTTTAAAAGTGTCGAGAGATGTTTTGTCATTGTTGGCCAGAAGAAAAATATGAAATAATAAAAGCATTATCTCGGTTTCACTTTTGTAAGTACAGTAACAGTTGAAGCATTAGAAGCTAATCACGTCATCAGACACAAAAAAACAAACAGAGCAAGAATCACTCTTAAATATCGACTCAGAAAAAGCAACTTTCATGTGTTTTACTGGTATTTTTAGTGTGGATGCTAGCTACCGACAGGACGTAAAAAACAAACCCTGTAAACCTCTTGTTGTTGTTATAATAAGCTAATAGGCTAACATGCACACAAGCATCTTACTACCTGCTTGTAGATAATAAAATGTCCTTTATGGCTGTAAACCATAAAGCTGTTTGTCGGTTTGCGTTGTAGATGTTGAGTCTGTCGTCTCCTTCAGTCTTCATCCTCCAGATGTCGTCCAGTCAGCTGCTGATGTCGAATTATCTTTGGAAATGTGTCTGTTTTTACCTGATGATTTATGATTTTAAATGAGCGACCAGGACATTTCACGTCTCACAGGGATGGAGAGCTGTTACTTTAACTACCGTCTCACTGGTTTTTTGTCGCCTCCCTCTTCTCCTCATCTCATGCTTCTTCTGATCCTGGATCTGCATCACACACACTCTGAAATAACACACTCCTGCTGCTTTAAATCCTGACCGACTGACCAAACTGTGAGTGTTTGTGTGTGAATGTGAGTATGTGACGCCGCCGAGCCGTCCGTCGGGCGCCATCGATGTTTGTTGGCCTTTAACTGAATATGAATCTTTGCCCTTTGAGCTCTGTGGAGTTGATCGAGTCGTCATTCTGTTTAAAGACCACAATGGTGATTCTGCATGTTTTAGCCCAGTAACTATCCTGACGTTACTACTACTGTTTTTAGATCGACCTTTCCATTTAAGAAACCTCTGACATACAAGACTTAACTTTACAAACAAACAAACCAAAGACAAGTTGCAAAAAAGGTTATCTGACTTTTTCTTTTTCCTTTATCTGCTATATCAGGTGCTCTGAACATCAAGTCCTCTAGATGAATCTGTTGATTACTTTCATGATGAGGTGATTCTTTGTTTGGTCTATAAAATGTCAAAGTGTTCCCAAAGCCCAAGACGAAGTCCACAACTCAAAGATGTTCAGTTTACTGTCGTACAGGAGGGAAGGAACCAGAAAATATTCACATTCAAACCAATTAATCGCTTATCAAAACAGTTTGCAAATAACTTAATAGTTGACAACTAATTGATTCATTAGTTAAATTGTTGTAGCTCTAGTTTACATCACAGCCCGGCGCGTCTCATACAGACGCTGAAGGGTGCCTCCGATATTGATAAGTTAATGTGGAATCAGCACTTTAAAAACATATGAAATTTGGAGAATTAACAGCAATAACATAGTTATTGGGCAAAATCATGCAGACCACCTTTATGATCTGCAGTGTGTGTTGTTGCATGTTTGTGGGAGCTGTAAAGGCAAAGGGGGAGAACCAGTTCATCCCTCCTGACAGCTGATGCAGAAAGTTCTCTGCAATATTTCTGGTAATATGAAGGGATATGAATCTTCTAAACTGGTTTCCTTTATCAGTAAAATATTAATTTGATCATTCCAGCAGTTAGCCTGGGTCCCTCAGATCCTCCAGAGGCTTTTGACCGTGATGTGAATTGGTTAACCCACCGAGCAAGACCCCGCTGAGCTGAATGTGTTCAGTCATTTTACAGGGTTGCTCATCTCAGTCAGCCATGTGTTTCCAGTCAAAGTGCCACTGTTGTTCTTCTTCTGTGGTTTATTGTGTTCATGTCCTCCGGGAAATCTTCGTCTGACTCCCAACAAGCATGAAATGGTCGAAAACATCTGAGACAAAATGACATTTTCATTGTGGAAGTGATTGTCTTGACTGTAAGTGACGCTGTTGGTCATAATGAGTTGCGTATTTCTGGATGTGGCTCCAGCATTATGACTGTGACTCACCCACAATGTGTCCGTACACATTGATAATGATAATAATAATAATAATGGTGAATGTTCAGTGGATATCTGATGGGTTGTTCAATGACTTGCTGAATCGAGTGATTGTGTCTCGGGTTTGGTGACTTGCCTGGAATATGCCCGTCTGTCCTGTTTACCATACTTCCTCCGTCTACATGGCTTGTCCACTGTGTGCTGGAGGCATCAGTTGACAAATATCTCATGGCAGTGCACCCTGTACTTGTTGCACATACTGTGTGTCTTCCACTGCGATTCTGCTTAAGATGCCAAATGTTTGTCATGAAACGTTTGCTTTCTGGCACAAATATCACACACACAAGACAAAGCAACAAAGCTACTCAGCGATGAACAAGACTGAGGGGTTACAGTCATGCTAGTGGCTCTGTGAGGCTGTACTGAAGCACAGCGGTACTCTGCTAAATGCTAACATGCTAATGTTTAGCAGGAATAATGTCATCAGCATCTGCTAATTAGCACAAAACAGCTAAAGCTGATGGAAATGGCATTAAAGAATTGGATGCATTAAAATGTTGACCTGATAGTAGCGCGAGATGCAAAGTCAGAGGATCACCAAAGTCCTTCGGACACATCCTGAGGGGAACATGAATGGCTGTGCCAAAATTTGTGCCAATCCATCTTTAGATTAGTAGATTATGAATTGAATAACTGGATATGTAAAAAGAGCGACCTGCTGGTGGCACTAGATAAAATTCAATCAAACAGACTACCTCTGCACACATCTGGACATCAAACTTCCATATTGTGGAAGACTGTTCCTCAAATATTATAAAGCAATTTGGGGAGTTTCACTTTGCTTTCCACAATATCCACCAAAATAAAACTGAATCTGATTAAGAAGTCAGTCTGATAGCTTGGTATCATCACCATGTCGATTCCCATCCACAAAGTCTGATTGGCTCAGTGTCTGTTTGCAGGTCATGTGACGGCAAAAGCGATGTGATTGCTGTGATTTTGTGCACTGCTGTATGTGTTGAAGTAACACAGGATGTGACTGGAGTTAAGGAAATCAAAATATCAGGATACCTCCAAAAAGGAAAACAGTTCATAATTTAAAAGCAGGATGAGTAGTATCAATGACACCAGAGGCACACGCCCCCTGACCACGGTTAAGGTCAAGTCAAGGCCATCACACACCGGCGACGTGGCGAGGAAATATACTTCCCTGCAAATGTTATATGTCTATATAAACATGGATCTGGTCTCCTTTTTCTTTGTCAAGGTTGAAAGAAGCAGTAAAGTTTGCCATCTTAGTTTGGACTACAGAGCCTCCATGTTGTCATAAACATAGGCCCAACTCAACCACACTCAATCACCGTGATTGATGCTTTTATCTGCGGTGAAAAAGCTCTGAAAAATCTGCCTCATTCTGAAGTAAAAGTATGTTGCTTTTTCACCAAGTAATATTTTGAAGTATTCACGAGAAAAACAAGAGTTTGAGAAAATGTAATCGAATTAATCAGACAAAAAACACCAGTCATGACTTTCTGTGTTACAGCAACAACACATTGGGTTTGAGTGTAATGCTGTTGTAATGCTGTTTGTTCGGTCTGCTCTGGACCTTTTCAGTGTTGTTGTACCATTTTATCCCTGTAGGGGACGATGAAGGAAGCACAGAGCGCAACATGGCCGCCGTGTCGCCCATTCCTAAAATAGTCACCACATCCATCAAAGAGGACTTGTCCAGGGAGGAGGACGACTGCAGAGACGAGTGGGGTGAGAGTGAAACTGAAATGCTGTTGAAACAAAGGTTGGATGTGTCCGACCAAACTTAGTCCACTTTACGTAGATGATGAAGCATCTTTTATCTGGAAATCATCCGATCCGCTGGTGCCTGTGTTGAGAGAAAACATTAGGATTTGTTATTAAATTGGTATTTTGCCTGTTTTCTCCAGATTTGGAGCCAAAGAAGGAGCAGAAACCACCGGTCCAGGAGTCGGCGCCCACCAAGCCCGTGCAGAGCGTCGCCCCGCAGGCCCGCGACTCCTCCAGCTTCTCCGTGTGGGAGTCTGGGACAGACAGCCTGGTCAACCTGTGGGACAGCAGCTCCAGCCCCGCCCCCAACCCCGCCCAGACCTCCCAGACCTCCAATCTGGTGGACCTGATGGGTGACGATGAAGTCCCGCCCCGCCCCGCCGCCGCCAGCGGCAAGCCTCAGCCCCTCCTCAGCTTCGATGAGATGATGGACGGGACCTTCTGCTCTGCCGGCGGCGCCGAGGACGACCCCACCAGTCTCGTGGACGTGATGGGCTCAGACCAGATGACCCTCAGCTACCAGCATGCACTGCAGCATGCATCCGGGGAGGGGAAGGAGCTGGATGATGGACAGCGGCTGATGACCAATGGGGAGACGCTGCTGAAAGAAGGGACTCAGGTCAGACAGGTTAATAAGCCTCCTGCTGGGCATTCAAAAAGAAGCTTTCTGTCTTTTTCTTTGTTAATAGCTTCTTTCTCCTCGCTTGTTATAGGCCAGTGAGGGCTATTTCAGCCAATCACAGGAGGATGAGTTTGGCCAATCAGATGAGTCCTCGGCTAAACCTGCACCGGTCTTTTATAACAAGCCACCAGGTGAGATACTTGTCTGAAAAGCGAATTACTATTACGTCTTAAATATTATAATATTATAATAATATTAATAATATTATTATAATATTATAATGTATATATTAGTTTACTTCTTGTCCTGATAACTTCAGTATAATAAACGTTTCCACAGCTCTGAGTCCATCAGTGCAGCAGTCATGTCATAGTTCAACACATCCCAAGTCGTCACATACCGACGCTTTATCAGGACCTTAGTGTCACTTTCTAATGAACTGGGTGGCCCAGTGTGTCAAACTGGGACGTTACGCTACGGTCGCAGTTCGTGATTAACATGGTGGATTTGAACATAAACTCTTGCTTAGGTTTAAGGAAAAACATCATGGTTTGGCTTAAAATTAAACGTTTGTAAGGTGAAGATGAAACTTACGGTTGTGAACACAAGTCAGGCAACAGGTTGTTGGTTTGACATGGGACACAAACCGCTGTCTCCTGGATGGAAGTCCTGTGTTTATTGGACCCATCCACCTCCTACATGTCGCCCTTTGAACTACGACACCACACTCCCCGACCACTTTCTCTAAGCGTGTCATATTGACGTAGATGGGTTTACACTGTAATTAATGGAAAACCAGGTGCGTCTCATTCAGGTGCTGAAAGGTGCCTTAGACATCGGTATCAGACGCCGAGACGCGTGACAAGTGCTTCTCTCCCCCTGAGGGGGGGAGACCCGCCCCCCCCCCCCCCCACACCGGTTTTTTTTTTAAGCTCCCGTCAATCACCCCCGACCCCTCTCCCCAACCCAGTCTCACAGGAATACGTAGAAATAGAACATCATTACCCGGACATGAGGACACATTTTAGGCTTTTCGCATGTCATTTTTTCGCCACGCTACAAAACTAAGGTACACAGTTATGTTTTGGCAACAAAACCATTTAGCTAGGTTTAGGAATAACATCATGGTTGAGCTCAAAATAAGTAAAATACGTCTGGAAACAACGTTATGACAAACGTCACAAAACACCGGTCTCCATCACTGGTCTCCTGGTCGAAAGTCCTGTGTTTGTTGGACCCATCCTCCTCTCCACCTGCCCACCGTTATCAGTCTTTCTACGTCACTTACTCTGAAACTGCAGTCAGTACAGACTAAACTAAACTACACGCTAAATGCAGTGTGCATTATTGCGGCATTCATACGGCATTCATTTTTATGCAGACTGACGCACAAATGTTTCAGGTTAAAAGTTTTAGCAGCTCAGTGTGCTCAATAGTTGAGGCTTTTATTTTGGAAAATGTGCAAGAAGAGACTGGATATAATCAGTTCTTGTTGAAACGGAGAGCTGCCGATTCACCTGTGTGATCATTGTGGAGGATCTAGTTTGTGGTGCTGTTGAAATGTATTATTGCGTCCACCCTGTTTATATACGAGGTCAGCTGAATGTTTGCAACACCAGAAAATCATAATAATATGTTTATGTGTTTATGTGTTTAGAGATTGACATTACGTGCTGGGACACGGACCCCGTGGTCGACGACGACGACGACTAACCGGCCGTTAATCAGACGCCGCCACCGGACCAAGAGGAAGTAGGAAGTGCGCTTCATGAAGAAACTGAGTTTTTTTTTCTAAAAAACAAAACACAAACAAACAAAAAAAGTAATAATAATAACAAATCTTGCATCAAAACTACTTCTGTATTATCTTTTAGAGGAAAAGAAAACAGTAGCCACCAAAAAAAATAAAACAAAAAAAGATGGGTTTTGAGTTAAAGACGGTTTGAAGGCTCAGTTATGGGTTTTTTCTGTGTGTTATTTTATTTATTTGTTTATTCCTCTTTTTTTTGCTATGCAGATGTAATAGCTGGGAGAGGGGGACCTCTGTTTGTGTAAATGATTTATTACACATTAACGTAGCGCAGCCCAGAGTGTGGCAGGCAGCCGACACACCTAGTCTGTAGTGCTTTAATAACACCCTATAAACTAATACAGTGGATCATTACAGCTGCCATGTATATCTTCACTCTTTCTTTTCTTACCTCTTTTTCACCTCCTTCCTTCCTTCTGCCTTCCTCCCATAATATACACAATTACTCACCTCTGCAAGTCACTTAATCTTGTCTTTAGCCCTCACTTCAGCATTTTATTTATTCTAGTGTGTCTTTCTCTAACAGCTGTTGGGATCCTGAAATAATCAGATCTATTCTAGAGGATGAAGTTCCTGAAACAAGTCGGTTTTTACCTTTTTCGCTCCTTTTGTATGATTTTAAGACTGAATTCAAGATTAAATGGCTTGTAACTCTGGTTGCTTTTTATTTCTTCTTCTGCCTCCTTGTGGATGATCTGCAGCTCCCCTCTGGTTCCTCCTCATTTTTACCCCACTTATATATTTACACGAGTGAAAGAAAAAAGGTCTTTTTTGCATCTAAACTAGATGAATATACTGTAGATATTTTTCCAAGAGTTAACAGTTTTCTAGGAGTTTGGCTTCAAGGTAATGAACACGAAGCCACCTAATTAATGAATCCTTTGTATGATTCTACTGAAATTTCTCCGAAAGATAAAAATGAGATTTTTTCCTAATGTGGGCGTTTTTGGACAGCAGTGAGCACCGTTCCTGTTCAGGAGGTTTGGGATGCCCTGCCTTTTTCCTCATATTTTTAAGAGATTAATTTCACTGCTCCACTCAGACAGAGACTGAGTTATATCCTGGATGACAGAGGGAGGGAAGAGCAAACAGCTGGAAGCAAACTTGGGCCTCATGATGTTTGCAAATATTTTTTGTTTTAATCTGCACGGAGAAACAGATGTTCATTATTTATCACATCACATCTAGTGATCTCCTCATAGGAAGAACAATTACAGGCATCAGTAAATATGACATGTGAGTTTTGTGTGAAAGGCTTGGGAACAATGTGAAGTGTCTGCTGAATCCTTCCTGCAGCTCCACTGGGGACTAAAAGTTTTCAGCCTCTTATTGTTCGACTTTGACCATTTTAATGTGTCTCTTTAAAGTTCGACCAGTTTTATAGAAGTACAATACAGAATGACCAGAACACCCCTCTAAAGGAACAGTGTGTAGCATTTAGGGGGATCTATTGGCAGAAATTGGCCTCAGCCATCGTCCTGCATGCTTTGCATGTGGCTGAAGTTTCAGTTGCAACCTCCCCACTCAGGCTGTTCTCATACACCACTAGTCGCTCCATCTACGAAACGTTATGCACTGTTATTCATATAGATCCCATGAAATAAATTCATATGTAATCCCCATAATCGCGAACCAGGAAGTATAAAGAGCGACATGCGGCGTGTAGGGAGGACGCTGCTGCTGGTGTCTCGTGTGAAACTAGAAGTCAACATTGACTTATTTGTCTCATAACAGTCAAGTAACACCACCAAACAAAACTTGATCTTTTCCTAAACCTAACCAAGCTGTTTCCTGTGAAGACTGAAGTTTGTTTTGAAAAGACTGTATGCATGCAACAAGCAGAAATTGAAGCTTGCATCACACATTGCTGGAGATTAGCAGGAAAATGCACAAAAAAGAGAAATAATACAAATCATTGTATGAGGATGTGTTGCACCGCTAGACGGCATCAGACGGTGACCTCGCTGTATTTTGTCTTGAGAGGTAACCAGGTCTAAACCGGCTAAAGTCGGCTGTTTTCACTGATTCTGCAGAGTGAAGATCTGTTGGGGAGAAACAAAGAGGTCCAGAGTGCAGAAGGGTTAGGGTTAGGGTTAGGGTTAGGGTAACCCTAACCCTAACCCTAACCGAGCTGATGAGCAGAAACTGAAGTCTAGGTAGGCGATGAATGTGGAAGCGAAGGAAGTAGCCTTTGAAGAAAAGACAAAAAGGTGCTCAGACAACAAGTCTGCATTTAAAAATCTATTCTGGTTGATTTTAGTCAACGGTTGTGCAGTTGGAAGCGATTCAGCTGACGGACGGGAAAACGTTTACCAGAACATTTCAGTGTTTGTGTGAAAGTAGCTGAACATCTGAAAACTGGCCTGACATCTGTAAATTTCCCCACTGTGGGACTAATAAAGGAATATCTTATCTTATCTGTCCCTCCACGCAGCTTAAAACAAACACCGACGCTGACTCTTAACTCCTCTCTGACCCTTGACTGCTGCCCGACTGCTTTTCTTCTGTGCCAATGCAAAAAAAGTACCACATGTATTTTATTTTTATTTTTTATTGATGCAATATTTAGTTGCCCTGGAAACTGGAGTGAGAGGTGGGGCGGTGTGCGTGTTTTTAATACCTGTCAAAAAGTGTGCTAGAAATGACTTTCAGGACCTTTTTGAATATTAGCAACAACAGTGTTAGTCTTTTTTTGCTGTAAATTCCTGTAGAAAATAAAAACTCCTAGGCAATAAAGACACCTGTGTGTGTGTGTTCACCAGACAGGAGGACCAGCTGATCCTGGTTCAGATCCAACATCCAACATCTGCAGGATGTTATGAAAGGTGCTGCTGATGACAGTCAGCCACTACACATTTCATTCTCCCTCTCCCGCTCCATTGCATTTACTTCACAACAAGTCGTTGCCAGACACTTTCTGTCAATCTCAGCCATTTATCCATTTTTTTTCCACACTGATGACCCAGAGATACAACACGATACCAACATATATATAACATCGTTTTACTATTGGCTCACAAGTCAGATATATTCATCATTTTCAATTTTTTAGGAAAAGTTGTACTTTTATTGGTTTTATGGAGGCTCTGTGGAAAAATATTCATCTCTAGTACATAAAAATGTTATTAGTAAGACCTTTAAATCCTGTAAAATGAGACTCGATTAGTGAATAAATATGCAAGTCTTCATTTAATTTTTGTCTCATTTATATCGGTATTACCCAGAAAGCATTTATTCGGTTCTGTTCTGATTAAAAGAAATCTAGAAGTCATAAAAGCAAACAGAAGTAATGTGCTTATGAATCATATGACCGAGGATGATGCAGTACCATCAGTTGGTAGACGGCTGTTTATATCACTGGTTCCCAGCCGGGCGTCGTGACCCCCAGGGGTCGCCAATCTTCACGAGAGGTCGCGACTTTTTAAAAGAATATACGGTTGGCCCATCAGCATTTCGTTCATTTCTGATAAGAAAACTAAACGTTTGGATTTATATTTAAGATAAAAGCTTAAAATGAGAAAGTATGCAATAGAACAATGGCCAAGCGTCAGTAAGAAGAAAACACTGAATTAGTATGACTGTTAAAAATCCCTAAACATACCAGGAAAACTCATCTCTGAGGTAATATTCACAGGAAATAATCTGCTCAAATTCACCCAAAATGTTGTAGACAAACATCCGGCAGTTATTGTCTTCACTATTTGGGTTAATTGTACAGTTTATTAGTTGCTCAGCACTATTATGCGTCGAATATGATATTAGATGAAATGTCACTGAGTCACTGTGTTAGCTAATTAATAGTTTTTCCAATGTCTAAATAATTAAGCTGTTAACATTGTTTTCACACATTTAATCTGTCCCTGCAGACAGAAAGAGTTCAGTATTAAAGGAACCAGCTTGAAGCCCTGGTGAGTTTTGACATCAGTGTTTGTTTGCCAACCAGAGAAGGAAAAATCTGAACGCTGAACAAAAGACCTGAAACATGTTTGCGATCAGAGCGATTTGTTGTCCAGCTGTTTTCAGGGTCGCAAAAACGCTGCAGTGGTTTTTGTGAATAAAATTAGATCATGAAAGCTAAATATGCTTCAAAGCACATAAATTACCAAGACTAACATTTAGGAGTGACATCAGTTTTATATTTACGTCAAATCGCTCTGTTCAGTGACATCTAGTGGACGGTGAAGGAACTTGAGTTTTAATGACTTCAACCAAAACCTCTGAGATGAAGCAAGGTGTGATTTGTTGTTTGCTGCTGTCTCAGTGTGTTTTGAGCACAGGAAAGTTCATTCTAACTTTTGGATGCCATAAATTGTCTCGTTCAGCGTTGGGTTGTGCTGAGCTCCACCCTCCTGTGACGCCGGCCTAAACTGGAGGCATCTCAGCTGCCGTCCACAGACCAGTGGGTGGCATCACAGTGACGACGTCCACTTCTTCAGTTTACAGCTGCTTTAATACAAATTGATGGTAGCGCACAATTCATGCATTTATTTTACAGCGATTTTTACTAATTGTTAAGGATTTCCTCTTTAGAAAAACAGCAGCAAATTCCCCCTACATGGATAAAGAGTCCAAAAGGAGGAGGCCAATGGCTGGGACTACAAAGCATCTAAACTGTTCATGTTTCCAACCAACAATCAACACGGGTTTCTTTTATTAACCACAACCACAAATATTCCTGTTCACCGCATGGTTGCTGTTGGAAGCGTGAGGATGAGGGTCCCCCAGCCTCGCAGCGGCCTCCCATTTCCTGGGTTTGTGTCTTCATTTTCTATCTGAAACAGTTTTCCACAGTCATTTTGGCTGACTCCTGAGCTAATTAGCAGATGATTCAGATCACCTGTTGTGCACGGCGTGGCGCCCGGCTCCTGAGTGATAGTTGGGTGCAGCTGGGTGCATTTTTGCCCTTTAGCCAATCAGGGTGTGACGACAGCCTTCCTGAAGGCATAAAGGAGGTGGAAGATGGGACATTAGGGGCTTTCTGACTTTGCAAAAGACCAACGCTGACCTCAAATGCACACATCTAGCATACTGACAGTGGGCAAAGGGAACTAGGGTTGTCGACCACAAGCCAGTTTACCTGCTTTAAGGAAAAGCTCGTTGCTTCTGTGCGTTTTCTCTCTTGACAAACATCCAAGCACCTGCAGGCTTTTTTTGTTCATTTATTTTCATTTAGGCACACCAGCATTTTTTAAACACGTTCTTTGAGAATATTTAATTATGGGGAAAAACTTGGTGGTGAAAACGGGAAACTTGAGTATTTAAGTACCTTCATTAAAACTGAAGATGCATTTGTTTATTAGAAACAAGGAGGGATTTCATTCTGTTTCCTCCAGTTACGGGTTTTTAGACCTTTTCCTTGGCCTGAAGTCTGCGTAATCAGTGCCACAGCCTTAAATTAGTCACTTTAAACCAGTGTTTCCCTCGCCATGTTATTTTTGTGTCTAAATCTTACCAAATTATACCCAGAGCTGTCCAAGATAAGAAAACCGTTTAATTATTCCAGCTGTGAACTGAAACCCTCATCCTGCTGATTAGAAAGCACCTGTGTCCTCAGGAGGGGAGGTGCAAACTCTGCATTTTGTCATTTCATTTAAAGAAAACTTCCCGGACAGTATTTTCACGGCGACAAACACCACGACTCCGAGGAGTAATCTGACTGCACAAATCCAAAATATACATGTTCATATTAACGGTATCGTTACTCAAAGAAATAATGCAACCAAAGTGTAGCAGTTTATATCACAGCAGCACGTCTCAATCTTCACATTATATTAACAGCAACATTAAAAGTTAAATGATTTGATTTTCCTTGTAGATCACATCTCCACCACTAGATGGCCTTATTGTATTTCTGATCCTCTGCTGAACCTCCTCTCCTCTATCTGATCTCCTCCTCTGCTGTTTCTGGTATTAATCAACCTACAGTTATGATATGTATGATAATCTATAAATCTGTAGGATTGTTCCTTCTGCCGGTCTTACCTGCCATGACGGAAGTCCAGTCAGACAGGAGCAGCTCGTAGCTACAGCGCTAATGTCGCCCAGCTTTGCATGAGGACAGCTGTGTTTTAAAAACCTCTTTCCAGACTGGACTTCAGCCAGAGTTTCCCCTGTTCACTGCCGTGACAACGACCTCGAGGTCTATGAAATCAGATTTCAGCTGTCATTCATCATTAGAACATGATTAACAGTTTCAGAAGCAGCTGCAGTCCTTCGGTTCAGCATTAAGGTCCCATGTTCACAATGTGTTAATTAAATTTAATGATTTTAGATTTTACATCTGCTCACGTCTTGACCCTTTATTGTGCCGAAAGATTCTGTTTTTTATGGCACACGTTATTTATTACACAGAGCTTGTGAGAACGTCTTCAGCATGGTCTCATGGGAAGGCGTATTTACGTAGCATGACATTACAGGGACATTCCTCGTCATGTCCTGTGTCATTTTAGACATTTTAGAGTATTTAAACCACGTCACTAATGCAGTTTATGAAGCTAAATACTGGTCTCCTGAATTAAAGTCCGGTGTCCACCTTCTCTCCTGCCTGCAGCCTTTCTTGCTTTTTAATATTCAACGACACCGACTGAACGCAGCATGTTTATGTGCATTTATATTGCAGTTAGCACAAACGACAAGGCGTACTAATGACACACCAAATGCATGAAAGGTGTTCATAGTGCATGGTAAAGTCCTTGTCCATGATCATGGCATCTTTGGGGACTTGTAAGCAGGTAAACCTTCTGACTGAAGGTTTTCTGGTTCGGAAGCTCCAAACTGGTCCAACTGGAAGAAAGTGGGGTCCAGTACATCTTTTTCACAGTGGACATTTTGGCTTGTCATAGTAGGAAAATCACATGTGTTACTAGTAACACTAGACAGCTCTGCTCCATACCGCTCTTGCATCATTAATTTCAAAATGTGTTTTGTGGAAAAGGCCGATCAGGATCAAGAACAGCTGTGATGTATTGACTGCAGTTTATCTGGAACCAGCTGCTGATTTACACCTCTGAGTAAAACCCAGGAGTAACAAAGATAATAGATCATTATAGTATTGTTGTCTTATCTCTGTGTACATCTGACCCTGACTGGTTGCAGCATTTTAAAGCTTGTTTTGCAGGCTTTTGTCCTTTTGCCTTTAAACCAGGCGTTTAAACAGATTTGAGAGTAAAGTTTTTTTGTCCTCTGAGCTGCTGGTTGCAGGGACGTGGTGGCTGAGAGGGAAGCTGCTGGGTTAACTGTAATTAGGCCGACAGATGGGAATACTCAAAGGTTGTCCAATCAACTGGTTCGGCCACTTGGTGAGCAGCCTCGCTCACTTATTAATCAGTGGAAATGAGCTCTGATTACACTCCGCGGCCGCTTGACTTTAAGCCGAGCTGCACTGAGGCCCGAGAGGCTGCAGCTTTTCTTCTGCCTCATTACACTTCAGAGAAACAAGCTGCTGTTGGGTTTGGCAGGAAAAACAAGACGGCAGAAAAACAGGGACGTGGTTTCTGAGCCGCTGGATTCTGAGGAGACCACCATGTGGTTTCACATGTTTGATTGGAGGGAAGATAACATCAACCTCCTGAGTACGACTGGTCCAACTCAACTCTAATTTCAGTGTGAAAATGTCTTTTTCATAGTTTATGTTCTTATCTTAAGCCCAACCATCACAGTTTTCTTCATCCGAACTAAGTGGTGTAATTGCGGCTGTTACCGTAGTTTTGTTACATGCCGTAAAAATGACACACGAAATATCGCAAAACGTCCTCATATGTGGACGGTCTGTATAACATCGTGCTATTTCTACATGTTCCTGTGACGGGGCGGCAGTAGCTCAGTCCGTAAGGACTTGGGTTAGGACGCGGAGGTCACCGGTTCAAGTCCCCCATGGACCAAGACCAACTGGTAGCTGGAGAGGTGCCAGTTTACCTCTTGGGCACTGCCGAGGTGCCCCTGAGCAAGGCACCGAACCCCCAACTGCTCTGGGCGCTTGTCAGGAGCAGCCCCCTCACTCTGGCATCTCTCCATTGACATGTATATGTACTGTGTGAACAACAGAGTGTAAAACTGAATTTCCCCACTGTGGGACTAATAAAGGAAGATCTTTCTTTTCTTTCTTTCTTTAAATTGGGTAGAAGGGGTCAAATTTATTTCATTTTTGTTTTTTGCTTCGGACACACTTTTTTTTTTAAGTTCAAGATTTTTTGTGACGTGCTGATGTACCGACCTCAAAAATCTAACTTTGGATGCTTTTTTTGAGACATGAAACCTCAACGAATGCAAAAACGTAGACATTCACTGTATGTGCAGAAATGTACAACAGCAACCTTAATCTCTGTGACTAGGCTACAGACGGCAGCAGCATGGCGTCATTATGAACCATCAGCTCTTCTTAATGTTGCACCGTGACAATAAATATTTTGATATTGTATAAAAACCTCAAAGGAAGCGTTCAGCTGCTTTCAGGTATCATGAGTTTAGAGAGTTTATAGAAAATTAACTAGATATTTAAAAAAAACCCTGTTATCATGTTATAGTGATTATCAGTTAACTGAAACTGAAGCAAGACATTCGGGCTGTTTTTGACTTTCGTTCTTTAAAGTCTGCTGTTTTTCTGCTTGAAAAAAACATACTGACAACTTAAAACTCTGAAAACTGCAAGAGTAAATTAAAAACACAGAAAAGGAAATGAAAAAACAAGGTGCTTCAGGAGGAAATAACCAAAATCAAATTACCTTCCAAAGGCTCATCTGAAAAATGGAAAAATGTCGGAACAAAATGTCGGCAGCACTGAATGAATGTAGAAGAAAGATGGAGGCTGTTCATCACCAGTTAACCTTCATAGGTGGTTTTCACTCTGCTGCATGAACAGCCGTCAGCTCCTGGGGGGGGGGGTTGGATGGATGGATGGGTGGGTGGGTGGTTGGATGGATGGATGGATGGATGGATGGATGGATGGGTGGGTGGGGGTGGTTGGTTGGATGGATGGATGGATGGATGGATGGATGGGTGGGTGGGGGTGGTTGGTTGGATGGATGGATGGATGGATGGATGGGTGGATGGGTGGGTGGGGGTGGTTGGTTGGATGGATGGATGGATGGATGGGTGGTTGGATGGATGGATGGGTGGGTGGGTGGGGGTGATTGGTTGGATGGATGGGTGGTTGGTTGGATGGATGGATGGATGGGTGGGTGATTGGATGGATGGATGGATGGGTGGGTGGGGGTGGTTGGATGGGTGGATGGATGGATGGGTGGGTGATTGGATGGATGGATGGATGGATGGATGGCCTGTTCAAGTTTTCAACCCTCAGCCTGAGGACGTGTCGTCTGATCTTCACCTCATCACTCAGCTGTTTTCAGGCTTTAGACGTCGCCTGGTTTTAGGTTGACGGTTGGTTTAAGTTGACATTGATGTTATGACCCACTCACTGGGACCCAGTCACTGGGAGCCACTCACTGGGAGACACTCACTGGGACCCAGTCACTGGGACCCACTCACTGGGAGACACTCACTGGGAGCCACTCACTGGGAGACACTCACTGGGAGCCACTCACTGGGACCCACTCACTGGGACCCAGTCACTGGGACCCAGTCACTGGGAGACACTCACTGGGACCCACTCACTGGGAGACACTCACTGGGACCCAGTCACTGGGACCCACTCACTGGGAGCCACTCACTGGGACCCACTCACTGGGAGCCACTCACTGGGAGACACTCACTGGGACCCAGTCACTGGGAGCCACTCACTGGGACCCACTCACTGGGACCCAGTCACTGGGAGACACTCACTGGGACCCACTCACTGGGACCTAGTCACTGGGGGACACTCACTGGGAGCCACTCACTGGGACCTAGTCACTGGGAGCCACTCACTGGGACCTAGTCACTGGGAGCCACTCACTGGGACCTAGTCACTGGGAGCCACTCACTGGGACCTAGTCACTGGGGGACACTCACTGGGACCTAGTCACTGGGGGACACTCACTGGGAGCCACTCACTGGGACCTAGTCACTGGGGGACACTCACTGGGAGCCACTCACTGGGACCTAGTCACTGGGGGACACTCACTGGGAGCCACTCACTGGGAGACACTCACTGGGAGACACTCACTGGGAGCCACTCACTGGGAGCCACTCACTGGGACCTAGTCACTGGGACCCACTCACTGGGAGCCACTCACTGTAGCACCGGTGGGATTTCTGTTTAGTTTTCCAGTCAGAACTGATCCTAAAATGTAAGATCATGTATCTACTCTACCTGCTGGAGGAACGTTTTTAAAGCTTGCTGCAGTCTTTAGTCAGTGTGTGGTGCAACATATTATTATAGAGCAGATCATATATCATTTTTCATGCATTTTTGTTATGAATATCCAGTATCCCATTTGTCATTCTGCATGTTACATACATTCAGTCTTTTCAAAATAAACAGAAAACAACTTGGATTTAGGAAAAGACTGTGGTTTGGGTTGAAATAACTACAGAACTGGTGCAACATAAGTATGGAAGTTGTATGATATTATGACATAAATCAACGCTGACTCGCTCTAACTTGTTAACAGACGCTGAGGTTAAAAACAGGCAATGCAGCCGCCATGCGGCCGGAATCGGAGCCTTGGTGGAGCTGAGGGGACCCGAGACACAAAGCAGAACCGGCCTTCGTCCTTAACATCTATTTAACGCAAGCTCAAACAGGACAAACATGAAAGTTGAAAATCGTGTTTTTGCAGTCCTCCAGTGGACCTGCTGCATGTTGGCATCAGTTGTAGCTGTGAGGAGATTTGTGACACGGCTGGATCGAGAAACGACCCTCTAACGTCTCACTTCCTGCTGTGATGTAACAGTGGGCAGGGCCATCGGGGCAACATGGTCGCCAGCAGACGCTCTCATCAGAGGGCAGCAGCGGGGTGACGGAGGGCAGCCAATGCTGTCACGGTGATGGAGGGCTGGGCCGATCTCTCTTTACTACATGTAAACACGGCGGAGCTGGTTGCCAGGCAACACAGATTCACAGATGCCATGCAGGCTCCATAGTAGACGGTTGAGTCAGGAGAAAATCTCAGCGGCGTGTCGTCCTCTTTCTCTTCTGTTAAAATGTCACCCGGTGCCAGCAGGAGGAGTCACGCTGGGTGTCAAACTCACATCGTTGCCAAGGAAACATCATTTTTGACATCAATGTCATCCAAAAACTTCTCAGAATGACAACAAAACAACAAAATGATCAATGGAAGACAGAAGACGTCACTCTGTTACTGAAATGTGTTCTCACTGGACAGCAGATCTGTGGTGGAAACAGTATTGAGTGTCCTCTCTCTCTTTATGTAGCCTCGCCGGCTGAGTCATCATCATCATCATCATCAAGGTGTTTGTCTCCGCAGAGCCCACGTCTTCAATCTGAGATGCTCAGCTTCAGTTGTGTAATCCATCTCTCAGTTTTATCAAGGCCAAGAAATATTTGTGTGAAGGTGTGAACGTTAGATCATCTGTGAATCATCAGCCTGAAGGCGCCGGTGTAATGACTGAGAGTACCGACAGCTTCTCGCAGCGCCTGTGATGTATTAATATATATTTATATCAGGCAGATCTGAACTCTGTCAACTTAAAGATACATGTGCCTGAACTCAGCAGAACACAACTGCGAGCAGCGACTGTTGGGTGTGTTTGCAGCCTCGTGTCTATAGGATTTATGTTCATACAGGATTCAGTGCCAGCGCAGGAAGTAGTGGAAGCCAAGTGGAAAGTCGGGGTTCGGGGGAGGTTGGGGTGATGGACAGCCAGAGTCTGAATACATACCTGCAACATTCATCTTATTAACTTAAATCCCAGTGATCGCTCCCAAACCTTAACCACATCCTGGTCGCCATTAAGAAAATAAAAAGGTATTAACTTGACATAAATGTTGTTGAATGCTGAGAGTCATTAAATATCAATGACTATGTTTACATGCACAAGCTATCCTCTTATGATTTCTCTGGTTCTAAAAAAGCCAATATTTCTATCAAGCTGTACAAACTGTACTTGTTCGATCGTGGGAACGCAGCCTTCCTCTTTCATTCCTTCAACCAACTTCTTGGAAAGGTCAGCCTTGTAATATTTGCATATCCATACATGTCTAAAGAATGCTCCTAAAACCAGAATAATATCAGCATATCCTACACGTCTTCTGAGGAAAATGCTTCACTACGAGTAAGGCCTAATTCAGAGTATCCAGTGGAATATGCTGTTTACAGGATCGGTATCGAATTCAGAGTAGAGGGAAATCCTCTGTGAGAGCTGCTGAGTCTCCACTTTAAGCATCAACCCGGAAAATGACTTCACAGTTTAAGAGACCGACCAGCGATTAAACCCAAAAGCCTTCAAAATGAAAAACCTTTAAAGCTTTTCAGTGTTGTTGGCTGTCAATTTAAAGGAACAGTAAAACATTTGGTAAATATACATATTTTCTTTCTCATGTCTATACAGTGAATATGATGCTAATCAGGAGATGTTAGCTAACCATTTTTTTACAACCCACTGACCAAAATAAACCATAGGCTTAGGCATAGGTTTCTGCACCAAAAACATGTTTCATATAGGCAGACAGCTCCGGGTCTGAAAAGTGAAGCCAAAGCTGAAGAGTCTTAAACTTCCATCCTGACTACCAGCCAGCAGGGGGCGACTCCTCTGGTTGCAAAAAGAAGTCTGATATGAGAAGATGATCCTCCCTCTCTCTGACTGATTACCTCAGTAAACATCATAAACATCAGTTTATGGTCTCAATCTCGAGTTTCAAGTCTTCTTCAACACAGCAGGATGTTCATTTAGTGAATTATGGTCTATTTAGAGTCAGAGACCATAAAGCAGGGGATGCTGTAGGGCGGGGCTACCTGGTGATTGACAGGCCGTTACCACGGTGTTGTCCCATCTGGAAGTTGTCCGTTTTTGTCGTAAATCTTTAACCCTTTCCCAGTGTGTTTTCAGTTCATGAAAGTTAACTATAACCTTTTAATCACTCAAAAATGTCTTATTCTGTGTTTGGTTGTTCTCAGCTCCTCTCGTGTCACCAAGATGGTGACGGCCAAAAACCAAGATGGTGACGGCCAAACTGCCAAAGTCAAGCTTTCAAAACCGTAGCCCACCAACCAATGGGTGACATCACGTTGACTATGTCCACTTCTTATATATCATCTATGGTTTCACATCAGCACTACTACTTCAATCTTCATGAGGTTTTAACCATTTGTGGCACTTTGGACATTTTGAAAATTTATTCTCAGTTATGTTTAGGCAACAAAACTACTTGGTTAGGTTTAGTAGAAGATCATGTTTTGAATTAAAGTAAGTAGCATGCGTTACTTCTGGTTTCATAAAGGACATGGATACTGGTCTCCTTGATGGAAGTCCTGTGTTTGACCCATCCTCCAACTTAAATGTACTTTGAACAGAAACAGATTTATCATATATGTCAAAATGAATCACAATCCTGAAGAAAATATGTTCCCTCAATGTAATTGACAATGCCGTCTCATAATATGGATAATTTTTAAGAGACTGGGCTTTTTTCATTGTTCCTTTCATAATGTAAATTACCAATAAGCAAATGCTACAGCACACAAAACTGAAGATGCAAAAAAAAAAAAAAAAAAAAAAAAAATGACATTACTTGAACAACCTCTCCGGGAACCATCACCTTAACGTGGTGGAGGGGTTTGTGTGTCCCTATGACCCTGAGGGCTGTGTTGTCTGGAGCCTAGTGCTCCTGGTAGGGTCTCCCATGGCAAATTGGTCTCAGGTGAGGGGCCAAAGAGGGGACAAAGAATGGTTCAAAAACCCTATGAGCAACTGAGGCAGAGGAGAAGTGACCCGGCCCGGAGGAAGCCCGGGGCCCCCGTCTGGAGCCAGGCCCAGATGGAGGGCCCGTGAGCGAGCGTCTGGTGGCCAGGCTTGCCACGGAGCCCAGCCAGGCTCAGCCCGAAAAAGCGACGTGGTAACCCCCTCCTCTCCATCCTGTGGGCCCACCACCCGCAGGAGGAACCGCTGGGGTCGGGTGCACTGTCATATAGATGGCAGTGAAAGCCAGGGACCTCGACAGACCAGACCTGGGCAGCAGAGGCTGGCTCTGGGGACGTGGAACGTCACCTCTCTGTGAGGGAAGGAGCCGGAGCTTGTGCGGGAGGTGGAGCGCTATCAGTTAGATCTGGTGGGGCTTACCTCTACGCACAGCCTCGGCTCTGGATCCGTTCTCCTGGATAGGGGTTGGACTCTATTCTTCTCTGGAGTTGCCCAAGGTGTGAGGCGCCAAGCGGGTGTAGGGATACTCACAAATCCCCGGTTGAGTGCTGCTACATTGGGGTTTACCCCGGTGGACGAGAGGGTCGTCTCCCTGCTCAGGTTGTGGGGGGGAAAACTCTGACTGTTGTTTGTGCATATGCACCAAACAGCAGGTCAGAGTATTCGACCTGCTTGGAGACCCTGAATGGAGTCCTGTATGGGGCCCCAGTAGGGGACTCCATTGTTCTGCTGGGGGACTTCAACACGCACGTTGGCAATGATGGAGGTACCTGAAGAGGCATGATTGGGAGGAATGGCCTACCTGATCTGAACCCGAGCGGTCATTTGTTATTGGACTTCTGTGCTAGTCATGGGTTATCCATAACAAATACCACGTTCGAACATAAGGATGCTCATAAGTGTACTTGGTACCAGAGTACCCTTGGCCGAAGATTGATGATCGATTTTGTGATCGTATCATCTGATCTGAGGCCACATGTTTTGGACACTCGGGTGAAGAGAGGGGCAGAACTGTCAACTGATCACCATCTGGTGGTGAGTTGCATCAGAGGGTGGGGGAAGACTCTGGATAGACCTGGTAAACCCAAACGTGTAGTGCGGGTGAACTGGGAACGTCTGGAGGAGGTCCCTATCCGAGAGATCTTCAACTCACACCTCCGGTGGAGCTTTTCTAGCATCCCTGTGGAGGCTGGGGGCATTGAACCTGAGTGGGCGATGTTCAAAGCTTCCATTTCTGAAGCTGTGGTGTTGAGCTGTGGCCTGCGGGTCTTAGGTGCCTCAAGGGGCGGTAACCCTCGAACACCGTGGTGGACACCGGTGGTCAGGGAAGCTGTCCGACTGAAGAAGGAGTCCTTCCAGGATATGTTATCTCGGAGGACTCCGGAGGCAGTTGCAAGGTACCGATAGTCCCGTGGGGCAGCAGCCGCTGCCGTAAAGGAGGCAAAGCAGCGGGTGTGGGAGGAGTTCAGAGCAGCCATGGAGAAGGACTTTAGGTCGGCACCAAGGTGCTTCTGGAAAACTGTCCGGCAGCTCAGAGGGGGGAAACGGGGAACCATCCAAGCTGTGTACAGTAAGGATGGGACACTGTTGACCTGGAAGGAGCACTTTGAGGAACTCCTGAACCCGACTGATACGCCCTCTCTTGTAGAGGCAGAGCTGGAAGCTGATGGGGGATCGTCGTCAATTTCCCTGGGGGAAGTCACTGAGGTAGTTAAACAGCTCTGCAGTGGCAAGGCCCTGGGGATTGACGACATTCACCAAGAAATGCTGAAGGCTCTGGGTGTGGAGGGGTTGTCATGGATGACACGCCTCTTCAACATTGCGTGGAAGTCGGGGACAGTGCCTAAAGAGTGGCAGACCGGGGTAGTGGTTCCCCTGTTCAAAAAGGGGGACCAGAGAGTGTGTGCCAATTACAGGGGTATCACACTACTCAGCCTCCCTGGTAAAGTCTACTCTAGGGTGCTGGAAAGGAGGGTCCGGCCGATAGTCGAACCTCGGATTGAAGAGGAACAATGTGGATTTCGTCCTGGCCGTGAAACAACGGACCAGCTCTTCACTCTCACAAGGATCCTTGGGGGGGCCTGGGATTATGCCCATCCAGTCTACATGTGTAGACTTGAAGAAGGCGTACGATCGGGTCCCCCGGGGTATATTGTGGGAGGTGCTGCAGGAGTATGGGGTGAGGGGGTCACTTCTCAGGGCCATCCAATTCCTGTACTCCCAAAGCGAGAGCTGTGTCCGGGTTCTCGGCAGTAAGTCGGACTCGTTTCCAGTGGGAGTTGGCCTTCACCAGGGTTGCGCCTTGTCTCCAAGCTTGTTCTTATACATACAAATTGAGGCGATATTGACTCAGTCAACATCTGTTTTGAACGTTGTTGCCACTGTGGCATTGCATTGTGGGATATTTATGCCTCTGTAGAGTCTAGTGTTTGAATACTGTAATATTTCACTGGAAATAGCATGTAATTCACATACTATTGGTTCCATACTAAGGTTTCAGACATACTGCTACACAGCATGTTTGGAAGCAAACTGGACGCTTTGAAATGTTCATGTCTACAACTGTGAAATGGTCTGTACTTGCAGAAAAACATCTGAGCTCAATTTGTCATCACCTCTGTGGCGTCAGATCTGTCTCTTCCACTGCAGAAGGACGGGCTGAGATGACGGGAAATACGTGGCTTGTTTTGAGTGAGAGGCAGAGAAAACATGGAAACCTTTGGCAGCGATGAGTGGCAGCAATGACGGCGCTGCCAAAGTGGAAATAACATTTCCTCGACACTCAATGCGGCGTCTTACACCAATGACACGGCAGTATTACAATAAATTAGGGAAATGCAACAGAGAATGATGAAGAGGGACTTAAAAATGAGGATGCAGAGGGGAGGATCAAGGGAAGGGAAATAAGAGGAGGAGAGGGAGGGTGAGAGTGAGTCAGAGAGAAACTGAAATTCACAATTTACATTAAAGCTTTCCTGACTGGCAGATTCAGACTCGATTTATAGCTGAGAGAAGCAGAGAAATAATCTGATGAATAATGTAAGTGAAAACGTCAGCGGTCAGAGGAGGATGTCCACAGGAAGAAAACATCTCCTCCATCTTGTTTGATTGTAAATAAGCATCTCTGTCTCCTGCAAAATCACCTTCCCATACAGCTACACTGCTTCAGTTACATTTAAGAGAAACATATTTTCTGGTTTACGGTCAGTTTTAAACGTTGTAAATTGAGACAAAACAACAAAAACGCTACTTTATAAGTGCGAACCGAACCCTGACTCGTAAACCAGAGTGCGAACCGAACCCTGACTCGTAAACCAGAGTGCGAACCGAACCCTGACTCGTAAACCAGAGTGCGAACCGAACCCTGACTCGTAAACCAGAGTGCCAACCGAACCCTGACTCGTAAACCAGAGTGCCAACCGAACCCTGACTCGTAAACCAGAGTGCCAACCGAACCCTGACTCGTAAACCAGAGTGCGAACCGAACCCTGACTCGTAAACCAGAGTGCGAACCGAACCCTGACTCGTAAACCAGAGTACGAACCGAACCCTGACTCGTAAACCAGAGTACGAACCGAACCCTGACTCGTAAACCAGAGTACGAACCGAACTCTGACTTCTGCGTAGCATTACACATTACACTTACAGACTTTTGCACTTTTGCACATTGTCTGTATTTTTCATTCAAAATTGTTGCACATTTAAACATAAATACACTGTCAATCACTTTTATACACCAACTTCAAAACTTTCATCATTAACGTTTCAGGTTCAGTTTTGACGGCTCAGAGCCACCATACACATTCAGTAGCCCTGTTTGGGACAAGCGTTATCCATTACACCCATGTTGTAAATTCAGTTTTGTCTTGTATTGCAAATTTTTGAGACAAATAGAAAAATAAAGTGCGTAACAATTTCTATCAGATAAAAATACACATGAAAAAATAAGGACTTGATGTGCAAAAACCTTTATGAACAAGAACTTTGTTGAAATCGGCCCCTCTTGGCTGAAAGTATTTAAAAGAAAGTCGGACAGTCGGACTGAATTTGAGGGTAATTTCTGTTGACCAGATTAAAAAGTGGTGGACCTGAACTGACCCAAGTAGAATATTAACACGAGTGGTCTCCTTCTTCCGAGTCCATGCTGCTGCATTTCACCAGTGGAACAGTGAAAACCTGAACCGCCACGATCCAGAAGAAAAGCTTCATGTCATTTCCTGCACTAGCTGACTCTCCTGGCTATCACACATATTACAATCTGACCACAGCTGACTGCAACATGTGATCTAAACCATCAGAAAAGAAGAAACTGACGAGTAAGCAGGTAAAATAAAAGTCAATACAGATCATCCAGTAAAACATTTAGACTGTTGTCAAGCTATTAAATAGGCTTTATCAGTCACTATAAGCCCCATAGATGTCGGTCAATAGGGGCCTACCACGCCCCCCAGTAGGTATTATCTATTCACAACGTGTAGTATAAAGAGTGAGAAAGTCCACTGAGGGCTGGAGGGAAAGGTGGTGAATGGATCAAACAAACATAAAACAATCACCCAGGAATATTCATATTCCATGTATGTTTTCATTTTCACTTTTGTGTAAATAGATAACAGCCTTGTGAAGCTGCTCTTGGCTCAGTAGGCCCCTACTAGCCCACAAACGTGGGAAAGATGTGTGCTGAATACACCTATTCAGTAGCCTGGTCGGGTGAATAAAAGAGCAATGAAGAAAAATGAAAGGAAGACGGGCAGAGAAATTAATGGGTTTAATTTTGATTTTAAGATGCTCCAGAGGGAAGGATGCAAAATTTAATGCTACTGGAAGAAGTGCAGCAGGTGAAGATGTGTTTATTTCACAAGAGAAAAGGCATTTGTCACAAAGCTTAAAAGAATCGTAGTAAATTTGTACATGAAAACAAAATTTCACCCAGCTGACGCCGTCCTGAGACCACCAAAAGGGCCCCGACTTCCAGACTGAGGCAAACAGTTTGTAGTAAAGACACTGAAACAACGAAGCAGCATGTTACAAAATGCAATCCAAGTCCACTTGGTTCTCCGGAGAGCTCGTGGTGGCTCGGCCCTCTGGAATCAACTGAATCCCACCAAAGGGTCACCGCATGTTTCTTTTGTCACTGTTAAGACTCGCAGCCCTTGAGATGAGACGAGCTGTGAGCAGAGTCTTCAAAAATCAAAGCAGATAAAAGAGGAGAGGTCGTCGTGGGCAACAGACAGTTCCCGGGAGCCATGGCAACGGCAGACTGGTACAATAGGTTACTCAGGCACACAGAGACGAGAGGAGGGATGAACGGAATGAGAGGGCGACACGAGATGAAAATGAAGGGAGTCTGGATGAGAAACAGCTCGTCCTTTTACCTCATTACTGGTCCCTTTCTCCGCTCAAAGGAACCTCGACTCAATTAGCTTCAGCACGACACCAGGATGCTTCTGTATCTGTAACTCAACAACACTGGTGTGAAACGCTGAGTAATTTCCTCCTTTGCTCGCACACAGAGCTGAAAGCCTCGATACCAGCAGAGTAAGTGACACCCTTCGCCCACAGAGCTGCACGGGGAATTTAACTCCGGACGCCTTTTCACTGCACTTTAACCCTCTTTCAGGGAATTAAATCTCTGCTACTAGCAGCAAGGGAGGCACATAGACAGGAAGTCTGTCGTTACAGATCTCCTGCTTGACGGCTCCTCAGAGATGGACCAACGTATTGGTTAGTTAGACTCCTCCTGTAAGCATCCAGGTCTAGACGGCGGTGCTACGACCCAGCAGGGGGAAGGCTGTCGGCAGGCCACAGCTGGGCTCCAGTCCCCTCAGTCCATGGACCCCCTGAAACCCCTGTAACCCTCGTTGGAACCCCCCTTGGAGTCCCCCTTGGAGTCCCTGTATCCCTCCACGAAGTCCTTGTATGCCTCCTTGGAGTCCTTGAATGCTTCCTTGGAATCCTTGTATTCCACCTCGGAGCCCAAATCCATCATGGTGAGTCCTGGGCTCTCGCCGGGGCATGGTGGCCATCGCGGCGGCAGCCTGGATGGAGCGGGCCCCTGGTGGGGTGAGGTTGTTGTGGTTCAGGTCCATGTTGGATAGGAGATGACCCAGAGAGTCCCAGCGCTGGGACGAAGGCAGGCGTATCAGGGAGGAGTAACCTCGCTCGGGCAACACAGCCGTCACGGGAGGCTTGCTGGTCTCTGATGTAAACACCGGAGCCAGATCCTGGCGTTCCCTGAGAAGCAGGGGCGGAGGTGGTGCGGCCCGGAGCGGGGCGGGCTTCAAGTAGGTGCCTCCCCGCGGGTCGGCCAAGACCTCACTGTAGGGCGGAGGAGGATCCTCCATCAGAACGGCCTCCTCGTAGCAGGGCGGCTTCCCAAACAAGTCTGAGTCTGGAAGAAAAAGAGGAAACGGATTAGTCACAACATGCACCGACATCTTAACGAGTCGTACAAAAAACCCCTTCCCCATAGACCGCCATTATTATGAGACACCCGGAAAACTGCTGGTAAGACACATGAAACAGCATACAAGGTCAGTTAGTTCTCTTTCTGGTATGAACTGGTAAACCATGAAGCTTTAATATTTTTAAAACTGTCTATAAACTGACAATAACGGACGTGTGTGCAGCAGAACGCTGAAGCAGCACATACATGTTCACCTTCAGGTCACAACCCAAACGGCTGTAATAAACAGCGTCCTGCTGTGATGCATGTTGCAGCCTGTTCAGCTCTGTTTCTCTCTCACACATTTTATTTCCCTTCGTCATTCACTCTCATTTCACTTGTTTATCATGTTTCTGCCTCTTGCGGAGGACTGAAGCATCATTTCTAGTAGAGGATCTGCAATGCAGCACATTGTGCAACAAGATGCATAAATACATTGTGAAAAAGTTGCTCTTCTCTCTTTTCACAAGGCCCTGATCCTCAAAATTAACAGTATTTTTGTGTCAAGTCAGTTTTGTTTGTAAAGCCCAAAATCTAAATTTGCCTGAGGGGGCTTTACAGTCTGTACCTCTGTCCTTTACACTGCAACCCTCTCATCGGATCAGGAAAAACTCCCAGCTAATCGTGGACTGATTGAATGTTTGTGGCTCATTCAACAAGCTAAAGCTCAGGATATCACCTGTGTTCATGGATGGATGGACAGACGGATGGACGGACTTCGTCTGCAGCACCACTACAAATAGCCGCATGGTTGTAAGTTAGATAAGTTGTCTTAAGAAGAAGAAGAAGAAGAAGTCTACCTTTATTAGTCCCACAATGGGGAAATTCAATTTACACTCTGTTAAACTCATACATGGTACATGCAGACCTGAAACACACATACATGCAGTAATGGAGAGATGTCAGAGTGAGGGGGCTGCTCCTGACAAGCGCCCCGAGCAGTTGGGGGTTCTCTCCTTTTTTGCCCCACCAATCCCCCCCCAATTGTTATTGTTGTTGGCGTTGGGTTGTTGGCGTGTGTCGCTCTTGTGTTTGTGTTGCAAATTGGATTCATATCAACGTAATACCTACTCGTGGACCTCTAATCATTTACAGGTTGAGGTTTTCTGGAAATCCTAATTTAATTTTGGTGAATTTCTGTGAAGTTTGGGAAGAAATCTGTTGGCACTGATGAAGATTTATGAAACAGTTTATCTGCACTGAGTTGTACCAATACGAGCACAACACAGTCAAATAAAAGCCTCAACGAGATATTTCCTTCAGTATTTGTACACAAGCAGTGAACAGTGAACTTCTTCTCCTCTAATTGGCCCGTTCACTCCTGTTGCTGATTACACTAAAGGACTTGTGAGCAGCACTAAACTCTTTCTATTAGCAACCAAAACTCAGCAGTGAAATGTTCAGATTGATGCAGAAATCTGGACAAAAGTTCATTTTATTCAGCAGAAACAGCTTCAGGTTTTTCAGTTGTCACGTTGCGTTTAGGGAGCGTTGAGACATGAATCGCTGTCAACAGACTGTTATGCTGAAGGCGTTTCAGCTGCTACAGCTGACATAAATAAAATGATGTTTTCTTTTATCAGTCAGAGACAATCTCCCATCATGTGGATGAAACAACAGAAAACAAAACGCTAAATTGTTGAACTTCCGGCGTTTGGTTGTAGAGTTGTGGCATTTTAGCAATGCGCCTGTTACCTGACACAGATTAGTTTGACATTTTCTTCTCGATGATATAAAACAACCACTGAATGTTAGCGTCTATGCTGCAGAACAGCTTTCTCTACAATACTCTGACCTGAGCCTGTAGGCTAATGGAAGACAGTGCAGTCTATATTTCAATGTATTGTAGGTATAAAGGAAATATTTTGGGCCTTGGGCAACAAAATTCAGTCTCATATCATTTTTATTTTTTGCAACAACTGAAGGCAGATCCAGATCAATATTTGTAGAAATGTTGCACAAACTCTGCTTCTGCACTAACAGGAACTCGTTTTGTGGATTTCTTGCTGAGGTTATGTGGAATAAAAATGTTTGCACCCTAAAATGCAACGTTTTTATTCAATGCAACAGTCACACGTTTAAATGATCTGAGCTCATTTCCTGATGCTGTATTTCTGTAACAACAGTTCCTCCAGCAAGCTGGTGGGGAAATGAGGGGAAGAGATTATTATATATATGATACTATTAATTTCCCTGCAGGTTCTCTTTCACTTTCTCAGCCTGAAAACTAAAATAACACAATCACAGAGAGGACCGGAGCTTCTGACAAAGAGAAAAGAGAAGTCTAGCCCTCTAACCATAATCGCTCCTGAGAGAGAAAATAACATTTAGTCTGATGGAATCACTTCCAATTTATATCATTCAAGCAGCATGAGTTTGAATTGGCATTACTAGATAACTGAGGTGAAAGAAGCTGTCTTTTTAAAATCAGGTGCAGCGTGAACATGAAGTGACTTTAGAGGGGGCTCATTCACGTCATTGTAGATGGTATTTAAGGTCCCTACTTCAAGCATCAAACCTCGTAGTGACTATGGTGAAGACTGCCTCTACTCTGTGCTTACTGCATCGCATGGATGCGTAGCGTTGAATTCTGCGTACACACAAGGCAGCCATTATGTGCAGTCAAACTAGTAGTTAAAAGTAAGTATATCTCCAGCCTTAGGTAGCTACTACCTGAAATGACCACAAAGAGACGCAAAACGACCACAAAACGACCACAAAGAGACACAAAACAACTACAGAGATGCAAAATGACCACAAAACGACCACAAAGAGACGCAAAACGACCACAAAACGACCACAAAGAGACACAAAACAACTACAGAGATGCAAAATGACCACAAAATGACCACAAAGAGACGCAAAACGACCACAAAACGACCACAAAGAGACACAAAACAACTACAGAGACGCAAAACGACCACAAAACGACCACAAAGAGACACAAAACAACTACAGAGACGCAAAACGACCACAAAACGACCACAAAGAGACACAAAACAACTACAGAGATGCAAAACGACCACAAAGAGATGTAAAATGGCAAAAAAAGACGAGTCTCCACTGACAGTAACAGTGACAAACACAGTGACAGCTGGAGAGAAATGGCAGCTGGTCACATTGTTTGTCCTCATCATCTCTTTGCAGTTTACATGCTTAACTTCAGTGTGTTGCTGTGGTTGCTCTGCCACACAACATGGTGGTGTTCTGTCCAGTACAGTAAAATATGAATAACTATCAGATATAAATGATCCTGACTGCCAGTGTCCCTGATATTACACCATCAAAAACCCATCCACAGCTCGAACCTGTTGACAACAAACAGCACCGTGGTGTAAATCAACAGCTGTTTGTTGAACTGTTGCCATGGAGTTGGATGTATTTATAGATGCAGATGTATGAGTGAGTGTACTTGGCTAGAATCCATCTCTCCTACAGGATCACACTGTCATTGCTGTCCTAACTCCCCCGTCCATCTCGCTCTGCTGTCAACAATATGATCAGATGCCAGAAGTGCTTTAAATACACATCAGGACTGATGTTTCCCCCGTCAGACAGCAGCCAGCTCAGCGGGGAGGAACTGTGATACAGTAGCTACTGTATAAATCACTGTGATCACACTGGTCATGGGGAGTTACAGGATTACCCAGAAACACCACTAACAGTATGACTGGTTCAATGTACACTACAAACACCTTTTTGTTCATTTTAGGTGCCGACCGTGCAGTTTTATGTCTGTATATCAGGATATAAGATTATTAGGATCAAAATTATCATCATCATCCGCCACTCTCCTACCAACAATACTAGACCTACGACTGTCTTCTGCTGTTTTAGATTCAACTTTATGATCATTTTGGAGAATTGTGTAATGTTGTACTGACAGATGTTTCGATTATTTTGTGCATTTATATCCTTGACAGCAGGCGAAATAATAGAAACACCTCTCACTACAAACTGCAGCCTTTCAGAAACCGACCTGGTCTCACAGGAAGGCGAATCAATAGTTCGACATTACGAGGATATTCAAGCAGACACATTTTAGCCTTTTCACGTCTGTATGGCATCCATCCAACAGTGCTAACCACTGCACCACTAACCACGCAAAAAAACTACGGAACCAGACACCGTTAGGTTTAGGAAACAAAACCACTTAGTTAGGTTTAGGAAAAGCGTCATGGTTGGGATTAAAATACATGTGGGCGTGGCGTGGCGTGGCGTGGCGTGGCGTGGCGTGTTTCTTGGACCCATCCAGCTCCCAGTCTTTCTCACTTTTTATTCTGTGACTAGTTCTGAGCATATTTACACAGATGTGTTTACACTGCACACCAAAAGCAAGGAAGGCGTTCGTATTGCACGCTAAATGTCTTGTGCAATGTTGTCATTCGTTCGCCTTTTGTGTGAACAGGCTGAAAAAAGTGTCAACAAGAACTTTACATTACAGCCTTCATGAAGTCCGGATTTATTGTTGTATTATTGCTGCATTAGTTTTCCTGAGGTGAAGGTTTATAGGTTTAAACGAAGACCAGTGCGATCTGGTGGTTTGAGAGATTTCAGTCTCTCTAATGCTTCTTGGTTGCGTTTACACTTTTTGATACGACACAACCGTCAGAAGAAGTGTCAATGGGGTAGACGTGGAAGGAGGGTGAACTCACCCACCACTCCCTCCATCTCCCTCCATCTCCCTCCATCTCCTCGTCCCTTTCTCCCGTCTGGTATGTGACGACAGAAACGACTCTCTCCGTCCTCTGAGCTCAGCCGGTCAGCACCTGCCTCTCTTTTAGCTCTGCTGCTGCCTGGATACTAAACCTCTTCATCAGTCTGCTTTGTGACCGAGACTCCAGCAGCCTTTTGTTTTACTCCTTACTGTCTGTCTGGACTCATTAACCACCTCCGACAGCAGCTGACACTCTTTTACTCACTGCAGCTTTCCTTTAGCTCTCTAGTAAGCTCTCGCTGTTGTTGCTCCTCCTTCATTGCTTACTTATTCTTCTCTTTCGTTGATTTTTTATAATAATTTCAGGATTCTTCCTCTCCACATTATGTTAGAGACAAAAGCATCATTAAATCTTTGTGCAGTCTTAAACTGATGAAACATGATGCAAAGAGCAAATCTGCTCTAGGTGGTCTAATGTCCCAGTTGTTGACACGTTAGCAGAGGGTTAGGGTTAGGAAACCACGCAAACCTGCACACCGGATTCGGATTTCAAAAACACAATTCGATCAGTCTTGTGTGGTTAATGTTGTAAAATGATTGATTAGGTTTAGGCAACAAAACTATTGTTAGAGATTAGAAAAAAGATCATGTTTGTGTTAAAATAGTAAAGTTAAAATGCAACAAAACCACTATAGTTAGGTTTAGGAAAGAACTACAAGGTTGGACTTGAACCTACTGTCTGTAGGTTTAAGTCTGTAGAGTGAAAATGTGACTTGACGTCGGACCCATCCACCTCCCCATCCTGTGTGTCTCGTTTCACAATCTAAACTAGGTTACTTGCTCTGACCAAACACAAAGGCATCAACGGTGTATCCCTGGGTGGCAGAAACATCCAATGCCAACATTTTTATGGGCGACTATGCTGAGGATTTTCAGTCACATCCCGAAGCTGGTCAGTGCCTGTCGGTCTGATCCTGACACATCTTAAGGCATCTGTATGAAAGGCATCGGGGGCTGCAGGGTGGTGCAGTGGTCAGCGCTGCCGCCTCACAGCGAGGTTCAAATCCGGCTTCTGGCTCTTCTGTGTGGAGTCTGCATGTTCTCCCTGTGTTAGCGTGGGTTTTCTCCGGGTGCTCCGGTTTCCTCCATGACATGCAGGTTACTCTAAAAGGTGTGAAGGTGAGTGTGAATGCTTGTCTGTCTCTATGTGCCCTGCGATGGACAGAGACCTGTCCAGCTGGGATCCGCGATCCCTAACGGGTTAAGTGGTTGCAGATGCATGATGGCATCGGCCATGTGAGTCAACCACAATGTTTTCTTAACCCTACTAAGTGGTTTTGTTGCCTAAACCTAACTTCCTGTGAAGAAGTTTATTTTGAAAGGACACTATGTATGTAACAAGCGTATACTGACGCGCTGACCCTGACATGTGTGACTGATGTGAGAGGGATACCTAGAGCATTACAGTTTGAAGCTTAGGGGAGGAAGCCACTGACCAAGACCAAGGACATTTCCTGAAAGCTAATTCTGATAGGACGGGAGTGCTTCACTGCTCACTACGTACATATGGAGAAAACCTCATTTAAGATGATGAATCTGCCCAGCTGTGCTCCTACACTCCCCCTCTGATTGCCTTTCTTCTCGTCATTTTGTTCCTGTCTTAGTTTAGCCCGTCCATGTTGTTGCTCACTCCGTCACCGCTGGGCCTCCACAGTCACCGCCCACGCTTCAGCGGCAGCTGTCACCATGACGCCCTGCGGGGGAACGCTGCCTGGCGGGCAGGGAGGTGGATGCTGGGAAGCGAAGTGTCTAAAAAAAATCTGACACAGTGAAAAATGAAACCCTCCTCCTGTCTTCTACTTTCTCTCTGCATCTATTACTCATATGGATGTTGTGAATTTATTCATTATTTCTCGGCCTTCGTTCTAGCCTATTCTTTTCTTCAAGAGTACAAATTATGAGTCTTATGAATGAAATATGCATTTGATCTGTTAATAAAGAGAAAATAAGCAGTGACAGGTTTGATATTTGTCAGTAATTTTACACTCGGCAGTAGAGAAGAAATGAATGTTCTGCTCAAGGGAAGACTTTCAGTGAGTGTAGTGCTGAGACTCTTTATTTACTATTTATTTAAATACAGCTTCAGGGAGATAAGGAAAGAAAAGCACTCCTGTGATGGTTCACACACTATCGGGGCTGGAGATCTTGAATTTGCTGGTGAGCAGCTCAGAACAATTAAACATTTTTGAGTCGATCACATGCTGACGTGGCCGTTGTTCAAATTCAGTTATATCATGAGTTCGTAGGTCTTATGTCCTATGTGCTTTTGAATGATGAACCAACAAACCCAGAACACAGTCACTGACTGACTGACACATCAAAACTACAATCAACCATTTTCACGTCAACGGTGCTGGAAAAAAAACGTAATAAACAAATCTTTTTCGGGTTGTGTGTAGCGAGTTTTACAAACCGCTTCCAGCAGTCTGAATCTGATAAAGGTCTCACCTTCTCCTGCATCTACTCTCCTATACTCTGCTCTTAAGGCCCAGACACACCAAGATAACATCCAAGACCTCGTGGTAAAGACCTCCGTTGTGTTGCCTCACGTCACCTTTGACCAAAAAGCTGCATCTACCACCACAACGCACCACGTACGCTCTGCGCCTGTGACATGAAATAACCATACCAGCAGTCTGCGGTACTCTGTATTCACCATTCAAAACAGGAAACCCTAAGAGAGGATGGCGGATATACAAGCTGTTGTTACAATACGTACAAGAAACAATTTATTCCAGATGGCCGTGTCATTGTGAAAATATCCATGAACTGGAATGATCAGATGAGATGAGAAATGAGCAGAGCCTTCTATGTGGGATTAAAATGTACATTAAACATGTATGCATAGAAAAAGAGAACAAATGACCAAATTATAACAATCCCTTTGCGTTACCTGGCAGGCTGACCCAGTTTGCTTGGGGCATGGGATGAGGAACCTGCAGAGGAAGCGGCGGCGACAGAGTTTGAGGAGGGCAGAACTGCGGTGGCTCCCTGGGCAGCGGTAAAGGCGGCGGTGGAGGCGGAGGCGGCGCCGGTGGCGGCGGGTATCCCGTAGGGTGACAGCTGAGTGGCTCCATCTCGACGGTTCGCAGACATTGCTCCCTCAGCCGCTCCTCGTGGCGGCGCTTCAGCCTGCGCTGCAGGAAGCTGCAGAAGCAGCACAGCATGACGATGAGGGCCCAGACCAACCAGAAGCCGGCGAAACAGGCCAGGAAGGTGTAGGTGCCCTGCGACATCACCATGGCGGTGATGGGACGGGCTGAGGGTTCCCCCCGAGGAAGGGAGAGGTTGGGATGTACACAATGTCCTGTCGTCCTCTGGATGCCGTGAAAGCTTGTTTCTCGTCTCTCTAGAGTCAACAAGCCAAGTTGTGATGCAGTTTAATATGCTGGCACTGCTCTGTGGGCGGAGATCTAAGGTGCAGGTTATAAAAGGTGTTAACAGCAGTCACACAGAGCTTGCTTCTCTTGTGACAACAGTTCAGCCACTTGACTTGAATACTGATGTATTTACATCAGTTAAAGTGACAACATCCTTCAAAATTATTGCAAAAATAAGACAGGACTTTATTGATCCCCAGTGGGGGGATTCGGGATGACAGGTTTGTTTCAAGATGGCTGCTCTTTCACTCAATGCTTCAAAAAATGGAAACAGATTGAAATGGCTTCAGTTTTCTTGTTGATAATCCAGAAAATGGTACCAAAGGTCCTTTGAATTGCCTGCAGATGTTAAAAATGACAATAATGTTCTGCAGCTCCCGTCTTGGTTGTGGTTATGAAGGGTTGTCTGTCAATAAAAAGCAGCATCCTCAATAAAATGTGTAATCTTATATATGATTTAAATGAAAAGTCATTCAAATATTTACTAAGATGAATGTGCAAAGAATTCACTGATGAGGTTAATTGGCTTGGAGACAGTGTGGTAGTCTCACCACAACTGACCCTGTGCGTCTGCTTATTAATGAATGTAAATCACAGGATGTTACACTGTTGAGGCGCGATGGCAGAAACTGGGCATAAAAAATATGATTTTAGTCCAAATGATGTATGCACCACCACCATCGAATGCATTAAAAGATTAAAAAGACCACAGGAAAACTTGTGCTTATTTTAGTTAGAGGTAAATTAACTAAATTAACTTTACTAAGGTCAGTTACTGAGTGGTCCAAACTCTGATAGTTGGATCAGAAAACAGCAGGAAATCTAAAAATCTTTCCACCTGTTTGTGAACCGTCCGTATCCCTCCAGATGTTTCAGAAATCAGCTCCTCATTTACATGGAAATGTGTCTGAATCCCAAGATAACGCACGCTGTTATTCCACCAGATCACAGATGAACTCTGCAGCTTCACAGGTGTTTCAACAAGCAGCAAACATCCATTTAAATTCTCCAGAAAGCTCCAAGCAGCTCCTCAATAATCCATCAGCTCGGTGGCAGCGGCTGAAAACTTTTCCATCTTTTCTGATGGAAAATAAAATTGCAACAGCATAATCACCTGATGTTTGAAGCAGGACCTCAAGTCCAAAACACAAGAGAAAAACAAATAAAAAGGACGAAACAAAGGCCTGTGGCGGCGTCCAATCAGAAGCGCCAAAAACCCTGGAGGTGATGTGTGAATCCCTGTTGGACACGTTGGTCCATTTGAAGTCAGAAAGCTGGACCCTTCAGGGCTGCGGGGGGCCGGAGTCGGGGGTCCGTCTACACTGCTGGGATGCCGAATTCTTCCCTCTCAGATCCCGACGGGCCTCCTCGGCCTCACGCCGCTCTACAAAGACACACAAGGAGACGAGAGCGTCGTCGGCGAGTATCAGAGGACAAATTCAGACATTCATTTTCAACACAGTGAGAACTCAGAGCAATAAAAACAGCACAGAGGCTCCTAAATCTCAGCTGTTCAGGCGGGATTATAATGCCGACCTCGGGGGGCGAGTATCAGTTTCACACTTCAGAGAGCAGCTCGCAGAGAAAATATTCAGAGAGAAAGTTACTGAATCAAAAACTGAAAAACAACAGGACACATTATTCCTTATTTTTGTCCAAACTAATGAATTATTTCAGTTATTCCTTCCAGGCTGCGCTGCCTAAAACAACTCAATAATAACAATATTAACAAGAGAGAGAAGAACAAGTCCTCCAAATTTAACAACAAAATACACTGTAAATGCCTTTGTGATCGACACAGTCGTCAGGACTTCTTTTGTCAGTGCCTTGCAAAAAACTTTAAAAAGATTTTACTCCATGATCTGAATGGTTTGGTCAGGTTTTGGCACAAAAACAATGAGGTTACGATTAGAGATACATCAGAGTTTAGGTTAAAATAACCTCTTGGATGGTGTCTTTATTGGGCATTTGCTGAAACAACTAATGGTATAATTTTTCTTTGGAGGACTCTCTGATATGAATCCAGTCCATGAGTGTCCAAGGTTGCCAAAATCCACAATTCATGAAATCTGCAGAAAGAAAACGGAGAGGAAAATGGTACCACCTGTGGACGGATTACTGAATGGGCCTACTGGTTCTCAGGCACAAGGGCCCAGCAATTGCTTCTGTTTGACGGTGCTGCTAATATTTCTTGTTAAGTCTCAAAGAGATGCAAAACTACCTAAAAGTGACCCAAAACGACCATAAAGAGACACAAAACGACTACAAAGAAATGCAAAAGACCAGAGACCCAAAACTACTAAAGAACAGACACAAAATGTCAACCAGGACATGCAAAGACAACCCAAAAAGACACAAAACGTGTGTGAAAACGCAAAACAACCTACAAGAGACACAAAACGTCACAAAAAGATGCAAAGTGACCTAAAAGATGAAAAAAGATGTCTGCGCCCAGGGGTCCGGGACCACCTATGACATGAATATCCATCGTTAATGAAGGTTAATGAATATAACATCAAATATCCACCCCAAGTCTGAAGGGAGTATATTAAATATTGTACTCAGACGAGGAGGAAGAAGTAGAGAGAAGACAACGAACAAGAAGAAAATAGTCCACTTTAAATTGCACATAAATGGTCTTTATATAATTATTTGCTTTAACATTGGAAAACAGTCATTTAATCTGTGGACACTGTTCCCTTCTGCTGCTCAAACAAGCCGCCATGTTTGTTCATGATAAATGTGTTTTCCTAAAAAGCATTAACTGGTTAAAAGGAAACAGTCTCTAAATGGAAAAACAGAATACATGAATAATTTTGAATAATGGCACACAAACAGCTGCTTTTTGCTTCCTAATTTGCTCCAACCTGAGCAGCATTTCTGCAGCTCGATTAGCAGCTGATGTCTGTCAGCTGGACCGAAAGTGACGAGAAGACGTGAACGAGTCGTTCCCAGTGATGGTGCAGACACTGCTGTCCGGACACCCAGATGTTTCGTTCCTCCAGAGTTCAGCGAGCAGAAGGTCCTGCAGGTTTTCATGTCGGCGACCCCAAACAGATGGACTTTAATTAGACTGCAGACCTCCATCTGGTCAGATCTGCCACCCTCTGAAGATTTCTGCTGACAGATCATTTTATACTGCTGTTAACAATAGACCCTTTTACAGTCTTTTACATGCGTGCTCATGTCAGCCATGGAAGCTGTGTTTTGCCGCAGCCATCCAGACAAATTTGAAAGCTTTAACATTGAATTAAAACTGTTCCAGCAGCTGACTCAAGCCAGGATCTCGGCCGTTTCAAAGCAGCAGGTGTTTCGGTTTAATGAGCGACCATGTTGACTGCTGACTTTCAGCCAAATGCGTCCGTGGTTGCCCGTAGTAACTTATGTAAATGCTTGGCGTAGATAAACACAGATGAGTATGTATTTACAAGGACACCTCCATGCTCTGTTAGTGTTTTCAGCTGCTGCGGTCACTACCAACCCCAGGAAGAGCGCCGGCCTTCGACCCAACATGGTCGCCGTGGCCAGCGGTGGTTCTGCAACTTCTGGGTTCATCACGTGACGCCATTGGTCATGTGACCGAGTCATGTGGCCGAGTGGACGTTACTCGACGCTACTGCGCATATGCACACCCAGAAGACCCAGAAGATCTATAAGGTCTACCCACTGACTTCATGCACCACTGAGTAGCTTTCATAGGAATGAACGGGGCCCGCCTCCACCGCTGGATCCAGATCTCTTTTTACACCCACGGTCACTACAACAACACGACGCATTCGGCTGAGAGTCACCAGTAATCACGGTCACCGGCGGCATCTATGGCTGCAAGCTGTTGATTAGGGGTGACTACCACTGGCCTGAGGTCAGGGTTAGGGTTAGGGTTAGGGTTAGGGTTAAAACTCTCAGGCTATGTCACGATGCTTGACGTTCGGTACACGACCACAGATAACGTAGCTGTAAGCATCTAGTGACGTGTGTGCTTGTAATTTCTTGCTGGTGTCTCCACCAAATGCATGTATATATCTGGCCACTGAGTGCTGAGCCACTTGATAATATCTGGAAAGTCTATTCGTTTGGTTGCATTCATGATCTTTGGTGGTTAGTGTCTTTGCATAGCTTGACAAGCTTCTGCACCACACCGAACTTCTGTTGCCAAACTCTGTGTACAGTTACAAACATCATCACTGTTTGTAAATTGTAAAAGGGTTGATAGAAAGTTTCGGTGTAGCCTTGTTTTCATTCTCGAAGGGATGTTACTCGCTGGACTCCTCGTCTAAATGAGATTAGGAGTCTACAGCCATGAGAGCAGCACAGGCTGCGCTGAGCCACATGCTTTGAGCTAACTTAACTTTTTTAAAAACTACAGACTCCTATCTTTGTTTATCATCTGTGTTTCGGGGTGGATCATCAGCTGGGGTCAGACAGTGAGCCTCCCGATGCCCTGGTAAAACAGACTGTAGTTTTCAATATGGGAATCATAGAAATAAATACGCCTGTTTATTTTAGAACATAAACAGCAGATCATCAGCTCATCTCGCCCTCAGTGAGTACGTCTTGTTTTTTCAGTAGTCATGAGAAGGGAAAGAATCCGCTGATGAGCTCATCAATGCCATATTTCTTCCTCTCCGTCTGAACGGCTCCTGAGAGAATCACACTCACCTTGAAATGCTCTTAACAATTGTGACTCATCCCATCGACTGCAACATTTCACACTGCCACAGCTCATATAAACCTGAAAACATGACATTTTCTGCAATTTCGAAATAAGATATCTGTCCTCTGAGAGAAGCAACACCTACTTTAATCCAGAGGTGAAAGAGGCTACTAAACCAGGGGTCAACTCAGCTTCATCCTGGGCTACATCAGCATCATGGTTCCCCTCAAAGGGCCGGTTGTAATTGTAAGACTATATAAATATACCTACTCTTCATCATATTACAAACTGCCTCTGCATTTGATTTTTATTAGTTTTACTAATAATTTATTTAATAACTAGATCTGAAAGTAGAAGTCTGGACACACTCACTAGTTTAAGGACGGCACAGAATTGGATGATAAGTATAATATATTCTTTGCAGGCTCTCACGGGCCACATAATATGAGGTGGTGGGCCGGATTTGGCCCGCGGGCCTTGAGTTTGACACATGTACTCAAGGATCTATGTTTTTTTTTTTTTCCTTTTCTGGACACAATTGGACTACTGTACTTAACATTTATAGCAGAGTGGAGTTTCATCTTCCACCTCCTCATCACCTTTGGGAATCTCACCCCCGTTTCCACTGCAATTTGAAATTGTTGAGCAGAGGTGATTCATCAGGAGAGGACCTTCCTTCACGAGGTCACACTGGCGCTGATATTTCAATCTGTGAGCGCTGATATGCAACAGAGCTTTTGTTTTTCTCCCCACGCTTCCTGCCTGGCCGATCCCGTCATCACAGAGGAGCGTTCAGCGATATGTACTCAGACCTCATCTTCCCAGCCCACACATGTATGACGACGCACATGTACAGTACATACTCACAGTATTTCTATCCCTCCTTTGTCTTTTATCTTCCTCTCATACAATCAGAAATACAACTGACCTTTCTCTGATTTCGCTTCGGACTGAGGTGCAATATGCCACATGTCACAGCAGTAATAGTGGAGGACAATGCATGAGTAACCATCTATTGCAGCATAGTGTGAGGCCCTTTCATCCACGGAGACTGCTACAGCTTTGTTTGACTGTTTATTAAGATGGACGACGTGACAGCTCTCCAAAAGTGAAGCCAAAACATCTGGATCGCCCCCTAGTGGCTGGCGGCAGTATAGGTCATAAATCCCGCCCCCTCCACGTTAGCGATGGGACATGGGCCGAACTAAAAAACACACCTTCTCCTGAGATGGTTTCTGTCATTTTAGGTAGCTCTTACATAGACGTAATCTTTCTGAAAAATTTTGTTTTAATTAGTTATTTGATGTGTGAGACATCGTTATTGACAGCTGTGATTGACAGCTGCTCTGAGTAGGTAGTCTTGGAGCTGGACGCTGGGGAATTATAAGAGAGACCACCAGAGTCACCAGTCTCTAACAGAACATGATCAGAACTGTAGTTTTAGAGATATTTTGGTTGTTTGTTTTGGTTTGGTCGTTGTGTCTTTCTAGCAGCTAGGTGGCGCACGCTAGCAAGCTGCAGCCATGCTCGGCTCGTTATTGGCTCGGGCAGGTGTGTGGGCGGGACCTTGGTACCGGAGCTCCAGACCCCCGTCACCGAGTTCAGAATCTCCGGATGTCAGCTGCCGTATTCAGGATCATTTGGCTTCCCTTGTGGAGACACAGTCTGTGGTCGAGAAGAAGCTCAAACAAAAGGGATTCAAAGTGCTTAAAGAGCAGGTAGCCTCGTGATAAAGCTACGATCCGTGGTTATCATTAGCAGACGAGCCTCACACCTAAGAAGCTGGAACAGTCAATCTATTATCGACGTAGTAGCTGATGAATGTTCTATTGATCGACTAATTGTTCACTCAGCTCTAAAAACCATCACATACGGTAAATTTGGAAGATGAGAAATGTGAAGATCTCTAACTTTTGGTCTGGTATGTTATGTTCTGCACAGATAGTCAGAACAATAAACTAGATGAGCTGAAGCTTCGAATATCCTGTCAACATGCAGCTTGGCCAGGACATGAAACCCGTAACTCTACAGCGTCAGACTGATGTCCACGTCCAGCCGTCGCTGTGAGGACTGAGTGTTTTGGTCGGAGGACTCTCTCCAGGCCTCGGCAGGCCACTTCAGCTCCTCTGAGGTTTCCGAAAGCAGCGCGTCTGTCGTCACATTTCACTCAGAAAGCCACATGATCATCACGGTGTAAGACTGAAATCTTTTCTTCTCCAGTAATGACTCCTCCGACTCGCGTCCTTTATTTCATATTTATATAGTTTGAAACTCTACTTGGTTCATAAAGACAGCTGAGCTTCCACACAGTAACAACAAATGAAGGTTTATTAACAAACACTGTAAGAAGTGGAGGGAATTAAAGAAAGGACATTGAGAAACATAGCCAGCAGTGTGTCTGTTGTGTAATGTTGGATGTTGAAGATCACACCAATGAAAAGAAAGAGAATCACCAAAATCAGGAGGATTCATCCTCTGGGGAAAGACATTAATTATGTCTAAATCTATATGTAATATATATATATATATATATATATATATATATATATATATATATATATATATATATATATATATATAAATGTAAATCATTTATGTTTAAAACGTTGTTCTGCCCTCCAGTTGTTGGGTGTGTTTTGTTTGTCTGTTTTTGGTGAATGACAATCTATAAATTGATTTCTCTGAGACTAAATAAAGTTCATCAATATCTAGTTTAACCCACTTCAGCTGTAGGTCACGGGGGGACTCCGGGACCCGCGTGTCCTCTGTATTAGTGGCTGTGATGCTACAGAGAATTAAACTGCCAGTAAAACCAAACAGTCTCCAGTGTTTCAGCAGCTCTGTCCTCTGAATTGAACTCAGTCTTGACTGTCAACCAACACATCATGTCCTGGAGGCTTCTGGCGATCCCAGCTTTACGCAACACACGCACTGCTGTGCATGTGTGTTTTTTAAATGTCCTTCAGGACAGAGGCAGCAGGAGGATCAGTCACCCTAAAGAGTCTCAGGAAAACAGCCCCGATAAGGTCCGTGTGTCTGAAGAGAAATAAATCCTGCGTGGAGGTCGTGAGATGAGGTAATAAACAACTACAACGTCGCTTTAAACTCACAGCTTGTGCACGCACGCACGCACGCACACGACATGACACCACAGGTCCTTGTTAAAATCATATGTCATATTTTGGTTAAAACAAACTCACCTTTACTTATTTTGGCGCCCCGATGAGATGACGCACTCAGCTCGCTCCCGGCCATTCAAGTTTTATCTCCAAAATATTGTAAAATTACAAAACAAACGATGGTTAAAACCATTTTCCAGCGTTCGTTCCCCACCGGTGTGTCCGTACCGACCACCGTCCGGTCAGACCGCCGCCCGGTAGAGGATGGGAGCTCCTCCCTGCCGGGATCTGCGCGTCGTGTTTTGGCCGTCAGGGGTAATAAAAAGAGGTTTATCTGTTCACCTTGACAGCCTGGCTCCTCCTCCTCCTCCTCTATCTCTCTCTCCCTCCCTCCCCTCCTTCATTCAGTCCCTCCTCCCATCAGAGGAGCAGCAGAAGGAGAAGGAGCGGTTCGTGACACTCATCCTGTCTGGATGAGGAGAAAACAGATCAAACTGCCAGCAGGGGTTTTCCAAGGACGCACGGCTTGGCAAAGGAAGCCAGACGCTGAGGGTTGAAGGTGTAAACTAGTAGAGTGATACTTACATATTTATATGCAAAATATTTCTATTATACACGGTTGTATTTTGCTGTTTTGACTTCTCAGTTCATATCTGCTTTCACGCATGTCTGTTCCAGCACTTAAACTGTACACAAGAGTATTTAACCGAGTCTGTACCTGCTTCAGTAGAGGTGACGGGTCATTTGGGGCAAAGCTGAAAGCAGAAACAGTAACATAGAGATTATCATAGCCTGATTTTGGATTAATGCATAATAAAACACTCTGTTGTTGCAGTTATTTGTCATTATCCTACAGCCATTGGCTGATAGAACAGTTTTGATGGCACACCATGGTGGCTGATTGTTGTCCCGCTGCAATTTGATTGGCTGGTTTGCCAAATACTCTGACCTCTGTGCAGATGCCCGACTGCGAATGCACTACAAAAATAAACTGGACTCTTGTTTCATCCACTGTACATATGTAGGCTACTGTGCTCCCCATGCCTGGCCCTGCTCTGGACCTCTGGTTTTCTGTCTCTTCTTCATCTGGCCATAAACCACAGTAGGCTACTGGATAAATTAAAATCTTGACCAAATTTCACGGCAGCTCGTCCAGTAGGCTGTCACTAAAAAACAAAAGTAAGTACCATCCTGCCGGTAGACGAGGTGAGTGATGCAGCAGCACTGACAGCTTGAAATGTACCAATAGGATTCCTCTAAAACTAACGACAGGCTTCCTGTTAGCTTCAACTAGCCTAAACTCTGAGATTAATGCTAACTGTTAACATCAACACTGTTAAGAAGCCTACGTGCTGAACCTGGACCTTGTTAGCATGCTAATGTTCCTGACCTGTCAGGACAAAGCATGGCTGGATTTTTTATTTCTCTGCAGCGCATATTAAACAACAGGACAGAGTCCTGCTGGCTTTCAGTCCTGCCGTCTGCTCTACCTGGTGGAGGACTGAAAAGCAGCAGGACCGCTGGGAGGCTGAGATTAAAGGAACACTCAGAGGCTTTCTGAGGCACCTTGCTGGTCACCTGATGCATAGAAAAGAACAAACGGCCAAATCTTCCATGTGTCTCTGCTGGATCAGGACTTAATGCTCTACTGGTTTTCAGTCCTCAGGGCTCAGAGTCAGCTTGCTGCTTGTCTGCTCTATCACCTGGCTATAATCACAGTTATTATGACTCACCTGCAGGCAGAGGTGTGAAATAATCCCTGAGCAGATGTAGGGATTAGGGAATGAGAAGCAGCAGGGCTCAGAGTCCTGGAAAGACCAGCAGATACACATAGAAAACGTGGATCTAACAGCGGTTTCTAACAGGATGTTTTGATTTAGGGAGCGCTTGATTTGATGTACCAGAGAGGGTCGTCTCATCACATAGCATCAATATCGCACTTGATCAGCTTCTATTAATTGAACTGATCAAGCTAATACCTTAGTGAATTAATAAAAGAAATATCTCAGATCTGTGCAGTATCTGTTGGTTGTAAGGCTGAACTTCATGCTCAGACTACAGGTGTTTTAAATGAACTCTAAACATGCTCTAGGGCACATTGTCAGGCTACCTAAAATACTGATGTTTCCTAGTTTCAGTAGGTTTGATATCCCTCTGGTCCCCATGAGTTCAACACCCTTATTCTGCTCTCAGTTTGTAGGACCGTAGACTGTAAGACATGGATGTAGTCACCATGACGACACTCACTGGTTTGTGGATTATAAGCTTCAAGTTCGGCATTTCTGCCGTCACCATCTTGGTTATTAGCAACCAGACGTGACACCAGAGGGTGGAGCTAAATACAACCGAACGCTGAATAAAACATTTGTAGGTGACCAAATATGTTGTAATTTACTACATGAACTGAAAACATACTACGAAAGGGTTAAGGTTGTAAGACGAAAACACAGATGACCCCCAGACCTCCAAGAAACTCGTCAATCATGAGGGAGTCCCGCCCTAAAGCATCCCCTGCTTTATGGTCTATCTGACTCTAAATGGAGCATAATTACTGAATGAACATCCTGCTGTACTGAAGGAGACTGAAACTAGTGACTGACACCAGAAACTGATGTTTACGATGTTTAAGGCGGATCATTTTCTAGAGACTTCTATACAGGAGCTCCGGCAGGGAACAAGACACAGGAAACCGAAGGCAAGCGATCAGCTGAGCCGAAGAAAGTTGTTTTTAGCCTTGTAGATATCAAGTGAATGTTCGATGGAAGGTGCAGTTTGTGCAGAAATAAATGCTGCAGCTCTTCAAGACCGACAACGGTTTCCTGAGTCTCGTTTCACTCTCGTTTCGCTGCTGCTGCCGCTGAGTGAAGTGACGGGGTTAACTGCAGAGCGAGCACCGACTCCAACCCCGGGACCAAAGCTACGTCTCCCGTGTGTCTTCTGACCACGGTCGGGAGGCTGAAGCAGGACCACTTACCACTGTTTTACAAGGCAGACTTCACCAGATATAACTTTGCAGTTTTAGTGCTTCCATGCACTTACCGATCTGCAATGAGTTATATGTGTAAGAAGTTACAAAGAGTACCTTTAATAACGGTCATTTGATCTGATCGAATGCAAATAAACTTCAGCATTCCATGTTTTGCAGAAACATACCATACCAACATTTTTTTCCTGGTGACTGGGCTGTTTCCAGCTGTGATTAAAGCTAACGTGACTGTGCATCAGTCCTGCATGTTACATTCGAGAGAGATGGTGGTTTCCTTAACAACCGCCGAGTTCAGGGTCTGAGCTCTCTGCAGCCGACTTGACTGCCAAACAGTGGAGCTTCTCCATTAGGCTGAATCCAAATCAGCCTCTGGAAACGTCCCTGAATACAGACATCAGTGTATGTGTCCTACAGCATGTTAACTGATTAAAGATTTCTGTAAAATCTGCAAAAGAAAATGCAAATCAATGAACACTGAAAGGTCAGTCAGTCTGGCACAGGATTCAACTTCATCCCACACATTGGAACATACTTATTTTAAACTTTATGAAAAGTAATTTCCAATCAAGCTTGTGATATACTTTTTCATTTAGGCAAGAAAAAAATGACAAAAGAAGAGAGTATATAAAGATGAAGGATTGAGATGATGATGATGAAATGATGCTGCAACACAAACAGACAATAGAGGACATTAAAAATAAAACACACCACCAAAAAAACAAGCAGATATGATCAAGACGTGCACAACCAAACTAAGAAACACGAAGCAGTCAGCCATGAGGCGAACACACTGTACATCGGCTCTTTAACATCCACATGGATTCGGTTGGGCTGTAATCCAACTCAGTTACATCAACCTCTTGTTCTACTTCATGTAAAAATAGAGCAGAAAACAGAAGAAGCTGATTAATGTTCATCATGAGACACCCTCTAGTAAAAGTCCTTCAGAGAAAGAAATCAGCCAATCAGCACTGACTTCAGTCAGTCCGGTCAGAGTTGATGAAACCTGCAATGATGATGATGATGATGATGATGATGATGATGACGATGTTGATGATGATGATGATGTTGATGACGATGTTGATGATGATGACAATGACGATGTTGATGACGATGATGACGACGACGATGATGACGTTGATGACGATGATGATGATGACGTTGATGATGACGATGATGACGATGACGACGACGACTGATGATGACGATGATGATGTTGATGACGATGATGATGACGACGATGATGACGTTGATGATGATGATGATGACGATGATGACGACGATGTTGATGACGATGTTGATGACGATGATGACGACGACGATGATGACGTTGATGATGATGATGATGACGTTGATGATGATGATGATGACGTTGATGATGACGATGATGACGACGATGTTGATGACGATGACGACGACGACTGATGATGACGATGATGATGATGTTGATGACGATGATGATGACAATGACGATGATGATGATGACGATGATGTTGATGACGATGATGATGATGATGACAACGATGATGATGATGATGACGATGATGTTCATGATGACGATGATCACGTAGATGATGATGACGTAGATGATGACGATGATGACGTAGATGATGACGATGATGACGACGATGACGTTGATGACGACGATGACATTGATGATGACGTTGATGACGACGATGACGTCGATGATGACGATGATGTTGAAGATGACGATGATGATGATGACGTTGATGACGACGATGACGTAGATGATGATGATGATGATGTTCATGATGACGATGATGACGTAGATGATGATGATGATGACGTAGATGATGATGATGATGACGACGATGACGTTGATGATGACGTTGATGACGACGATGACGTAGATGATGATGATGATGACGTAGATGATGATGATGATGACGACGATGACGTTGATGATGACGATGATGATGATGACGTTGATGACGTTGATGATGACGATGATGACGTTGATGATGATGATGACGTAGATGACGATGACGTTGATGACGACGATGATGTTGATGATGACGTTGATGATGACGATGATGATGATGACGTTGATGACGTTGATGATGACGATGATGACGATGATGACGATGACGTAGATGATGATGATGATGACAAACCATCTTGTGACCGACAGGCTGACAGGCTGTCTGTAGGTTCAGTTCTCTCACATGCAGCGTTTGATCAGTGTCTGACCTCCAGGCCGTCGCTGACATGAACACTGAGGCTGTTGTCTTCCTCAGTTCCTTCATCATAAAGATCAGTCTGTTCGTCTCACACACACACACACACACACACACACACACACACACACACACACACACACACACACAAGTGTCTCAGCCTTTTGTCCCTCTATAGCCTCCTTAGAGGCCACCAGTTTGGTGACACACATGACTGATCCCTTGTCTTTTCCTGGATCGGGGGATTCCAAGAATTTGGTAGAATCTCTGTAATTCCTGAAGATGTAACCAATTTGATTGAAAACGTAATAAAACCCAATAACGTACAGGCGTGTAATGGTCGATTGATATATCAGTTTAATGATCAGCGACCAAATGTATCGATGCAAAGAGAAAACATCAATACACATCCTAATCTTTAAGCTACGCCCTTATTTTGAAATTCGTAACTGATAAAGTATTTGCAATAAAACATGAGAATTGTGGCACTTGATTTTTATTCTGTTTTATTAAAAACACTAGATTGTTTTTCATTTGGAAAGTAATAAAACGGTCAAATCATATTTTAGTTGCGTTTTGTGAGTTGATATAAATGTTGTGTTAAATTAGCTTAATGATATTGTCTCATATTGATCGCAGGACCCTGAATAGAATTGAAACTAATCGTATTGTGATATCAGCTAATATTGCGTTGCTGTCCCAAAAATCAATATAATATCTGAAACTTGTGGTTTACACCCTTAATAATGCAACAACTTGAAAATAATGTATAATGTCCTGAATTATATTGTAATAACATTTTATACCGATAACGTATTTTATACCTTTCAGATGAGTCATTTTGTGATGATATAAAAAGTGATAATATAATAATTTTTCACAGATGTTGTAGTAATATTGTAAAAATAAAAAAAGTCATGTTTTTTTCTCAGAAATGCCAAGTGGTACACTGTTATCAGGCAAAGATGCATTAAACTCTTTATCAATAGGAAACGAGCCCGTCGATGCTGATTGGATCGTCCATTAGACCGGAGCGGATCTTAGATTAGACTCCATCAGAAAACAGTTAATGCAACACAAGCAAGTGATGGAGCAGTTTTAATCCCCATGAAATGTTCTTTTACATACATTTAAATTCAACTCAGGATCAGACCCTAAACACATACGAGGGTCGTCTCTGTAAAATCATAACTGTGAAAGATGCTGAAATAGATGGTCTGAGTGATCCCGACCCCCTTCAGCACCACTGAGTGACCCAACTAACTCATTATGGCTGCTATGAATGAACAGAGCTGTAACCAGGTGATAGAGCAGACAAATGTCCAAAACCTGAGGAGTCTTTCACACCAAGCGATCTGGAGCTGAGCTGTTTTTGGGGGAGTTTTTCTTTAATTTGGTGCTCTCCAGCTCTGCAGGCCTCAGTGGGAGCTGAGGGGAGGAGACACGCCGTACGGTTCAAACTGGCGTCCTCCTGCAACATGACGGCAATAAAACAATACGGCGATGAGCATCGCTATGACAACAGCTCTCTGTGGGAGTAAGGAGGGACTAACAAAAGCTATTACACAAAGAGAGCCCTGAACTCTGCTGTCTTTGTGCAGAGTACAGTTTAATACCCGGAAATTAAAACGGCCGTCTATGGTGCTGTTAACGTACTGCTGGGGTTCGTATGTGTTTCTACCGAGTGTCAGTGTGTTGTGTTCTTCAGTCAAGGCTCTTTTCACATACTGTATATCCATCAGTACACAACTGTTTATTCATCCAATCTATATTAACATCACTGTGGACATAAGAAGTCTTTGTCCTACTTGTTCCTGTTTCTTGAAAGTTGACATAATAGAGCATGTGTCAAACTCAAGGCCCACGGGCCAAATCCGGCCCACAATCTCATTTTATGTGGCCCGTCAGGGCTTGCAAAGAACATATTATGCTTATCATACGATTAGATGCCGCTTTACAGAAGTACAGTGTCCAATTTTGTTACATGAGCACTGAAGCCTAGACTTCTGCTTTCACAGCTTATTAAATAAATTATTACTAAAACTAATAATAATCAAAAGCAGAGGCAGTTTTGTAATATGATGAAGAGTAGATATATTTATATAGTTTTACATTTACAGCCATAATGCTGCTGTTGCTGGGATGAAATTGAGTTGGACCCCTGGTGTAGAGATGCTGATGAGATGCCAGTGAAGTGCTGATTGTGTGTTTTCTCGAGTCTATTTCCTGTTTCCTATCCTCAGCAGGGAAACCTGCTCAATATCTGGAAAAAAGAAGCATTTCAAGGTCACGAGTCTCCTTCAAGTTTTTTCTTTTAACTCTCAAACAAAAGCTCAATTCTTCTAAAACGAGTAGTGGGCACATCAGAGCTTTAAATAAGCCCTTTAGTCGGAAAAGAGGACTGTAGGAAGTTTGTGCTGTTGATGCACATGATATGCTGTCAACAAACAATAACCAACAGAAACAGTGCTTGATAAACTCAGCGTTATAACCTTCATGTAGGTGATGTTTTATTGCAGGGCTGCTGTATTATTTGACTGCATTAGTTAATAAACTGGCAGTGCACGTCCTTGATCTTTTTGTGAAGGCAAAATGTTAAAGCATTATTTTGGATGAAAATACAAGACAGTGGAAAGAGTTATTGTGATGAACATTATTATTCATCATTACCATGTTTGTAATGTTTGTCTGTGGTTCAGAGGGTAGAGCGGGTCGTCCACCAATGGGAAGGTTGCTGGTTTGATCCCCGGCTGCTCCGGTTACATGTTAATGTGTCCTTGAGCGAGACACTTAACCCCTAATTGCTCCCGAAGGCGTAGCTATCGATGCGTGAATGAGTATTCAGATCAGATCGGTTCAGTATGGCAGCCTCTGATATCAGTGTGTGAAAAGCTGAATGCTACTCCAAGGGCATCAAATACCGATGCTCTGTGAAAGCCGCCAGCGTCTGATACTACCGTGCCCTTGGGAGGAGATGCACCGTGCTTCCATTAACTACAATGTAAACCCATCTGTGGCAACAGTACATGCTCAAAGAAAGAGCGCCCTGAGTGTGCTGACGTAGTTTAAACAGCGAAAAGACACTCCCAGAGGAGGGGAGGTGGACGGTCCAATAAACACAAGGCTTTCACCCAGGAGGCCGCCGTTCACGTCCCCTGTGTTCGACATTACAATCAGCTGTTCTTACTAGGGGTGGGACGGTTCATTAAATCCACGGTTCGGTTCATATCACGGTTTTTGGTTTGGTTACATTTATGATACAGCAAAGAGGCCAAGAGATGGCAGATTATAACGCTGCTCAAGTATCCGAATCACTGCTGAACTCCAGCGTCCTCCAGACGGCATCAGGCTGCAGGTCTCTGGCTGTAAACCTCTCGATGCTTTAGTTGTGTAGCTGCTCTGAGTCTGCATGTAGAGGCTGGTTAATGCTGCTGGGAGAAGGAGTCACTCTTTCCTCCCCGACTCTCTGCTCCTATCGACGGACACACCGGAGCGACGTCTCCGGATCCTCTACCTGAACTTTATCGTGTCCTCTCTCCATTTCCTGAACCAATCACAGCCGGACTCTGCTCTCCATCAACGTCTCTGAGAAGGAAGGAGGCGGGGTCACGCCTCGTCAACGCCTCGTATCTTTGGTGGTTCAACACATGGGCAGTAAAATCTGGTCTTTCCTCGCTGAAACTGAGCCAATCACAACTCACGACCTCAGCTTCAGTTACACTGAGCAGGTTCTACCTCATGTTCCTGTCCACCGTGTCCCAGCCTCTTTCCACAGGCCCTGATTTCTAGTGGGACAATAAACGGGATGAAAAAATACACAATTGGCCTCATAACCTGTTTCAGATGAACCGAACGGTACAAACACAACCCAAACCGTTTTGACTAGAGAACCGAACGGCTTGGATTTATACCCGAACCGTTCCCATCCCTAGTTCGTACATTTTTGTTTCCTAATCCTAAATTGATGCTAAAGGCTGAGAACGTGTTGCAATCCCCCAACAAGCACAGAGCAGTCGTTTCCCCTCCAACTGAGATGAGAAACGACGTAGTAACAGTTTATTTTTAGACTGATGGGGGATCTAAAAGTGGAGTTGTTACTGAGCTGTGAGTGAGTGGAAACTCCTCTAAAAGTGGTTTACAGCTGACGTGGTTTCCACTGGTGGATTCCACCCACGCTATGAGTGTGAGACAGTGTGAGTAGTGGATTACTGTATATGTGACGATATGAGATGGCAGGAATCAAATTACAAACTGTTTGACTCACTTTCTGCCTGATCGGACCCATTGTCCACCAACTTAGTCCAGACTGAAATATCTAAGAAATGATCGGCCGGATTGACATGAAAATTTCTACAGACTTTCATGGTCCCAAGAAGGATGAATCCTACTGACTACTGATCCCTGACATTTTCTCTAGTGCCAATATAAGGCTGACATTTTTGGCTTTTAGTGAAATCTCTTGATAGCTTTGGATCGCCATAAAGTGTGGTACAGATGTCCATGGTGCCCAGAGAGGAATCCACAAAGTCTATAGTCCTGCTCGGCACTGTGAGGCTGTTGTTAGGCAGCGTTCACACCAGATCAGGTGAGTCACTTAAGGGCTATGAACTGTGACTCTCAGACTTTCCCACCAAACCCAGTCACCTCATTCACCTGCTCACCTGTTTCCACTTCCCCCTCATCAGCCCTGCAGTATATAACTGGCCCTCACTCACAATGATGCCTTTGCTTTCCAGCTTTCTGAGCATTGTCTTTAACCTGAGCTCTTCCTTTTTACCGGCTCCTTTGTTTTTTTACCTGATGCCTATTTCAGTCCTGCTCACCAGCCTCTCTGATTTTTTGACCGTGTGGACTGGATTGCTGTGACGGCTGTGAAGCCTGTTCCTGACCAGCGTCTCTGGTCCTTTTCCTGTCATCATACCTTTGGCTCTTATTCACTGCTGTGACAAGTTGTGCCGGGTATAAAATTCAGGGGATCACCAGAGCCAGTAGAAAACATCATGTCATGATGTTTGTATGACATTTCAGTGCAACCAGTAAAATAGTGATAAAACAAAGTGGTGAGCCACACCAACACTAGAGCCATGTCAAATAAAACAAGGCATCTATTGAGAAGCTTCAAATTACACGTGTCAAACTCAAAAACTCATTTTATGTGGCCCGCAAGGGCCTGCAAAGAATTTATTATTCTTATCATACAATTCTATGCTGCTTTACAGAAGTACGCTGTCCTTAAACTACATGTCCCACAATGCATCTCCATTTTGTTACATGCTCACTGAAGCGTCTCAGTATCAGTATTTCCAGCAGCGGCGCTCTAGCTGAGAGATGGAGTCATAAAATAATCTGAACAGAACCAAGAAAATGTCCCAGAAAAGAAAGGTTGTAGCAGAGGGAAGGACAGAAAGAGGATCCATGTTAGTGGTTGATGGAGACCAGCCGGTATGTCTTCTTTACTACGAGGCAGTAAAACACTGTCACACCACTGTCATCTACCACATGATCTCAGCTGATCAGCTGCTGATCACTAACAGTTTATACGCCACAGACTGAACGTTAGATCAGAGCTCATTGATCTGTTGGACTAGAGTTCTGCCCCTCTCAACTTCCACCACAAAGTTTATATATAACAGTTTATACGCCACAGACTGAACGTTAGATCAGAGCTCATTGATCTGTTGGACTAGAGTTCTGCCCCTCTCAACTCCCACCACAAAGTTTATATATAACAGTTTATACGCCACAGACTGAATGTTAGATCAGAGCTCATTGATCTGTTGGACTAGAGTTCTGCCCCTCTCAACTCCCACCACAAAGTTTATATATAACAGTTTATACGCCACAGACTGAACGTTAGATCAGAGCTCATTGATCTGTTGGACTAGAGTTCTGCCCCTCTCAACTCCCCCTCCCTTTATATCCACAAAACGTTAATCCTCATTGTTCTTTTGGACTAGAGTTCTCCCCCTCTCAACTCCCACCCAGTTTATATATAACAGTTTATATGCCACAGACTGAACGTTAGATCAGAGCTCATTGATCTGTTGGACTAGAGTTCTGCCCCTCTCAACTCCCACCACAAAGTTACACTAAGCTAATGGAATAAACTGGGTTTGATAATATTTGTGTGATGGTAAAAAAAGACCTTTATTATTCACTAGAGGATTATTTTGATCTCTGATGGATGAGTAATGATGAGGGTTTCTGAATCTCATAAATTCATGGATTTATGTTATAATAACACAGAAATGTGAGTGTGTGTCCACATACAGTATTTTTGTGTCTACGTGCTGCAGATATATTGATGAACAAGCATGTGTTTTTGTTACTGAACTCATTCTTTAAATAAATTGTACAATATTTCTGCTTGCAATTATTTTTCCTAGACTTCTGCTTTCAGAGCTTGTTACTAAATAAATTATTACCAAAACTAATAATAATCAAAAGCAGAGGCAGTTTGTAATATGATCAAGAATAGATATATTTATATAGTCTTATAATTACAACCAAAATGCTGATGTGGCCGAGATGAGTTGGACCTCCCTGGTGGAAATCATACAAAGCTGAAAATGACCCAGAGATTATCTGACAAAATCTGACTGAGCCAACTGTGACTCAGAGAAACATGAAGAGAGAGAGAGAGAGAGAGAGAGAGAGAGATGAACAGAGAGAGAGAGAGATGAACAGAGAGAGAGAGAGATGAACAGAGAGAGAGATGAGAGAGAGAGAGAGAGATGAACAGAGAGAGAGATGAACAGAGAGAGAGATGAACAGAGAGAGAGAGAGATGAACAGAGAGAGAGAAACAGAAAAAGAAGAACAGAGAGAGAGATGAACAGAGAGAGAGATGAACAGAGAGAGAGAGAATGAACAGAGAGAGAGTGAACAGAGAGAGAGATGAACAGAGAGAGAGATGAACAGAGAGAGAGAGAGAGATGAACAGAGAGAGAGATGAACAGAGAGAGAGAGAGATGAACAGAGAGAGAGAGAGAGAGATGAACAGAGAGAGAGATGAACAGAGAGAGAGATGAACAGAGAGAGAGAGAATGAACAGAGAGAGATGAACAGAGAGAGAGAGAATGAACAGAGAGAGAGAGAATGAACAGAGAGAGAATGAACAGAGAGAGAGATGAACAGAGAGAGAGATGAACAGAGAGAGAGAGATGAACAGAGAGAGAGATGAACAGAGAGAGAGAGAATGAACAGAGAGAGAATGAACAGAGAGAGAGAGATGAACAGAGAGAGAGATGAACAGAGAGAGAGAGAGATGAACAGAGAGAGAGAGAGATGAACAGAGAGAGAGATGAACAGAGAGAGAGAGATGAACAGAGAGAGAGAGATGAACAGAGAGAGAATGAACAGAGAGAGAGAGATGAACAGAGAGAGATGAACAGAGAGAGAGATAGATGAACAGAGAGAGAGAGAGAAAACAGAGAGAGAGATGAACAGAGAGAGATGAACAGAGAGAGAGAGAGATGAACAGAGAGAGAATGAACAGAGAGAGAGAGAGAATGAACAGAGAGAGAGATGAACAGAGAGAGAGATGAACAGAGAGAGAGAGAATGAACAGAGAGAGAGATGAACAGAGAGAGAGAGATGAACAGAGAGAGAGATGAACAGAGAGAGAGATGAACAGAGAGAGAGAGAGATGAACAGAGAGAGAGATGAACAGAGAGAGAGAGAGATGAACAGAGAGAGAGATGAACAGAGAGAGAGATGAACAGAGAGAGAGAGAGAGATGAACAGAGAGAGAGAGATGAACAGAGAGAGAGAGAGAATGAACAGAGAGAGAGATGAACAGAGAGAGAGATGAACAGAGAGAGATGAACAGAGAGAGAGAGAGATGAACAGAGAGAGAGAGATGAACAGAGAGAGATGAACAGAGAGAGAGATAGATGAACAGAGAGAGAGAGAGATGAACAGAGAGAGAGATGAACAGAGAGAGAGAGAGAGAATGAACAGAGAGAGAGAGAGTGAACAGAGAGAGAGAGAGATGAACAGAGAGAGAGAGAGAATGAACAGAGAGAGAGATGAACAGAGAGAGAGATGAACAGAGAGAGAGAGAGAGATGAACAGAGAGAGAGATGAACAGAGAGAGAATGAACAGAGAGAGAGATGAACAGAGAGAGAGAGAGATGAACAGAGAGAGAGATGAACAGAGAGAGAGAGAGAGAATGAACAGAGAGAGAGAGAATGAACAGAGAGAGAGAGAGAATGAACAGAGAGAGAGAGAGAGATGAACAGAGAGAGAGATGAACAGAGAGAGAGATGAACAGAGAGAGAGATGAACAGAGAGAGAGAGAGATGAACAGAGAGAGAGATGAACAGAGAGAGAGAGAATGAACAGAGAGAGAATGAACAGAGAGAGAGAGAATGAACAGAGAGAGAGAGATGAACAGAGAGAGAGAGAGATGAACAGAGAGAGAGAGATGAACAGAGAGAGAGAGAGATGAACAGAGAGAGAGAGAATGAACAGAGAGAGAGAGAGAGATGAACAGAGAGAGAGACGAACAGAGAGAGAGATGAACAGAGAGAGAGAGAGATGAACAGAGAGAGAGATGAACAGAGAGAGAGAGATGAACAGAGAGAGAGAGAATGAACAGAGAGAGAGAGAGAGATGAACAGAGAGAGAGAGAATGAACAGAGAGAGAGAGAGAGATGAACAGAGAGAGAGAGAGATGAACAGAGAGAGAGAGAGATGAACAGAGAGAGAGATGAACAGAAGAGAGATGAACAGAGAGAGAGAGAGATGAACAGAGAGAGAGATGAACAGAGAGAGAGATGAACAGAGAGAGAGAGAATGAACAGAGAGAGAATGAACAGAGAGAGAGAGAGAGAGATGAACAGAGAGAGAGAGAGATGAACAGAGAGAGAGAGAATGAACAGAGAGAGAGAGAGAATGAACAGAGAGAGAGATGAACAGAGAGAGAGATGAACAGAGAGAGAGAGAGAATGAACAGAGAGAGAGATGAACAGAGAGAGAGATGAACAGAGAGAGAGATGAACAGAGAGAGAGAGAGAATGAACAGAGAGAGAATGAACAGAGAGAGAGAGAGAGAGATGAACAGAGAGAGAGAGAATGAACAGAGAGAGAGAGAGAGATGAACAGAGAGAGAGAGAGAGATGAACAGAGAGAGAGATGAACAGAGAGAGAGATGAACAGAGAGAGAGAGAGAGATGAACAGAGAGAGAGATGAACAGAGAGAGAATGAACAGAGAGAGAGAGAATGAACAGAGAGAGAGATGAACAGAGAGAGAGAGAATGAACAGAGAGAGAGAGAGATGAACAGAGAGAGAGAGAGAATGAACAGAGAGAGAGAGATGAACAGAGAGAGAGAGAGAGATGAACAGAGAGAGAGAGAGATGAACAGAGAGAGAGAGAGAGATGAACAGAGAGAGAGACGAACAGAGAGAGAGATGAACAGAGAGAGAGAGAGATGAACAGAGAGAGAGAGAGATGAACAGAGAGAGAGATGAACAGAGAGAGAGAGAGAGATGAACAGAGAGAGAGAGAGAGATGAACAGAGAGAGAGAGAGATGAACAGAGAGAGAGAGAGATGAACAGAGAGAGAGAGAGAGATGAACAGAGAGAGAGAGAGATGAACAGAGAGAGAGATGAACAGATAGAGAGATGAACAGAGAGAGAGAGAGATGAACAGAGAGAGAGATGAACAGAGAGAGAGATGAACAGAGAGAGAGAGAGATGAAAGAGAGAGAGATGAACAGAGAGAGAGAGAGAGAGAAAACAATGAAATGAAAAGAGATTAAAAAAAAATGATGGTCTGAGTGGGTTCAGGGTGACGACGTCACAGCTCCAAGTCAGCGTCTGTGAGTGTGAGTGTGTGAGTGTGTGTGTGTGTGTGTGTGTGTGTGTGTGGGCGATGAAAGTGTGACTGCATGACGTCTGATCCAGAAGTGACACAGCACCACACACACACACACACACACACACACACACACACACACACAAAGCGGAGGTCTTTGTGCTGGAAGGTCAGCTGACAGTGTCAGTTTTTTTATTGGTATGTAAATAATAAAGTACAGTATTGTGGAAGCAGATTGTACAAGATGTGAGATATTTAAGACAGTACGTAAATATATATATAAAATATATATATACGGTGCATTCAGTAAGTCTTCAGACCGCTGGTCCAGTCCGGCCGCCTGACGAGCGCGTGGCGGCTGCGTGATTCACACATCTGCTGTTCACACCAGCTGTGTTTCTGCAGCGTTTCTGCTGCTGCTGCTCTTTCATAATGACCATTTCATATCATTATAAATATCATTTATATTTATTTTAGACATAAAAAGCTCAAGAAATGTGTGGTAGTTTGTAAATAATAGTAATAATGCACAAATAAAATCAAATAAAAAATGTACGGAGCTTTTGCACCGTACATAAAGGTATCACCCAATCACGTTGTGAATGGACATATTCAAAACATACACTGTAGTATGAGCGTCATAAAACAGGCTTCGTAGTCCAAACCAAGATGGCAGACTTCATTGCTCCTTTTAAGCTTGATAAAGGCAGCACAACCAGATCCATGCCTTCTGTTCTCACCTTCCACAATAAAAGCCCGACTATAATACATTGCATAAATTTGGGCGGCAAATGGGGGCGGCAGTAGCTCAGTCCGTAAGGACTTGGGTTAGGATGTGGAGGACCCGGGTTCAAATCCCCCATGACCAAGACCAACTTTCTGGAGAGCTCCCTTTTCCCCCTGGGCCCCCCGAGGTCCCCTGAGCAAGGCACCACAACCAGATCCAACTGCTCTGGCGCTTCTCAGGCAGCCCCCTCACTCTACACCTCTCCATTGACATGTATATGTACTGTGTGAACAACAGAGTGTAAAACTGAATTTCCCCACTGTGGGACTAATAAAGATATCTCTCTCTCTCTCTCTCTCTCTCTCTAACTGTTTACAATATATACTTAATTAGAATTAATATAATAATAATAATAATAATAATTATAGTATATGTTCTTTGCAAGCCCTCGCTGGCCATATAAAATGAAGTGGTATGCGGGATCTGGCCCACGGGCCTTTAGTTTGACTTAGACTATATAACAGTTTATCCTTATGAAATCCCCGCCCTCCGTGCTGAGGAAAAGACATGACTCTTCAACTGCAGCCGTTGTTTCAGTCTGTCAATGTGAACTTTGATTTCCACCAGGCCGTCTGTGTGTCATGCTGTCTCTCTGAGCCATTACATATTTGAAGGTCATGAATGAATGACGGTGAAATATCAGGAGCTCCTCCCTGCTGGTTGACTTTCAACACACTTCACATCGCCCACTTCCTGATTGCTGAGGGTCCTCCTCAGCCCATCTCCTTCCCTTCATCTGTATCTGTAGTGGATGTAATCATGAAAACAGAGAGCAATCACCTGCATCCAGCTCACCTGTTCGCTCTGATTCGTCCTCTGGACGGCGGGGATTCATCACAACACCAGGACAAACAAGCAGCACTCAGTTCGAAGCCCTGAATATGTACTGCTGTGTGTTTGTGTGGGTGAAAGCACGTGTGTGGGCGTGTGTGTATTTACAGTACATCCAGTCCATTTCCTGCCTGACTTTGAGTTGCCGTGGTAACACAGGCGACGATGGAGGATGGCAGGGGAGATGTTTACACACATGAACACTGCTTGTTTGAGACATTAACGGCTGTATTTACTGCAGAAGTGATGTTTTAAAGTTGACAGACACCTCATGGTGTTATTCCACAGATTCATCATAGAAACAACCCACACCTTCTTCTCACCCATTTGTTGGTATGGAAATCTAAATTTACCAAACAGGTGTCAGCTGGAAGATCTACCTTTATTAGTCCCACAATGGGGAAATTCAATTTTACACTCTTTAAACTCGACATGGACATGCAGACCTAAACACACATACATGCAGAATGGAGAGATGTCAGAGTGAGGGGGCTGCTCCTGACAACGCCCCGAGCAGTTGGGGGTTTGGTGCCTTGCTCAGGGGCACCTCGGCAGTGCCCAAGAGGTAAACTGGCACCTCTCCAGCTACCAGTTCACACTCAGTTTTGTCCATGTCGGGACTTGAACCGGTGACCCTCCGGTTCCCAACCAACTCCCTACAGACTAGCTACTCCGCCCCAAAATCACTCCCGTACGGGATCAACCCCGACCTTGCGTATTAGCACCACGCTCTAACCAGCTAGCTAACCGGCCACAAGCAACACAAGGCAACAAGGCAGCAAGTAAAATCATTGGTGAACAGCAGACAAACTCACACAGTGAGCTAAATCTATCCAATCAAATCTGAACCTTCATCTCCTTAAGGAACGCATTATGTAGTCACGTGTCATCCAACAACTTTGCACAGACTTCAGCTCTTTTCCATTTTATTTACATCTGCTAGCAAACTCTGGAGAGCTACTTTTTCTTAAGCCAATCGGAGTAGACTGTTTTTTTGAGAGTGGGGCTTAAAACCTTTTTTCACCAGTGCAATCTGAAAATCTGCATTCGAATTTATCTTATTGAATGTTTGCACATCGGTTTCTGGCACCAGATCCAGTCATCTGCCATAACCAGCATCACCGGCCACAACATTCCCCTCTCTGCTTTAGTCACCGACCTTGGTGTTAAATTCGATCCCCATCTCAGAAACATTGGTAAACTCCACCCCACACTCACCCAACCTGACCCCAAAAGGCTGGTCCAGGCCTTTATCTCCTCCAGACTTCTCATCGGGATCCCTGGTACGAGTCTCCAGTTCAGGGTGCTGAGACGGGGATGGACCATTGTTAGTCTAAAACCAACCAACAGTCTGAAAAACGTGGGGAGAAAAACTTTGGTCCAATTAGTCCAAATGCTAACAAACCAAAAACATATTCTCTCACATTTTGTACCGACACATTAATGTTCCTGAAGGGTGAGTAAGCATTCACAAAATCAGTTTTTATAATTTACTGTGCAGACTTTCAGAGGAAACTCAATGCTTGGTGTAAAGTGACTTTTAAAGAGATCGGTGGGAGAAAAATTATGTTTTTTTTACATTAAAGCATATGGACATGCTCTAGTAGAAACCCAAAATGCAAGTATGAACCTGGAAATGAGCATATGTCCCTTTTTAAAGGTGGAGTGGAGCTCATGGGGTAATTTAACTGAACCTTTTAAAAGGTGGGAAGTTAATGTCACAATAACGAAGCTTAGAAAACCTGCAATGAGCCAAATACACCAGGGTCAGGGGTTATAAATCAATATAAAGATTACAGTAGAAATAAGATTGTGTTGAACTAAAACCTACAAAGTTATGGATCTCCTACAGCAGTGTTAAAAACCTGTTAATAATGTTTGCTCTAAATTTAGACAGCTTTTCAGCAGTAGCACAGGCTGTCGCAGTGACATTATCCCTGACATTTTTGTTGTTTGGAAAGGATGAAAAAAGGTGTGAAGCAGAGGAAAGATGAGTAGTTCACAGAGAAGAGTACAGACTGTGTTCGATGGGTATAGTAGGGAGGTAGAGAATAAAAACTAGGCCGATAAGAGAAAAGAGAGAAGAAAAAATAATGGGATCAAATACAAGAAAGATATGAAAGCAGCAGGATCTTGGACCAACACAAAAGCACAGATGAGCTCTCACGCTGAAATTTTAATTCACACTTTTGCTCAAAAACACAGCTGTGGTGCCTTCAGATGGGATCGTGTCTGCTGTGTATAAGAGTTGGTCCCTGAACGCCTCCTCATGTCGTATTCACGACCTCGTCAGTGGAAAGTTTCTGAACGCTCCGAGTTCATCCGTCATGTGACGTCTTTGTTGTCAGAAGGTGGAGCCCATGTTAGTTCATTTATCGCTGCATAATAAGTTCATATTGTTCAGTATAGTGTAGTTTTAGTCATATATTGTTTTTCTTGGTAATTTTATAATCTGTCTGAAGAAAGTGTTGATATTCTCAGCCTCATCTTTCTCCTCTGTCATCATGTCTTTACATTTCCTGCATTATGTTCCCCACTAGCTAGCTGGCTAAACCGTTAGCCTCTGGCTTCTAGACTCGTCAGTAACGTTAATATTGCCGTTGCTTAGCAGCGGTGTTCTTCACAACTTAGCCACTTGAACGCCACGCATGTCGTGTGCACGACTTCCCATCTGGTAAACACAATAAACCCGACCCCATTTGAAGGCACCATAAGTGCAGCTCGCTAGCTCTCATCCAATCAGCTGATTACAGTTAATTTCACTAACTGGTGAGTCTGTCCCTGGTTAAATGGTGAAATGAAACCCAGCACGACTCTTTGTCCCAACTGGAAATCTACTGCTGCTAAAATGATTCACAATCATCATTTCCAAAGGACAAGATGTTTGTGTTTGAACTAGTTGTCCTGTTTGGCAGAGATTGGTGTGTTTGGTATGGACGTCACAGAGGCCATATAACAAGTATGAATCATGAGCTTAGGTGGCTGCTGATTAATGCTGCCTGATTTCTGACACCTGGGCTTGAATTTATGAAGCATCTTAGGTCAGGTTGACACCGAAAGGTCCGGTTCCTGAACCAAACCAATATAAGGATTGTAAGATCCGCAATATACCGACCAGCACTCAGTTTAAAGGGTCTGATTCTCAGTCCTACTGGTATTACTTACTGACAGGATTTACTGAAAATTGTTTTAAGCTGCTGACGAGGAGACTGGCCTAAAAACTCACTGCCTTTCTTCTGGACGTCTACCCAGCTTGCTCCGATGCAGCACCAGATCGGGTAGCCTTGAATTCAATACTACAATGGCAGCTCTCCTCTAAGCCACCCCTGGCTCTTGTTGAATATGTTAAGTAGAAAAATAAGTTCTGTTAATTTGCTTGGCTAGAGCAATTTTTATAAAAATGATGAATCATTGAATTAGAGAGAAATATATGAAAACCTGATAAAAATGAGTGGATGCTGAACGGAGTCCTTTTAGGAGGAGACCGAGAGGAAATGTAGCCGATCAGGTCAAACTTCTTTTGCCTCCGGAAAAGAGGAACTTGTAGAAATCCTGTGATTTTTATCCAAAATCCACAATGTTTCTTCACGTTGTTTCAGTTTTGCAGCTGGTCGGGTTTGTGTTCACAACGGCAAAAATCCAATGGTTCAGAAATTGTAAACAAAAGTCATGTGGTGGAAATGTCATCTGATTATTGGTCAGACAGATGGAGGGTAAAAGACAAGAAAGACAACAAACTGCTCCTCATTTCTAGCTGATATTGTGAATCATGGTGCAGCGTCAGGTTCTGTTCATGTTGCACCTGCAGAGCTGATTAAATAATGTATTAATGCATTAAAACAGGCTAAACCAGTTGTATTATAAAATAAAAATCACAAGAAATTTGCATGTGCAGGTGCTTGTTTATGCATTTTTATTTCAACATGATCAGTGTGAGTCTTGAAACTCAAACTAAGAAACCGAGAAAATAAACTTAAAACATCAGAAACCTGATAAAAGTTGAGCCACAGTGAATCATGACTGTGATCTGACTGAGACGATCATATTTTACCCACATAAATGTCTGTACATCTATATTTATGAGGACTCTCGCCGATATAATGAATGTTTTACACCATTATTGATCATGATAAAACATCGTCCAGATTTGGGAAATGTGGGATTCAACAAAAACTTGCATTCCTAAACGTACCAAACAACTTTCCAGAAAACATGCATTTCACAAAAATCTTCTGAAACACTTCTTCTTGAGTCTGACTGAAGATAAACAGGAGTATTAGATAGTTTATACATATACTCCACAATGATAATATTTCTGAGGGCAATACTTTTACTCCACTACATTTATTAACATACTTTACTAAATAAAAGTTTTCATACAAAACATTTCATCAGCTATTAAGTGATGGTGCATTTGTTTCCTGTAAAACATCATGTGACATTTAGGCATCAAACTTGTTGTTGTGACAGTATATAACAAAACACCCACCAATCAACCATATGTCCTGTTCATTTTTCTCCCAAACACAAATATATGAATATATTTTGTTTTACACAACCATAATTTCTGCTTTGCTTTTCAAATTTGATATTCTCCATATACTCGCTGAGGTACACATCGGTTAGCGTTATGGGATCATGCAGAGCTCTGTGGCTAACTAACTGCTGCACAACAGCTACAGGGATAACGAGGAAACCACTTCCTGTGTTTATGTTGGTCAGATTCAAAGAGGAGTATTTGAGATAGTTTCTGTTAATAACGTGGACACAGTGTTAGGAATATGGCAATTCAGTCTGATCATCAGGACGAAGGGTTGTTATTTTGACCAGCCCTAATCATTACAAAAATATGTTGACAAATTTTCTTTCAGTTTGTTCGTAATCCTGAAAGAACCTTAACCTCCGAGCAGTCCTTCGACAAAGTGAGGACCACAGAAAATATCGTAATTGTCCAAATGTGTCCTCAGTTTTCAGGTCTACACCTCGGTCCTCACAAAGATAGAAGTACAAACCACACACACATATATATATATATACAAACACACCTGTTGGTTTATGGTGCAAAACAGAGACCTTCCCTCTGTTCTCACAGCGTTTACAAGCCGGGCTAAAAAAAAACAAAAACAATAACAGAAAAACATGATGCAAACACAAATTCAGCTCATAAACTTTAAATCTGTCAAACATTATTGCTAACCTTAAAAAAAAAAAAAAAGTACCCAACAAGATGCACCAACAAGGTTTTCTCTTGGTTTCACTGGTAGTCAAGTTATCAGGGGACACTGAAGCCGAGCTGGACGATCCGTCTGGATCACAGTGCATCCTCAACACAAAGGACAGAAGTTATCTGACAGCAGCTGAGTCCTGATTTAAACATCCATGGAGGACGTTAGCGAGTCCCCTCTGACCTCTGACCTCCCTCTGACCTCTGACCTCCCTCTGACCTCTCAGTCTTTTATAAAATCACTGCAGAGACTCCAGAGTTCAGAGGTCGAGGGACGGGAGAGTCAACGGCAGTCTTTAACTTCCTTCAGTCTCATCGTCCTCGTTTTCACATCCAGGGAGGAGGTTTTGACAGCGAACACCAGAGGTACCGCAGACAGGAAGTGAACCGAAGCTGACACAGCAGCAGGCTCTGCATGAGCACACATATATATGTACATATGTAAAAAGAGGCGACGAGCGGCTGCAGGAGTGCCTTAAACACCAAAAGGCACCTTGGATGGGAAGGACTTTGTCATCTTTGATCCTCTGGATAACTGGTTTGGTTTCAATTAATTGGTTAAATGCTTCAATAAATAAAATAGTCAAGAGCTCTGCGGCTGAACAGGAAGCAGAAAGCAGGAGGCCGATTTTGACAACTTAAAGACTGATTTATACGAAGAGACTTGAACAATGAATCCATGTCTGTTGACAGCAGACAGCTGGTTGATTATCGTTACAACAAACAGGATCAAGATAAGTGCTGCTCTTCACAGAGCTGCGGTGATTTGTTAATCAATCGATTAATTGTAATTTTAAGTCAAGAAGCCAAACCTCTGCTGGTTCCATCATCTCAGACATAAGAATTTACTCATTTTCAGACATGGCAGTTAACTAAGTATTTTGGGGGTTTTGGATTTTTGGTCAATCAAAACAAGATTATTTGAGAAATAATCAGTGGATTATTGAAAATAATCATCAGTCGAAGCCCCAGACTTAAACAATAAGTTCATTCAAGTTACACCAAAACATCCGTTTCTCACCTAACTCCAATGATATCTGGCCACGCACATAGTTTTGGATTCATTTGGTCATTTTGGTCGATTAAACTACATGCTTGGATACTTGCTTTATTTCTAGTTTGGCTAGATAAGACGAGAGATAACTGAGAAAATATGTTTGTAAAGTGGGTGAACTGATCCTTTTACATGTTGTTTGGCATTATTTATGATGCATAACCAAACCTCACTGACAGCTTTAAAAGATGTGGCAGAAACGTCACCATTCGATCAGTTAAAGGTGAATTAGTTTTGGTTATGTGACAATATCATATTTAACAGCTGGAAAAAACTTGGTGCCTGGTTTCTGTTGTCCATTTCCTCAACTACCAGAAATAACATGACAGCCGTTGGTACATTCAGAGGTATTTCATTTTAATAGCTTAAAATCATTTTCTTTGAGGAAGCCATTGACTGCAACAGCACCAGCTGAGTGGTGATCAGACCAGCTTCAGTGAACCCAAAAGCTTCAGTTACTCTTGTCGTTGCTTCAGTGTGACTTTAATCATCAACAGATCTGGACGAATAAAACTTTGGATATTTTTGTTTTGTTTGCATTGTTACGACCACACACGACTTGAAGTGGTTCTACTGGCAAGAACCAACGTAAACCTGCAGAGTCCGGAAATCCCCCGACCACCATCCGCTCGTGAAGTAAACGAGAGAAAAGACGAGTAAAATCAAAAAAGGAATCATTTCTTTAGAAACCCTGAGAGACGAGTGGAAAAACAAACCTGTGATTCACTCTTTCAAACTGTCTGTAATAATTAAATGTAAATTACTGAATATGCCGCTGAATATTCAGATTCTTAGTCTCGTTTACTTATATTCTGATCAAACATTGACTGATTTAAATAGGTTTTTTCAGGTCACCTGAACATGCAAAACTTAAACATGCAATGTCATATTTAAATTGTATAAAGTTTTCTACAATGAAGAAACAATAAGTGGGCATTTCCTTGGCTTCAATAACATTCATCTCAAAGTCAACAACTGCTTATAAATGAACACAGCTGACTCTATTTTCTCTATAATTTGTACCAAAATTCATAATTTTCTTTTCTGGAAAACTTCTGAAGAAATTGTTAAGAAATTACAGACTCATTAAAATAAAATGCTGCAATAATTTTTGCCTAATTTTATTCCACAAGTAATGCAGCATTAACATAATGTGAGTTGACATTTGTGGATAATGAAAGTGACAGCTTGAAAAAATTTACCATTATGAAAAAACCCAAAAGGCAGAAGCATGTTGGTAAAAGCAGATGTATAATCAGAAAGGCTCTTCTCATATATAGCTATACCTATGAAAAGTACTGCGTTGTAATTCATATACATCCCACATAATCATAAACCATGAGACCGACGTTCGTGTGAAACCAGACGTCAACGTTGAATTAGTTGTCACATAACTTCAGTACTTCAGTGACGCCACATACTGATCATACCATCATCCGCTAACATACTAATCGCTGTATGTAATACGCTGCATCAAAACAAGTGAAGGGATTCATTTACCTTTGAGTTTGTGTGAAATCTGATGACGCAACAGTGTCATCTAAAATAATATTCACAGAGCCGTCAAGAGTAACTGGAGCCAACGGGTTGATTGTCTCACGAAATTCATCATTGAAAAAAATAAAAATAATAATACTACTGACATTAATCTATTTGCAGATGTAGACAACTCCATGGTTCAAAACCATAATGTCCAAGCAAAAATGAAAATCACACTTTTAAAAGGAATTAAATAGAAGAAAAAGAGAGCGGTGAGGTTGGAGGGCGGAAGAAAAGTGGTCACAGTTCACGAGCTGAAAGTCACTGGTTTGATTCCCTGGCCAAAGTGGGGAAAAGCAAAGAGATGGAGGAATGCTGAGTCCTCCCTTAGTAACCACTGTCACAGTGCCCTCCAGCAAGGCACTTTTACAGCAGGCGATTGCTCCAGTGGAGCAGCAGCTCCCACATCAGTTACATGGACGTTGGTTACGTGGATGAATGTGAAAGCAAAGCCTTCCCTGGACAAAAAAATACATTTACAAAACAAACAAAAGCAAAAACATCTGTTCATCTTCTGTAAGTTCCCGCCTCCTCGTCGACTTTTTAAATAACATTAAACATTATGGCTATGCTGAAAATATACATTCTGACATTTAGAGATCGTACTATGTTAAAAATACAAATGTGCAAAAGTTGTAAACAAATGAGATCCTGTGTGTGTGTGTGTGTGTGTGTGTGTGTGTGTGTGTGTGTCACAGCCTGGTGGGTTCCTCGTCACTGTCGCTGCAGTTACCACAGCAGTCCTGCAGAGGGAGGCAGAGAGCAGAGTCACCACAGACCTACTGGAACTAAACGCTTACTCACGTCCGCTTTCAGCATTTTTTCTGCATATATAAACATATTTGTCTACATAAATATTGTCTCTGTTATGTGTCTTCTGTCAGATCAGTTGATTGAGCAGTGAATTTTTTGTTTTTTTTTAATAATAAATGTAAACAGGGATATATATTCAATAAACAGTAACCATTTATTTATTTATTGAACACCTCTGGTCTGTCTCTCCAGACTATCGTTGTGTCTGTAGCTTTCTCCCAGTTAGGACGTTGTTCCTCTCACACTCTTAGAAACGTTAGTTAGTTAGTTAGTTCATCTGCTGAGGTCCGGCCCAGAGCTTAGTGAGGTGTGATGAGGTGTAATGAGGTGTGATGAGGTGTGATGAGGTGAGGGAGTCCACCGACCTGTCGGCCAAACAGCCGCTGCAGGAGTCCCTGTTTGGGTGGAGGAGACGGCTGTCCTCTCCAGTCCAGGTCTGGAGGAACCGTCCCGTCCTGGTGGAAAACATTCAGCTCCACGAAACACTCCGTCTCGATCATCTGCAGGAGAAAACACCCAACCTCAGTCTTCATATCATATACACAGAGAGACATTTACTGTACATACATATTTGTTAAAAGTTTGGGGAGGGGGGTAATATTTGAGAAAAAATTTACATGAAAAAAAGGATATTCTCAGAGATTGAAATGGCAAATTTTGGAGAAAAAACCAAACTGCAGCACTGAGAGATCTCACAGACCTCCACCAAGCTACCAAGCCCCCCCCCCCCCCCTCAAATCCATCCAAATTCCTGCTAATAGACAAAAACAAACCAAACCAAAAAAACTTGGACCTGTCAGAGGTAAATATGCAAGATTCACAAATTTGTGAGAAAAAATAGAAAATAGTTGAGTGAAAAACGTGAACACCAGCCACCATCTGAAAGTTGCTCCTAAAGTAATGCTATTGAGGTTTAGCACAGTGTTACAAAAAACCCACTACTTTTCATTACCACTTTATAATAATAAATAATAAGAGAATATCAATTTTTCCCTGTAAATTTTATAACTTTAATCTTAGAAATTCAGGGGATTTGTTTTCGTCATGATGCCACCCTCCCCCGGCTTTTACCTACAATGGCCCTACCACGTCGTACAGTATAATGTTTTTATCAACAATAAAACGTCCTGTTAAACGCTGAAGCTTCACCTGCTCAGATACAGCTAAAAAAACCTCACCAGCTAAATGTCAATTAATATAATAATCTTAACGTTGGACTTGTAGCATAAGAGTTGTGTTTCTTTAGCTTGAGCTTTGTCCTGTTTTTGTGTGGCATAAAAGTTTATGGAAAGTTAAAAATGAAGCATAACTAAACCAAATAAATGAATTAATTAATAACAGAAGATAAATCTATAAAATATCAGAAAATGTGTGTGTTGGTTAATGAGTGTGAGCAAAGGAAGCACTAATGGACGGGAGCATCTTCCCAGTATGTATTTGTCCCTCACCTCGTCCTGCCAGGGGATGGAGACGCTGCCCGTGGACACTTTGCTGTAGAAAGACTCGTCTTTCGGCTCCAGCTCGACTCCTTTAACTGTGGAGAACTGCTCGATGTCCAGCACGTCTTTACAGTAGATGGCCTGCGGCTGGAACACATAAACCGCTGACCTCAACACAAGAAGAGACTTTACAGGAAACCACACCTGACGACTTGACGACCTGACGAGGTTTAAACTCCTCTCTGTGCAGGTTAATTATGTACATATAATGAGCCTCGGTGACACTCTCATTAACCTGATTCATTGACTGAATTTTCAGCTTTGTTTAAAGGGCATTTTGAGAAGTACTCGCTGGAAGTTAAAGGAGAAGATTTAGATATGCTTTCCTTCATGCTATTAGCTCCTCCTGCGCTATCATTGCTGCCGGCTGAAAACAGAAACATATTTCTGTGTCATGGTATTTTTTGTATTACAAATTGTCACGTCAACTTTTAGTGCCTCCAGTTTCTGTAGCATAAACCTTCCTGAACCTGATGTCTGAGATGCTATCTTGTGGACTTACGTCGGGAATGAAGGGCGCCTGCAGCATGCCGGCCTCCAGGCGTTTGAAGTTGATGGAGCGGAAGATGGGATGAGCTTTGACCTCGGAGGCTCCTCCCTGGCAGCCCAGCCTCTCTGAGGGATCTTTGGCCAGAAGCTGGGGGAATAAAATAAACGTCACAAACGAGTATGAGTAGCAGATCCATGATTTTGAAGGATGCAAAACACTGCACACGGTGGTTTATAATACCATATCTGACAAGATTTAACATCTTGACTGTATATGTACGACACGTCTCCACGTCCTCCCACTGTCCCGGATACAGGAGATGCCATCCAGAGATTTTTATGTCATTTTGGAGCCAGAGTCGCCCTTTTTTATAGCATCAAATAACTACTTAAAACCAAACTTATTTAAAAAATGAACACATAAACATATAAACAACACATTTGTGGAGCTGCCATGTCGTCCATCTTTATATGGTCTATGGTTGGGTCCCTTACAGTGTCTTGGTGTCATAAATGAGCAGTTTTTTTGTGCAATGCTGATGTCAGTGTGAACATAAAGTAACATGTGAACGTCAACGTGAAGAATGAGATGAAATGAATGAATTTTTCGACAGTTTGACCGAGAGCATGCATGTCAAAGTTCACCAAAATTTAACTGACCGAGAGAGCTCTGCATGTTTTTATATACATGATGTGGCTGAAAAAGCTCATTCTGAGTACACCTTGAATTCGGTGTGAAATTTCATCGATGCTAGAGTAAGCGGGTCCTTTCAATCGTGCCATGTGAGGGAAGCGATGCAGCCAAACAGACATAGATGTGAACTAACCGTTAGAATATGGTAAAATATGGAGCTCGAGCAGATGGGAGCTACAGACCGGAGCAAACGAGAGATCTGGCCACTCGAACATCCACCCACCATTTTACAGAGGGACTTGGCGTCCTCGGAGAAGTTGCTGGAATATTCCTCCTCCACCTCCCTCACCAGCCGCTCCACTTCCTCCCTCTTGATCTTCTTCTTCCTCTGCTGGAAGGGAGACTGGCCCTCGATCATCTCGTACAGCAGGCAGCCCAGCGCCCACCAGTCGGGGCTGAAGGTGTAGCGCTCGTTCTTCACCACCTCCGGAGCTGGAGGAGAGAAGGGAGGCGGCACAGTGAGTACACAGACACTGAAAGCTTTTCACCACAGCGTTAAAATCAGACGTTTCTCCCACTGATCTACGCTGAAAATGTAGTTTACTCCCATTTTCAGTTTATATAGTAGAGATGGATAAAGGTCAGAGGTTACTTACCCATGTATCCTACTGTTCCCACCCGTCCCTTGATGGTCTGCCCCTCTGGTACATGAACTGCTAAACCCAGGTCTGATATCCTGATGTGGCCTAAAGACACACACACAAACACATCCATACAAACGACTACAGGATGGAAGAAGAGGCGAGGAACCAGTGAGGCTCGACATCTTCAGCATATTTTTTTCTTTTTATCAAATCTTACTCTTCTTAACTCACCACTTTTATTTTCAGGCTGCAATAAACTCAAAAGAAACAAAGGGGAAAAATACTGTAAATATTCTGTAAAAGTTGAACGTCTTCTTTTTCAGTGAAACCACCTCGTGGTTGTAGGCCTCCGCCAACCAGTCAGACGTCTGTCCAGATATCAATTCTTGAGTTATGGACAAAAACATGATTTGTGAGGTCACAGTGACCTTTGACCACCAAAATCAAATCGAATCCCCTTTGAGTCTAAGTGGATGTTTGTGCCAAAATGTTTTGAAATGCATAACCCCAAAAATAAAATGTCTCCAGCCATCGCCACATAGAACTGTGCAGGTTCATTTCCTTTTGTGCGTTTGAACCTATTTTGGGTGCTTTCTGAAACATGATTAATGGTATGTGCAGTGTAAACACTGTTAGTCAGAGTAGAAGTAAGCCGGAAATCACTGAAAGATGTCACAGAAATATTTCTTGGAGATGCTTAAACTCTTTTGTTGGAACCTCTCCAACACGGAGGGTCTGTTGACACTGATGCTATAACTTAAGTTAATTAACTAGAGTTAATTATTGATGTTACCAAACGTCCATCCATCTTCAGCCACTTATCCCCTTAAGGGCTGCAGGTGAAGGCGGGTTCACCTGGACAGGTATCCAGTCCATCACAGGACACATAGAGACAGACAACATTCACATCTACAGGACATTTAGAGTCATCAGTTAACCCGCATGTCTTTGGACTGTGGGAGGAAACCGGAGCACCTGGAGAAAACCCACACTGACACGGGGAGAACATGTAAACTCAAACAGAAGGACCCCACGCCGGATTTAAACCTGCGACCTGTGATCGAACCTGTGAGGCGACACCTGTTACCAAACAAATTATTAATAAAATCCTCTTTGTAGTGCTGAAATTTTAGTTCTTTCAGTTGTATTATTTGTCTTTCATAACGATCACCAGGTTCTTCCACATCAAATCTTAAAAAAACTCATATAATGCAGAAATAAAACAACTATTTTTCTTGCCGACTGGTGGATTGTTGATGTGAGAGGATGCTGTGTTGCTATGCTACGTCTATCAAGCAAACAGGAGATATTCCTTTAAAGGTCTCGATAAGCTGAGGACGTTTTTTATCGGCTTCCTGAGCGTTGAATTCATCTACCACAGCTCTGTTTCTTCAAACTCAGCACTCTGGGGCTTGTAGTTTTATTGCAGCTCTATTTTTTCATCCTGAGCACACGAAACATAATGCAGCACTTCTAAACCTGTGACTGAGGTCAGACTGCTGTACGCACAATAATCATAACAGTCATAATCATAATCATAGTCTCAGTCATCTGTCTGGGATTTGAATGGTTTTTAAACCAGATCTAACTGTCATGTGTGATTCAAGAGTGCCCTCTGGTGATTCACAGCGGAAAATCATCAATACCGCCGTCTGGCTTTCTGATTATAGCATATAAAACAGTGCTTTGGAGTATTAATGCTTTTCAAATACCTACGATATGAAATTCACAAGATCATCAGCAAACATTTGAAAAGGAAGTTTAAGCTGTAATGAACAGTGTATGCAGTGTGTCAGAAATATTAAAGTCAGTGAATTATTATTGTTTGTTTTTTTAATTAATGAAGTGATGAATATCAGTTTAAAATCAGTTTCATGCATCTGTCTTTAAATAGGAATATATTGAAATTTAAAAAGTTTGACTGTTTCTTATTGAACTTGGAAACAGTTAATCTCAACTCAGTCTTGATTCAGAGCTTTCAGCTGTGTAACGAGGATCCTAAGATGCCGAAATAATGGAAAACTTGAACACCTATAGCTCCAGGTGAGCAAACTTCATCTGCTGATGAAGACCACGAGATACAAATGAGGAGGTGGACTTTGAGATGAACCTGTGTTGTAAAAGGGCTTTTAACTATTTATTTCTTCCACTATTTCATCAATCAATGCGTCTCCTCCCTGATTTTACATTTTTAATGATCACTCTGCAGTGGTTAGCGCTGTCACCTCACAGCTAGAGGGTCGCAGGTTTGAATCCGGCGTGAGGTCCTTCTGTTTCAGTTTACATGTTCTCCCCGTGTCAGTGTGGGTTTTCTCCAGGTGCTCCGGTTTCCTCCCACAGTCCAAAGACATGCAGGTTAACTGATGACTCTAAACATCCTGTAAGTGCATGTAAATGTGAGTGTGAATGGTGTCTGTCTCTACGTGTCCTGTCATGGACTGGAGACCTGTCCAGGTGAACCCAGCTGGGACCAGCTCCAGCCCCCCCAGCCCCTAACGGGATAAACGGTTGAAGATGGATGGACTTTTAAAGCATAGTCGGGTTAGCCTCCCGATTATATCACCAACCCCTGATGAGCCTGAATGCAGCCTGAGATCCTCCAGCGGAGGCCTCTTTCCACAGGCCTTGATTTCTAGTGGGACAATAAACGGGAAACGGGACCCGAACCGTTGCCATCCCTAAAGAGAACCAATGTGGCCGAGACATGAACAAGAGTCCCCACTAAAACCAAAGGAGAATATCTGGTGATCAAACGTGACTTCTGATAACTAACTTCTTACTGTTCCTAGAAAACCAGCATGCACCTGTCCCTTATTTAAACGAGCCAAAAACCCAAAGAGAGGTAACCTAACTTCTCATTGGTCACCTTTTGACCTCTGATTTCAGACTATAGACAAATAACAGACATTTCCGTTAACGCTGCTACTGACCGTGGTCGTCCAGCAGGATGTTCTCTGGTTTCAGGTCTCTGTGACGGAGAACAGAGAGAGGAGGGTGAGAACAAAGAGGACAACCAATGACACGAACGTCTGTGAGGTCCCAGGACGCCGACCTGTAGACGATGCGCTCTCGGTGCAGGTCCTCCAGCCCACAGCAGATCTCTGCAGAGTAGAAGACGGCTCTCCTCTCGTCGAATCCCGCCTCGCCCATGTGATAGATGTGAAACTTCAGGTCTCCTCCGTTCATGAGGGTCAACACGAGGCACAGAGCGTCCTTTGTCTCGTAGGCGTACGCTAAACTCACCTGGAGACAGAGGAGAGTTTAATCTTTCAGGTGATACCTCATATCACCTGGTGAAATGTTTCAATTACAGTAGTGCATCATAATTAGAAAGATTAAATCTTCAAATCTACTCCTGACTGCAGCTGTTAGTAGAGCCGTAATGATTAACCACTTTTTTCAAGCAAAAATATGAAATATTCCCTCGTTCCAGCTTCACAGTAAACTGAAGATCATGAGGTTTTGGACTGACGGTCAGACAATGTAAGACATTTACAGTCACTGATTTTAGATCTTACAAAATAATAAATCCATTCATCAACCAAATAATTTATCATGAATATAGTCCTCAATGGGACCTCAAGTGTTCAGATAAATATGTTATCTGTCTCCACCGGCTCCTGAGGGGGAATATCTGTCTTCAGCTGCTTAATGCTGCAGGGGAAATGCAGAGTTTGGGTGATCCACTGCCATTATAAAATATTGAACGGAGCATAATATCATTACATCATCATCATGGTAAAATTGGTGAGATGATGTCAAAAGTACAACATTCCCATTTAAAATAGGATTTGGGGTGAATTTCTCCTTTAATGTGAGATAATCAGGAAGCTGACCATGCTATTGCTGAAAACCCAACCTGCTGCCAAATTTTCTCCAAAGTTAAGGTCTGTAATGATGTCTGTGTTTTTGCACTGAAGCCATGAGGGACGTCTCAGAGGACTCCTGAGCAGCCGAACGGACGTCGTCTGGCAGAGAATCAAACCTCCATGTTGTCTTTTAATTACGGCGGTTGTTAATGTTGCACACAGAGAGCAACCTCAAGAGGAAATACGTGAAACACTTGGCTCTATGAATGCCTCACTGAGGAAGAAAGAAACATCTGATGGTTAAAACATTAATAATAAGGCTGATGATATTTCTCCAGGGCTGCAGTGGTTAGCACTGTCGCCTCACAGCAAGAAGGTCACAGGTTTGAATCCGGCGTGGGGTCCTCCTGTGTGGGGTCTTCATGTTCTCTCCGTGGTAGTGGGGGTTTTCTCCAGGTGCTCCAGCTTCCTCCCACAGTCCACAGACATGCAGGTTAATCAGTGACTCTAAATGTCCTGTAGGTGTGAATGTTGTCTATCTCTATGTGTCCTGTGATGGACTGGACACCTGTCCAGGTGAACCCGCCTTCACCCAACGCCAGCTGGGACCAGACCAGGGGTCGGGGGGGGGGCCCCACGACCCCTAACGGGAATAAATGGCTGCAGATGGATAGATGGAGATTTCTCTACTAATGTACATCCACCAACCTGCTGCCAGAAATACTCATTACAGCGTCAAGTATGGACTCATGTTTTAATGTTTCATTAAAAACTACAGTGACCAGCTGTATTGCAGAACTACTGAGTATTTTTAATGGAATTAAAATGAAATTGGGGCTGACAGCCACAGACATAGTACTGAGGGATTAACTACCATATTGTTAGTTTTGGTCTTTTAATGGGATTTGTAGACAATGAGAAAGCCAGCTGTGTCCGTTAATCTACCTTATACACAACTCCATGGTCAGTCATTCATTTAAGTTACTAATACACCAATTTACATATCATTTGTTATATTACCATCATTATTAAAAGCATGATAACCAATTTCATAACATGTTACTTGTTATATTTAATGTATGTAATGTAGATAAATTGCTGTAACAGTCAGTTTACTCTGGAGATCAGGAATCCTTCCTCTGGTCCTGGAAGTCAGCAGATTTAAAACAGGCTGTGAGAAGTACGCCACTTCGGAAAGTTCTATACTGTGATGAGTTACAAACCTCCATTTTAAATGAAACGTCAAAAAGCAGAAATGTTTTGGTGCTCAGATGACGACGAGTTGAAACGGCTGTTTAATCTTAATGCTTATAAGTCGGCTACTTTTGTTTGTCCAGATTGGAAAAAACGTCAGGATGGTTTATTGTTTAGTTGAATTTGTAGTTTATGCTGCTGCTCTGGTTTCTGCTGCTGTCGCTTCTTTATTAGCATCTGGTCATTCAGTGTTTTGCTGTACTGTCAAATTATCACCATCATTTTCAGCCATAAAACAGGTGAAAGGACGAACGTTAGCGGTTCGACCGTCGGTGAGATGAGATGCTTACCACGAATCGGCTGTTGACTTTCTCCAGGATCTGTTTCTCATTGAGCGCCATCGACTCGCCCTTCCTCTTCTTTATCCTCTTCTTCTCCAGTTTCTTACAAGCGTACATTTTCCCCGTGGCTCGTACCTGACACGCACACACCTGCAGGGAAACAGGAAGAAGAAGGGTTTCCACGTTTTATGTGTCTATATAAAACTCTGCAACAACAACAGATGCACTAAACTCTGTTAATGAAACAGAGATGGCTTCATCGCCGTCTTGTGACGTCACAAGGCCCAAACAAGACGGTGATTGTTGATGAGCTGATCGTACGGTAACACACGACCTCAAACAGGAGGCGCGTACAACATGCAGCCGTTTTCTCCTGTTTCAGCTGCTTTCTGGTGTAAAACTGCACAGATGAATGTGAAGGGAGCGATGGAGTAAAAGGAACTGAAAACAACTCTCCTTCCCAGATTGAGCTGATTGTCGATGTGATGTCAATGTGAAATTTATTCCTGTTTTTGTAAAAATAAAACACTTTTCCAAACGACCAATATTTCCCAAAGGTTAGTGCGTAGAGTCAAGGTACGAGGTAAGACTTTGTGTTAAACATTTACTTTGGCTGCAGTCCAACTCCACCTGAGAAAACTGTTAATTATTATGTTAATATTAATCTAAATTTTATATGATATGGATGTTAATGCTGAGGAAAATGCAGCCAACCCTGTTTAGTTCATTGTTGGTCAAATTCAGGTTTGATGTCTGTGTTACAGTAAGTAGGTCTAGTGTTAACTAATAAAAGCCTAATTGCTTCATTTTTGTTTCTAATAATTGTTTTTCAGTTATGTATAAACCTATATTTTCACATTTATCTTCAGAAACTCAACCTTCCTTGTTGCTCTGGTGAACCACAGATGTAAACAGCAAATCTAAACAGAAAAGCTGTATATCTTTAACCTTTTTTTATCTGCTCAGCTGGTCATCTTCACCCTTTTTTGATAAAAACTTCTGTTGACCTTTTCTGTGTTGCTGATTTCTCTGTTTGTGGAGGACGACGGAGCAGCTGAACAGCATCAGACCGGCCTCCTTAAAGGTCAGCGCTGTAGCTCTAACGGGCCATAATGAGTCTGATCCAGAACTAAACTGAGGGATGATGCAAATCGGTCCAGAAGGAACCGGCATCATTAACTGAGGACGAACTTGCTCTGCTTTCACACAAACTTTGAATCGTGCCAGCGTTAAAGTTGAGACGTTATCTTCAGAAACAAAGACTGGGAGAACGTGTACAAAATGAAGGTCATATCAATAAAACTAAATGAACTAAACTAAATGAACTGCAGGTGGAAACATTTGAAACTGGACGAACAGAAAGTCCGACATGGAGCCATTTGAGCCATTTGAAGGGATCAGAAATCAAAGTGTTCGATAGGACATTAAATTGAAATTTAAGTTGATTAATTTCACTCTTGTTATTTACCACCTGAGAACACACCAGAGGATTATTTAAGTTGGTCCCAGTCTCCATTTAAAGCCTCCAAACACTTTAATCAATTTAATAATTAAAATCCAAAATAATTATCATTTTATTTCATTTTATTTTTACTCTGTTGTATCTTGTTTGTGCTGATTTTTACTGTTTTTTTTTTTTTTTTTTGGACTATCCCCTTTTCTGCTGTACACCCTAAATTTCCCCACTGTGGGACCAATAAAGGAATATCTTATCTTATCTTAAAGTTTTGAAAATTAACTGAATGTACTCACCTCTCCAAAGCCTCCTTTCCCTAAAACTCTGTACTGTCGGAATGTATTTTTCGTCACCGGTTGCCTGTTGGACACAAAGAGAAACTCATTTAATAAAGTATAAATAAATAAATAATAAAGGTTCATCTGATCTTATTTCTAACACAGACTGCAACACATGTGAAGGTAAAAATAACATCGAGTCATTATTTATTTATGTATGTAAACAGGACGCCTCTGGCATGATAATCGGATGTGAAACGTGAGGCGTACAGGAGTTTGTGGATACTTCTTGGAGCATCATTAATTACTTGGTTTTATGGGAAGTTTGAGTGAAAAAGCTATTTTAATTTTGAAAATGCAGATGTGGAAATACCATCTGCCGATGAAACTACAAATGTTGAACTATTAAACTGTTAAACTTGGATAATCAGGTCAGACAGTGTGAGGAACAGAAAGGTGAAAAAGATGTTGCTGTGTTAGAAGATGGATTTGATTACCGACGGAGTGGACAAATAAAATAACCGAACAGCTTGGTGTGATTGCTGCCATGAACGCTCCCTGATCTAAAAACCTCTCCAGGTATCTGAACTCCCGTCTCATCTCCCTCTGGACTATTGAAGCAGGTAAATTAAATGGACTCATTAGAGCAGGATGAGCCGCTTACTGCTTATTAAACCCTGTGTTTCAGTAACTGGTACTGGTATTGTGTATTCTTGCATTTAGGCCCATATTGACCCACTGACGTCCTCAGTGCTCTTGTTATCAACAGACATCAGATTTATATATTGTGACATTTACAGTCGTAAATGAAAGGAAAGACTGGCAGCTTTTAAGGCTTTAAACAAAACTGTTGAATGGAGGACAAAATAAAATGTTATGTGTGAATAAGTTAACAAAGAATAGCATACAAATAGCCTCAGTTGTACTTTCCTCCCTGGAGCCACATTAAATGGTAAATGGACTCATTTAAATGGCTCATTCTCACACACATTCATACACTGATGGACTACGTGATTTCAGTCTTACTCCACATACGTTGCCGCTTGGTTAGAGGCCGTCTGCTGCGTAGTATCTTGACGCAGGAGGTTTGTATGGTTAACGTTGTGAAGTGCGGCGGTGAGGTTTAGGCAACAAATCTACCTGGTTAGAGTGAGAAAAAACATCATGGTTTGGCTTAAAATAAATATGTTTGTTACGTAAGTTAAGCTACACACGTAATATCTAGTGTGTATAGCGTCATGTCGTCTGTTAAAGTAACTCAACTTCTGGTTTTAAACAGGACACAAACGTTGTTTCCCGGAGTAAAAGTCAGGTGTTTGTTGACTGTCTCGCTCTGAATACAAGGCCTGTTCTCCGAGCGCCTGATAATGACTCAGATGGGTTTATGTTGGCTGACGGCCTGCTGCGTCTCATAGAGGCACTAAAGGGCACCCTGTGCATCAGTATCTCTCTGAGACCAGGCTCTGAGACCAGGCTCTGAGACCAGGCTCTGAGACCAGGCTGTGAGACCAGGCTGTGAGACCAGGCTGTGAGACCAGGCTCTGAGACCAGGCTGTGAGACCAGGCTCTGAGACCAGGCTCTGAGACCAGGCTGTGAGACCAGGCTGTGAGACCAGGCTCTGAGACCAGGCTGTGAGACCAGGCTGTGAGACCAGGCTCTGAGACCAGGCTGTGAGACCAGGCTCTGAGACCAGGCTGTGAGACCAGGCTCTGAGACCAGGCTGTGAGACCAGGCTCTGAGACCAGGCTCTGAGACCAGGCTGTGAGACCAGGCTGTGAGACCAGGCTCTGAGACCAGGCTCTGAGACCAGGCTGTGAGACCAGGCTGTGAGACCAGGCTCTGAGACCAGGCTCTGAGACCAGGCTCTGAGACCAGGCTCTGAGACCAGGCTGTGAGACCAGGCTCTGAGACCAGGCTGTGAGACCAGGCTGTGAGACCAGGCTGTGAGACCAGGCTGTGAGACCAGGCTCTGAGACCAGGCTGTGAGACCAGGCTGTGAGACCAGGCTCTGAGACCAGGCTCTGAGACCAGGCTGTGAGACCAGGCTCTGAGACCAGGCTGTGAGACCAGGCTCTGAGACCAGGCTCTGAGACCAGGCTCTGAGACCAGGCTCTGAGACCAGGCTCTGAGACCAGGCTGTGAGACCAGGCTCTGAGACCAGGCTCTGAGACCAGGCTGTGAGACCAGGCTCTGAGACCAGGCTCTGAGACCAGGCTCTGAGACCAGGCTGTGAGACCAGGCTGTGAGACCAGGCTCTGAGACCAGGCTCTGAGACCAGGCTCTGAGACCAGGCTGTGAGACCAGGCTGTGAGACCAGGCTCTGAGACCAGGCTCTGAGACCAGGCTGTGAGACCAGGCTCTGAGACCAGGCTCTGAGACCAGGCTGTGAGACCAGGCTCTGAGACCAGGCTGTGAGACCAGGCTCTGAGACCAGGCTCTGAGACCAGGCTGTGAGACCAGGCTCTGAGACCAGGCTCTGAGACCAGGCTGTGAGACCAGGCTCTGAGACCAGGCTGTGAGACCAGGCTCTCTAGGCTCTGAGACCAGGCTGTGAGACCAGGCTGTGAGACCAGGCTCTGAGACCAGGCTGTGAGACCAGGCTGCCATGCAAGGCGCCATCCTGGTTACCGTTCAGTCACTGCAGCACTAACTGGACGGCTGAACTACACCGTGACCTGCAGTGGGTCACTGTGCCAACGGAGTTTAACCAGTTTGCTTTTTACTAGGTCCTGAAACTTTTTGGTGCTGGCACTGTACAATATTTGAGTTTCAGTAGCGATGTACCATTCAACACAGCTTTGGTACTTACTCTGGGGGATATAAACATGTTTTTCTACATAGTTTTAGTTCAGCTGCAAAATATGATTAAAATCAGTGTGAGTCAGATTAAAGGAGTAAACAAGACTACTTAGCTGCAGTAGGTCAGAAACTCAAACATGTTGAGGTTTGATAACCAGCCGGGCTTTTTTCAGTTTCAACTGCTCAGCTGTCATAGACAAATCTAAACAGAGTACAGAGAGTACGCTAACATTTAAATTACACTAATGGCATTACCAACACCAACTATCCTGACCTCCCCTGATTGGGTGATCAGTCGGGAGTTTTATAAGGCTGCTTTTAAAGATGAATCCAGGCCACAGCAGCATCGGGGTTCCCCTCAAAGGGCCGGCTGTAATTATAGGACTATATAAATATATCTACTCTTGATCATAGTTCAAAACTGCCTCTGCATTTGATTATTATTAGTTTTAGTAATAATTTATTTAATAACAAGCTCTGAAAGCAGAAGTCTAGGAAAAATAATTGCCAGCAGAAATATTGATCAATTTATTTAAAGAATGAGTTCAGTAACTAAAACACATGCTTGTGCATCAATATATCTGCATGTAGACACAAAAATACTGGATGTGGACACACTCACATTTCTATGTTATTATAACATAAATCCATGAATTTATGAGATTCACAAACCCTCATCATTACTCAAGTAAATAATAAATAATAATTACATTAAATGAGGCGGTGGGCCGGATTTGGCCCGCAGGCCTTGAGTTTGACACGTGGCTTAAACCATTCACAGTAATGGCTGAGATCACATAATGAAGCTTGTTTGTGTCTCTTGGAAACACTCAGTGGAACCAGCTGAGATTAAATGAGCAAAACAAAGATGTTGACTAGAAGCTAACAGTAAAAAATGTCTGCACCGCTGTGAATGAGTCCGACCTGCTGACGGAGGCGCTGTGAAATCTGATCTGCCCTCGCCAAAACTGAGCCAATCACAACGCATGACCGCAGCTCTGGTTACACCGTACCCCAGACCACCAGACCACCAGACCCCCAGACCCACATCGCTCGTGTCCCAGCCTCCCTCCACAGGCCTTGCTCCTTCAGATCCTGCTGTGCTGCCCTGCTTTGGCCTCCAGAGGTCTCTACCTCCGGCTGCAGCTGCCTCTCGTCAGCCATTAGTACCCAGCCCTGTTCAATCAGCCCATTAGTCTGTGGGCATATAAGTCCCTTCAGCTGGCCACTAGTGTGGAGACGATACTACTGAGCTCCTAGCAGCCAGAAAACAGAGAAAAGAAGCATTCATGTTACTTAAATATGGGTTTTATTTCTGTCTTTGTCTATGATGAAAGGACAGAAGTTTGTCAGTTGATGTTTGTTTTGTATCCTCAGTCTCTCTATGTTACTATATATACACAATATACAATAGAATTAAAAAGGGTTTTATTAAAGTGTTGACCATGAACACTTCCCTGGTTTGGTGGGTCTGCTGCTTTTCTGCAAACCACCAGCTGGCCTGAGATCAGGGTGAGGACAGGACACAGTTCAGGTGTTTCACGATGTTATGGTCCGACCACAGACAGGAAGATAACGGCCTGAATTTAAAATCTCTCCTTATTTTCATTGACAGAAAGGACTCTTGTGTTTGCAGTGCAGCAGCTTGGTGTCTCGTGCTGTGTGAGCTCGATCAGTGAGCGTCAGGAGGACTCTAGTTAAACTTCAGTTAAAGTTAACAATGACAGCAACAGGGCTAGAAAGACAGAAACAAGGAGATGTTCTGGCAGACTACATTGACTTAAATGTTCAAAATAATCTGATGACTTTAAACAGCTCTCATTGATAAACTATACTGAAATAGTTCTGGTTTTCTTTGACTAACACTAAAATACCCTGATTTTAGTCCGTTAAGACAGGAAGAGGTTGACTAAATATGATAAAAACTAACACAGACGTTTGACAAAGGACTACTAAGTTTAAAAATAAATACGACCTCACGTTGTGTCCGTCACGCACCGATTCAGAAACTCTGTCCATCATTAAAGTTTTCTTTACGTTTCTTTCGAGAGTGGTATGACCACTCAGAGCCACCGTACACACTAATGTCTTCATCCCGAATAGCATCTGAAAGCTGATTCACTTTGTTCATTCATCTCCCAGCACGAAGCATTTTACGACAAAAACAAAAGAATACAGACGCAGAATTTAGAGACAGATTGTGGTGAGTGATTACACAACAGCTTGGAGTTGATGGTCGCAAAACGAAGCATTTATGAAACATTAGATCGTAGTGATTGTGCTCTACGCAGCTTCTCACTAATGTCATTCATTCACCGCACCCTGGCTGCTAACGCTAACAGACGGTGAACTGGAGACAGTGAACGCAGCACCGTGGCTGCTACAGTAACTCTCCTGACAGTGAACGCAGCACCGTGGCTGCTACAGTAACTCTCCTGACGGTGAACTGGAGACAGTGAACGCAGCACCGTGGTTGCTACAGTAACTCTGAGGACGGTGAACTGGAGACAGTGAACGCAGCACCGTGGCTGCTACAGTAACTCTCTTCATGGTGAACTGGAGACAGTGAAGGCAGCACAGTGGCTGCTACAGTAACTCTCTTCATGGTGAACTGGAGACAGTGAAGGCAGCACAGTGGCTGCTACAGTAACTCTCTTCATGGTGAACTGGAGACAGTGAAGGCAGCACAGTGGCTGCTACAGTAACTCTCTTCATGGTGAACTGGAGACAGTGAACGCAGCACCGTGGCTGCTACAGTAACTCTCTTCATGGTGAACTGGAGACAGTGAACGCAGCACCGTGGCTGCTACAGTAACTCTCTTCATGGTGAACTGGAGACAGTGAAGGCAGCACAGTGGCTGCTACAGTAACTCTCTTCATGGTGAACTGGAGACAGTGAACGCAGCACCGTGGCTGCTACAGTAACTCTCTTCATGGTGAACTGGAGACAGTGAACGCAGCACCGTGGCTGCTACAGTAACTCTCCTCATGGTGAACTGGAGACAGTGAACGCAGCACCGTGGCTGCTACAGTAACTCTCTTCATGGTGAACTGGAGACAGTGAACGCAGCACCGTGGCTGCTACAGTAACTCTCTTCATGGTGAACTGGAGACAGTGAACGCAGCACCGTGGCTGCTACAGTAACTCTCCTCATGGTGAACTGGAGACAGTGAACGCAGCACCGTGGCTGCTACAGTAACTCTCTTCATGGTGAACTGGAGACAGTGAACGCAGCACCGTGGCTGCTACAGTAACTCTCTTCATGGTGAACTGGAGACAGTGAACGCAGCACCGTGGCTGCTACAGTAACTCTCTTCATGGTGAACTGGAGACAGTGAACGCAGCACCGTGGCTGCTACAGTAACTCTCTTCATGGTGAACTGTTGACTCAGTCGCTCATATACTACAGCTGGAGCATCGCTGCATGCGAGGCACCAATCTTGTCAGTTGATGGTTAATAATCGGTTAACGAGGGTCGGTTATTGGTTAACATCATACAGGTTCTATTAGATGCGGATCCTGCTGTTGCTAGGAGACAACAGACGTTTTGGACTCTGGAGACATGTTGCAGGACTGCTAGAGAATCAGCTGCTTGCCTCGCTGTAACCTTCTGCCCACTAAAACAGAGTATTTTACTTATTTGTTTGTCCTGTTTGGACGGTGATAAGATCAGCAGCTCACGGCTCTGCTCTGCAGTCACTTCCTCTGCTTCCTGACTGTTTTCTACTTGCAACATCTCTGCTGCAAGACCACATTTTAACTCCTATTATGGTGGTGGCTTTTCACTGTAGTTGAGGGATTAGAAATGGAGGGAATTCAACGACCCAGTGGTTTGTGAAAACTTCTCCAAGTCTCACTGGATGAAAAATTCAAGGTCATCAACCTTACGCAGTTCCTGGAAAGCCGGCATGCCAGACATACAGGGGATTTTATCTGATAACAGCCTGTGTGGCTGGAAGAAACAGTCCTCATCCTGCTGTAAATAATGAAGAAAGAAGCCAGCGCTGGTTCCTGGTGGGCTCACATCTGTCTCCACCTTCTTTTCTTTGTCCCTTTTCTTGGTCCTCTCTAGTCTTTAGGTTTCTGTGAATGTTTCTTCCACTCGTCACCTTGTGGTCTGATCTTTTGTGTTTCCGTCACTACAGGGAGGATCGTGTGGATGGATCGGCCTCCCATGTGGGTTGTTTCGGCTGATCCTTGACGAACAGCAATTTAACCATCAAACCTAAACTCTGCGGGACAGACGGCAGACGGCTTACAGCATCAGAGCTTTTCACCGTGGAGTCTGGGAACCATCAGAGGTCTCTGATGGGACAGACCCAGGCTGCAAACAAACCTGATAATGCTCATAACAGCCATTATTATGATGACGGATTTATTTCTCCACCAACAAATGAACACTCGTGTGGTTCTGTGTTAAATTACGTCAGACATCAGTGAGTACTGAGACCCCCATACGTCCCGTGTGGTGGTGATATAACTGGACCAGTGATCTCCAGGTCAGAGTTTGACCAACGTGAACCGTGCGGATGTGCTCGGTCGGCCAATAGAAACACAGCTGCACTGTTAGTTATTATTCTAGCGTGTGTTATTATTCTGGTGCATATCACACAACCAGACTACAGACTGCAGCATCGTTCTTGTTCACCGTTTAGTTTGTGATCACGCTCATCAAGATTTATTCATTACATCATCTGATCAGAAATGTACTGTAATGTGACTAAATATTAAATATTATAAATACATTTTAAAAATATATATAAAAATGTCTGCCTCAGAAAACTGCCATAAAATTAAGTTAAAGAGTTAAATCTTTTAAAGTCCCTATAAAATGAAAAATACATTTCCCAAGTTTTAACCCCTTGTTCTTATGCTAATTGTTCATTAACCTCTTTAAAGCTCTGATCTACCGGTCAGTCTTCGTTCCTGCTCTCACTGATGGTCATGAGGGCCGGTCAGGACCCAAACAACTAGATCACGGGTACAAGAGGCTGACATGGGATTTCTCAGGAGGGAGGCTGCTGGGAGGAGACCCCGAGGAAGACCCAGGACTAGGTGGAGAGATTATATCTCCACACCGGGAACGCCTCGGGATCACCCAGTCAGAGCTGGTTAATGTGGCCCAGGAAAGGGAAGTTTGGGGTCCCTGCTGGAGCTGCTGGTCCAGAGACCCGACCCGGATAAGAGGCTGAAGATGAGCGAGTGATGAGAGATAAATGCATGAACAGCTTTATGTTTTGTTTTCAGGACTCTTTTTCATTGAAAGTCTGCGAAGTAGAAGTAGAAGAGTTTATATGCTGTACGCTGCTCCATCCAGCTGGACCTTTCTGCTACTGCATTTAAAATCTGGACGCTCTGGATTTCTTTTGAGGCATTTTCAGGTTGTTTTTAAGGAGGAAATAATTCAGATTTTGTGATGCATTTTATCCTGTCTGTGACTGATCGGTCTATTTTGGCAAGAAGTCTCTTAAAAATATATATTTTTTTGAATTTCAATGAGGCTTTGAATTCATTGGTGGGAAAAGTAATGCTCTTTACCGCAGTTATGGGCTAATTATGATTAGATACCAGAATAACCTGCTGCACCTCCCACATGACTCCCATAATTACAATAAACCAAACCCTCTCAGGTATTGTCTGTAACAGCTGAATCACAACAAGCTGCTCTGAGAGTTGCCTCACTGCTGAAGCTGAACTGCAAAACGTTGCAGTTGAGCAATTTCAAGCCCCTGTCTTGAAATATGTAACGGTGATATGACTCCGAAGCTCATGGTCGTCCTCATCCCAGTAACCCCGAGGACATGAGGACACTGGGGGGAGGAAGGAATGAGGCAACTCGCTGAGCATGTTGTTACTGGTGCTGTGGCGGGGCTTCAGGCTAATGTAACCTCTAAATGAGCCTTTAAGTGGTGTGTGCGCAATGAAAGTATGCATTATGCTCACGTACATAATGGGGAGAAACAGCTGGAGGAAGACAAACAAAGACGCAGATAGAAAGCTGAAAGAAGCAGAGATGAAACATGGAGGTTAATTTCTCTCAACTTTACCTCTCCAGCCATTTCCACTGGAGGAACCTGTTGTAGTACATGCTGTCGAGGTAGTCTGCGAAGGGCGCCACGCTCAGGTAGTCGTGGATCAATCTGGGAAAAAGACAACAAATAGCATCTGCAGGTCATTTTCAGTCCACAAGCAGCTTCACGTCAGTCGCTCTTTAGTTTGATACTTTTACAGCTGAAATGATTAGTCGAGTCACTGATTCGTCACTTCACAGACAACTAGCAATTCTGATAAATGATTAATCGTTAATTCAGTCAGATTATCCATCATTATAGCCGACAGCACCCCACAACCCACTCCTCTCCCCACGGACTCAATCCTGTCTGCAATTAAGCCTGAACGCAACAAAAACTGACAAAAAAGTCCACCCTCAGTAAATTCAAAGACCATAGTTTACTCACCATTGTTATTTCAAATGAAAGCAAGTATTTGGATTAATTTCATATTTAATAATTTTCCGAGAAAGGAGCTTAACTTAGGCAACATGCTACGTTCAGGAGCTACGGCAATGAGCTGAAACAGGAGGATTTACTCATAGGAAACATGTCATGTTCAAGGTCACTGTCTGGCTGAAACACAGATAAAGCACTGAGCAAATGTGAAATTTCCCTCATTCATTATCCGTAACGGCTGATCCCGTTCGGGGTTGCGGAAGGCTGGATCCCAGCTGACACTTACACCCTGGACAGGTCGGCAGACTATCACAGGGCTGACAACCAGAGACAGACACCATTCACACTCCGGGATTTCAGAGTCTTCTTTTACCCTCCCCCTCTTTGGACTAAGAAGAAGAAGAAGAAGATCTCCCTTTTTTTTTCCCCCAATGGGGGAATTCAATTTACACTCTGTTAAACTCATACATGGTACATGCAGACCTGAAACACACATACATGACATTAATGGAGAGATGTCAGAGTGAGGGGGCTGCTCACAAGCGCCCCAGCAGGGGGATTGGTGCCTTCCAGCAGTCACCCGGCAGTGCCCAAAGGTAAACTGCACCTCTCCACAGTTAACACTCAGTTTTTGGTCCACGTCTTTGGACTTGCCGGTGACCCCCCCGTTCCCAACCCAACTCCCTACAGACTGAGCTACTGCCGCCCCCATGGGAGGAAACAGGAGAACCCGGAGAAAACCCAGCTAACACGGGGAGAACATGGAGACTCCACACAGACGGGCCTCCAGAGGAATCATGCTTCCAATCACACATAGTCAAAAGGGCACAGATGTAGTAGTTGAAAGGGTTAATTACTACTGGGTTGAATTATATTGAGAAATGAGACTCTTGTACTTGTGGACTAACCCTCAAATCCTCCTTCACCTTCTCCCCAGTCATGTGAGTGTGTACTCTGTGTACAGCAGTGCAGTACATTACTCGTCTTGTACTTGATGTGGCTTGAAAAACAAAGTGTACTGCCTCGCGCCTACGCAACAAGCATGAACAGAGCCGTTAGAGGATGTTACTCAATGTGTTACTCATGGAATGAACAATGAACTCTTCCTCATCGAAAACAAGCTGTTTGTTGTGAAGGTGATTTATCTCTATTTAGTCTTGACTTTATTAAGATATTCTTATCTTATTTCATCATGACTGCATCATCAGTCACTTACATTTAATTTGAGTGGATTTTTCTCTGCATTGCAGCTGTTTTCCACCCGTGAAAACAGCCGACATGCTCGGTGATCTCAACCGTTATGAAGTGGACTTCCTCATTTGGGAAATACTGGAGAACAAATCTGGAGTTACAAAAGCAAGACCTGATATAACAGCCTCAAGCTGCTCTGTCATCAACTTTGTTTTCTGTATCTGTGTGTTTTGTGTCTTTTCTTTTACTTTTGTATTTTCTTTCCCTCACATGAAAACACTGCTGTTGGATTTCAGACTGTGTTGTGGCATGCACTCTGTCGTGGTCACTGGTATTGTGTGATGGAGTTATTTAGTGTCTTGGAGAAAGAACAGCATGTATTGCTTATCTGAGTCAATAAATAAAATGTTATTTTAAAAAGTAATAATAATGCATTATGTTCTGTGGTTTCTCTACACTATTAAATAATGTTAAACCCCTATTGTGAGTACATTTACATAATTAATTAGCTTATTTTAGTCTAAAAATATTATACCCAACGTGTAATATGTGTGTAATCATGGCGTTAATTTAAATATCCAAATGTCAAGAAAAAAGACCAAGCACATGACTGCTCTGACTGACACTGAAAAGGTTTAAACAAAATAACGGAGCCAGATGAACGAGCCCAGATGGGACCCCCGTGGTCTTACTTGGTACAGTCCTTGAAGAGCTCCTTGCAGGCTTCCTGCTGCAGCCTCTCAGCACACTGAGCCATCATGGCCTCCTCCACCTCAGGCACATGGTCCTCCGACTATACCGAGGAAAAAATAAAAAAATAAAAAATAACACAGGTAAACACAGTGACTCAACTGGCAGTAAACCCACAGAGGAAAGCCGGATGAACTGGGTTTAAAACGCAGCAGATAGATTATTATCCTTGTCACTCTGGTCATGTCCGGACTCGTATGCACACAGATACAAACTGAAGCACATGGAGACACCGAGTTATCAGGAAAAACACGAAACGTCAACCTGTCTGGACACAGCGGCAACAATTCAATATATCATGATATACTGTGATACTGAAAACAAAGCAATATACTGCAATTTTTTACATTTAATGTTACTGTTATAGTTTAAAGAACACACAAAGAAAATCTAATAATATATGAAAGGCAAAAATAACAATTTGTACTGCATGCATTCATTTACATCCACACATCTGGAGGTCAGAGGTCAACGGACCCCTTTGAAGATGGACAGGACAGATTTTCCTCACCAAAATTCACTTTTCAACTTTGGAGCATTATTTGGCCTCCTTTGCAAACCAGTGGATTCCTCTGCTTTTCTGGTTTCATATGATACCAGTAGCTTCAAACTGAGCTGCTACGACGTCCAAAATACCGAATGGTGGCTGGGCCCCACAGCTGAGGGTTAATTAATACAATAATCAACACAGCCCTTTGGAGAATCAGTACAGTATCACGAAACACAATATCACAGTACTCAATATTTCCCATTCCCTTAACTTGCTAAAATCAACAAAATGACTTCCTGTACAGGTCAAAGTGTGCAGATTTTTCAGACGCTTATACAGAAGTGACATGATCTCATCACATTTCGACGTTTGGGCAGAACATCATGGCTTTAACCGATTAAAACCTGAAGGGCCGCCTAAAAAACAACGTTAAACCTGAGCTGATGAAAACAACAACCCCATAAAACCTGAGGATTTCTGAAAAACAGACTTAACAAAATGATCATTGTTTACAAAATCCTTTATTTCTCAGCCTCTGTAGCAGACAGAAACATGGCTTTGCCCTAAAAAACATGACTAATGACTAAACTACAACAATAAAAATAATTCTGTCCCATTGTACAATGTTGTGTTTACATGTCTCAATGTAAAGGAGCACTGTAATAAAAAGCTGCAATGCAGGAACATTAATGCTAGTGTACCAAAAACTGGGTCTGTAATATACAGTCCGTACCTGACTGAACAGAACGTGTCTAAAACACATCACATGCGGCCTTAATGGCAGAAATGTGCAAGCGTTGCACCCTTAAAGGTATAAAGACGCAGATGTAGCATCTGCTCTTAATGGGTTAAATAAGTATGTTTGTAACGTGACATAAGCTGTGGACCTAACATGTGGCTCAGTGGTGCAGCATCACGTGGCATAACATCGTAAAGTAATTCAACTTTTGGCTTCACACGGGACACGACTACCGGTCCCCTGGGTTAAAGTCCTCTCTTCCTCGCTTAGAGGCCCATCTCTATGCTGGAGTTAGCTGAAAGCCCAGTGTGTCTTATTCAGACGCTAAAGGGTACGTCGGTAGGCTGATAGAGGTATACCCAGACCTGACAGCGTCAGAAAGCAGCAGCTGTAGTACCTTTGGGTTGAAGTATCTGTCGACCAGATCCTGACCGCCCTCCTTCCTCTTCTCATCTGGAGTCACCTCGTACTCCGCCTGCAGGGAGACACAGCACGACGAGATGAGGGCGGGAAGCCAGAGGTGACCGTCAGCCGCTGCAGGAGCTCTGATTTAATTTGGCGGTTTTACATTCACCAAATGTATTTTCAACATGTACAGCTGAAGCTTAGCAATGTGGTTAAAATCAGCAGGACAATATGCAACGTATCCTCATAAAAAGGTTTGTATGATACCGTAGTAAAATTAAGTCCTTGTTTTTTATGTGCTCTTCCCATAAATGAACAATTTCAGCTCATTACGTGAAGTCTTTTCAAAATAAACTTCTGTATTCAGGAGGCAACAAAACAACTTAGTTAGGTTTTAGAAACAATCTTGGTTTGGGTTAAAATAAGTTTTAAACTATGTGCCGTTACTTAAATATGAAGTTAAGTGACTAATGAATCGATGTTGACTTCTGGTTTCACACGGGATCCGAACAGCAGCCGATCCCTACGCAGCGCTTGTCTCTCGTTATACTTCCTAGTTCAGGATTACGTGGATTACATACAAACAATGACGATTTTGTGGAATACATATGCGAATTACAGCGCATTATAACAGGTTATGCATTACAACAGTAGAAGTTCTGCACTAAACAAAGTTTAACGGCTTGTTAGCTTGGAATCACCCATTTAGACACAACCTGATCATCATGATGAAAGTCAATAAACACTAATATTGGATGATTGCTCAGCTACCAGATCTGTGTGAGTCCACTGAAGAGCCAGTTCAACTCATGATTTAACTGAGGAGTTTCGGAGGCCTGCTCCACGCCCTGCAGTACGTCAGCCATCCTCTCTGAATGACTTGCAGTAAACTGAGACTGACTGGAAAACTCCAAAGTGCTTCCTCTCACAGCGAGAGCCTGTAAACTAATGCTAAGTGACAGCGGAGACGATTCAAATCTCATTTTCCCTCTCCATCTCGCAGAGTTCTCAGAGAAGAGACGGGAAGCGGTTGTGGGGTAAAAGAGATCATAATTGCTTCGTATGTGAGTCGCATCCGCTGGACGGCTGAAAGCTGTAAAGCAGTTTGGCTGAGCTGGTCAGTCAGACTGGAGCCTTCACACAGACTGACGAAGAGATGGATGAGGTCTTCATCAACCTCTCCACCTCCACGCATCAGAATTACTGACCCGCTGATCGATTGGTGAACATACATGACATCGGTTCACACATCAGAGACAGGAAGGCAAAGTCCAGCACTTCTTTGCAGTCTATTTGAACCAGCTGAATAATATCAATTTGAATAATACACAGTAGTCCAGTATGTTATATCAGTATTTGAACCTTAGACTTTCATCCACTCTAGCAGTGAGGATCGAGCGGGGGCACGGGGGGTGACGTTGCTCCTGTAGGCCAAGCCACCAGGAGGAGCGCTGGTCATTGATGCCAATTTTGGTAATGGCGGTACTAAACTTCCTTGTCCATCACATGGTGCCACTGGGCCCAAAAAGACTTTTTCCAATAGACTGACATTGGGACGAGACGTCTGGATATCAGCTGATAATTTCTTTTAAAGTAAATAAACTCCTCATTTAAGTCCTAAAAGTTGTAAAACGGACTAATAGCCAAATCCAAAGATATTTTCCTTCCTCCGTTCATGTGAATGAGACGGGGCTGGAAGGCGGCATTACCGAGCCACGACGATACCGTGGTGACCCGTGACCGAGCCGTGTGGCCGAGCAGATGCTACTGCGTCTGCTCCATGGGCCCAGTGGATCCACAAGATCGCTGGAACGGTACTGAATGGCTCCAGATGGAAGTTGAGCCCTTTTGGCTCCACGCTCCACTGAGCAACTTTCATAGGAACGAAGGAGTCCCGCCTCCAACACTGGATCCAGGTCTCTGACCACATCCATGCTGTCGGCGAGCGAGTATTGTCTGAGTATGTTTATGGTGAGTGTACCTGTACCAGGTACTACCCACAACTGGTTTCGGTACCACCTTGGTCAGGTGAAGGTAAGACACACACACTTTCTGTTGACTTCATCTCAGAGTGAAGGACTCGCTGCTCTGCTCACTTGAGGAATGTTTCAGTCGAGTCGAGTCGAGTCGAGTGTGTGTGTGTGTGTGTGTGTGTGTGTGTGTGTGTGTGTGTGTGTGTGTGTGTGTGTGTGTGTGTGTGTGGAGAGAGGTCAACACTGATGGAGTTTTCTCTCCAGAAGTCAATAGTTCCTGTATTTCATTTTATTTCATTAGATATTAAACTCCACTTACTCCTCTTCCTCCTCCTCCTCCTCTTCCTCCTCATGTCAAGTGTTGGAGGCTTTTCAGGATAATTAATTAATAATTAAACTTCCTGCATCAATGGTCCTACATGAGAACCAGCTCACCAGGTCACAGTAGTTTAAAGGGTCAGTTCACTCAAATCACAAAACAACAGATTTCCTTATTGTGGTATCTACCTGTCTACCTATATGTATCATCTATCTATCTTCTCATGCAGATAGTTTGGGTTTTATTTGTGCAGGTTTTCAGATATCTGTATTTAAAGTCACTACGAGGAACTTTAAGTTTCATTCTGGGACAAAAACAATAGTGTTTTCCAAACTATTCCCAACCTATTTAAGCTCCCCCACTTGTATCTAAGAAAAGAGGACATCATCACCCTAAAAAATTAGAAATAATTGAACAATATCCTCAGTTTGAATAAAATGTTTCAGTGTGTGAAATCAACTTCAGGTCAGTTTGTCAGAATAAACAAAGTGATGACGTCTACATAGATAACATGGTCTTTATTTTGTAATGACTTAATTAACTTACTATAATAGTATATAAAAATACATTTTTCATTATGGTTAAAAAACAAGTAATTTCTGGAGAGCAAATATTTTTAGTTGACTGCAGTGAAGACGTTTTTGAAAGGCTAAATGCCAACGAATATGGACTGCTGCAGAACATTTTGTCAGATTTTAGCAGCAAAAAAAAAAAAAAAAAGTCTTTTCAAATAGTGTCTTATGCAGACTTTTGTGTAAATTATCCAGCAAGTTTGATATCAGAGCAGACAAATCCTGGTACACCCCCTGTGATCTTTGGTGCCCCCCTTAGGGGCCCGGACCCCAGATTAGGAGCCACTTCTTTAGAAAAGCTCTCATTTTACTGCAGCAGGGTCTGACAGTCTGCCATGCAGTCCTGGTTCTGGTTCTCCTGTGCCTCCCTTCCCTCCAGGGGGTCCAGCAATAAGGCCTCCAGCAGCGTGGCGGCTCCACCTCCCGCTGGAGGCTCCACCTCTCGCTGGAGGCAGCAAAGCACCAGAAGTTTCTGTTTGAGGATTTTATTTGATTTCTTGTGGAGTCTGACTGACGGGACCAATGACGAGCATTAAAGATAACTATATAGAAACAGCCAGTCTTCTGGCTTATACGGGTCATTCACAGGCATCAGTACTGAGACTGTTTCATAACCAGTTAAAAGGTCCTAGTAGTAACTTTAAGAATGTAAAAAGCTTTAGCTCCAGAAAAAGTCCCTGTGACCAGGAAGATTTCTCATGGACAAATCGTCAAGAGATTCAGATCATGTTGGAAAACACTGATAAGAGACCCATTTTCAGAGCCAGACATCTCAAAATCTTGGCCCATAAACTTAAAAATATCCCATATGGCTGATTGAAAAATGTTTGTGACACTTTTAATCCCTGTGCACGTTTATCTTCCTCCTCCGACTCCTGCTCACCTTTTTATTTACAAGGTAAACAAGTTCGAACCTTTTTTGTGTTACTTTTAAATTCAGGAAAGTCGTCTTTTGCTTCCTTCTCGTCCATCCTTACCCTCGTCTTCGTCAAATCAATCAGAAACATGAGCTGACGAGTTTGAGATGATCCCTCCTCCCGACAGTCATTAACAGGAACTGAGGAGCATTTCGAGGACGACAGAAACAAGTTGAGCCCCCCAACACCTTCCTCATCCCCCACCGACACCAAGACTCCATGTCTTTTGTCTCTCCACACTAGTAGACCTGGAAAAGGGCATCTGACACAAAACCCTGCAACGCAAACACACACACACACACACACACAGACACACACACACACACACACACACACACACACACACACAGACACACACACTTCTTACCACAGCGTCCAGGAACTTGACGCAGCGCCTCAGTTCGGGTCGCGTCTCACAGAACTGTCTGAAGAGTAACCGTCCGATAGGCTGTCGCTCACACAGGCTGCTGTAGTCCTTTTCTACAGAGACAGGAAGTGACCGAGTTTAATGAACGCCAACAATAAAGTTGTTTCAATCAACATGTGTCAGCAACATTGAGTTCATCTGCATTTTATTCTCAGAGGACACTGTTAGATATTTATGATCTAACATATAATATCAGATATCAGGAAAAGAAGCAATAGCACATCACACAGCAAAGAGCACATATTTACAAAGGAGGTGATTATTTTGTCTAGTTTACACATTTGCATGTGTGACAGAATGCAAACAATCACAAAAAAGGGTTATTTTATACGTAAAAATGCCTTGTGGTTGCATTCATGTGAGTGCATGATGATCATTATCACTGGTGTCTTATGCACAATGCATGATACATGTACAGTAAACCTATCGATGCATATCGAGGAAAAATGACTTTTTTATGTTATTGTTTATTTATGTTTACATACCTTATTTTTTATATTTGATTTATTTACTTATTTCATATTTCATTTAATTGACATCTGTTTTTTACTCATTGCAGGGTTCGACATTAATGATATTTTCACTTGCAAATATGCAATAAAAAATAAAATAAGCAAATAAGCAAAATAAGAATAAAAATCCCCATAACCATACAGTTTTGATAATGTTTCACCATGTACATTTTTTACATTAACAGTGTTTTTACAATGTGTGTCAAACATATTAAAACAGAGGAAATAAGCAATTAACATCCACATAACCATATAAACTGCCTGAACCGCCTTCTTGAAGTCCCGCCTTTTTTCTGTAACGTGGTGACGTCACACAGTAACACATTTGTATAATACCTGCCTCACGGCTAGTTTGGCACGCCCTCAACAACAGCTAGTTAGAGCGGAGCTGGAGTGGGGTCCAAAGAGTTTGGTTCTGTCAGCCAGTCACGGCAGAGTGGAACAGCTCACCACAAACAGAGCGTTTCAGACACATTAAAGCATGTAAACATCTTCTAGTAGAAACCGAAAAAAACGTAAATAAAATACGTAAAATAAGGACGCAGCTGAAAGAAAAGCATAACAGATCCTTTTGAAAGATGCCATCTTGGACTCAGTTTGCTGACATTCTGTTTGACTTAAAATTGATTGATAAATACATTTAAATAGATTCATACGAAATAATCCTTAGTTGCAGCCATAAAATTTGTGTCACAGTAAATGTGCTTCAATATAATAACGAGGGCAACCTACTCGATGGATGAGCTCATGAACAGACTATTTCCTTAATACATGATGGAGTACACAGTAGCTACTTCAGCGCTGTTAAAACAATGATGACATGCCGCCACCTTGCTGGGGAGGTTTGAGTTCATCTCTCCAGCTGAGCTTCAGGACAGAAAAGAACATCAGCAAGGAAATGCTGGTTTGCATCAGTGACTCAGGTGGATGCAAAGCAACGCATGATGCTTCATGAACAAACAAATGTGACTGAGGGAGGAGCAGAGAGGTCGGAGTGATTGCTGTTAGAGGAGAGGACTGAAACGAGTAGAACGATCTGCAGGTCAAACAGTTTTCAAAGAAGAAAACCTCCTCAACTCAACAACTATAAAATAACAGATCCCTGCTTTCTGTCTGGATCTCTATGAACAACTAGGCCTGCTACTAGCACCTGAGCTAAGCTACAAGCTAGCTATGTTAACTGATAACCGACATTAAGCATTTCAACCGGTTAGACGGTTAAAAGAAATATTAACATTTTATTAAAAAGCTGAGAAAAGTAGCGGCTTGTCACTTTAAGGAGAAAAGCTGGTCCACCTTAAGAGTCCACCTTAAGAGAGAGCCAGTGCAGATACAGGAAGTTGTCTCTGGACTTCCAGCTGAGGAGTTGTAGCTTGTAGCCTCGTAGCATTTATTCACCTCCAGATAAACTGTAGACACACTGTCTGCTACAGCTACGATCACAGCTACAACACCACCAACACTGGAGACAGTGAACGCAGCACTGTGGCTGCTACAGTAACTCTGCTGATGGTGAACTGGAGACAGTGAACGCAGCACCGTGGCTGCTACAGTAACTCTCCTCATGGTGAACTGGAGACAGTGAAGGCAGCACCGTGGCTGCTACAGTAACTCTCCTCATGGTGAACTGGAGACAGTGAAGGCAGCACCGTGGCTGCTACAGTAACTCTCCTCATGGTGAACTGGAGACAGTGAACGCAGCACCGTGGCTGCTACAGTAACTCTCCTCATGGTGAACTGGAGACAGTGAACGCAGCACCGTGGCTGCTACAGTAACTCTCCTCATGGTGAACTGGAGACAGTGAACGCAGCACCGTGGCTGCTACAGTAACTCTCCTCATGGTGAACTGGAGACAGTGAACGCAGCACCGTGGCTGCTACAGTAACTCTGCTGACGGTGAACTGGAGACAGTGAACGCAGCACCGTGGCTGCTACAGTAACTCTCCTCAAGGTGAACTGGAGACAGTGAAGGCAGCACCGTGGCTGCTACAGTAACTCTCCTCATGGTGAACTGGAGACAGTGAACGCAGCACCGTGGCTGCTACAGTAACTCTCCTGATGGTGAACTGGAGACAGTGAACGCAGCACCGTGGCTGCTACAGTAACTCTCCTGATGGTGAACTGGAGACAGTGAAGGCAGCACCGTGGCTGCTACAGTAACTCTCCTCATGGTGAACTGGAGACAGTGAACGCAGCACCGTGGCTGCTACAGTAACTCTCCTCATGGTGAACTGGAGACAGTGAACGCAGCACCGTGGCTGCTACAGTAACTCTCCTGATGGTGAACTGGAGACAGTGAAGGCAGCACCGTGGCTGCTACAGTAACTCTCCTCATAGTGAACTGGAGACAGTGAACGCAGCACCGTGGCTGCTACAGTAACTCTCCTCATGGTGAACTGGAGACAGTGAACGCAGCACCGTGGCTGCTACAGTAACTCTGCTGACGGTGAACTGGAGACAGTGAAGGCAGCACCGTGGCTGCTACAGTAACTCTCCTCATGGTGAACTGCTGACTCAGCTGTCTGTTGTGTTCATATACTGCAGCTGGAGCATCGCTGCATGCGAGGCACCAGTCTTGCGGGTTCGTGGTTAATAATGGGTTAAAGTGGGTTATTGGTTGAGATAATTTTTCAACATTAGCATCCCTACTACACAGTAATGAAAGGAAAAACTGGGCTGGTATATAACCTCAAATATAAAGGCAAAAATGTCCAAAAACGATATATAGAACGAAGATATTTAAAGGCACTTTGTCATGTTTACTTCTAAACGAAGTTATGTTTGCGTTCAGTAAACACATTGCCATGGGCTCTTCGGGCCTAACGACATGTCGGGTTCATTTGCAATGTGCATATTTGCATTTTTGACATTTTGAATATGTTGAAACTTGCATGGTTTGCATCCACGTCTTCTTCCTCCATCTATTTTATTGCTTCATTCGTGTTCGTGTTTCATGGCTTGTGTCGCGTCAGACCTTCGGCAGGTTGAACGTGTCTTCACGCCATGACACACCTCATTAAAACATCTGGTTTTGCCGGAGCAGCTTACATCACTGAAGCTTGAAAATCACTTTTGCATGTATATAAATGCTGATATATACTGGCAAGTAACTTAAAATTGATATTTGAAGATGATGATTTGTCTAATTGTTGTCAGTACGTTTTCATTCCCAGGGCGTCAAATGCCGAGGCTTTGTCACAGCCGTGGGCTTGCGATGCTAACGCACAAGGCATCCTTTAGCTACACCATAAACCCACCCACAGCAATAGTAAACGCTGAGAAAGAGTGCTGGGAGTGACTGTGGTGACGTAGTTTAGTAAGTGAAAGACACTGGGAGGGCGGGAAGGGAGGTGGATGGGTCCAACAACACAAGGGTTTCATCCAGAGGAGTGCTGGCTTCATTTCACTTTACCAATGTAGTAGTTTTAAGCTCAACTACAGTACGTAGTTTTTTCCTAAACCTAATTTTAGTGATGTTGTTCCCTAAACCTAAAGTGACACCAAGCAGCGTGACTCAGTGGCCACACGTGATGAGTCAACCCATTCTCATCCCACGGGGTCGAATACCGATGCCTCGTCACGGCCGACGGCGTATCACGCTTCAGCGCTGGTACATGACATTCACATCCAGTAATTACAACGTAAAACATCCACGGCAACAGTAAATGCTCATAAAGTAAATGTAAATGTGGTTTTACTAAACGTAACTGAGCAGTTTTGTTGCCTAATCATAAGAATGAGTTTTCTGTTTACGGAGAGCGAGGAGTGATGGAGAGGAGTCGGACAAAGCGCCGGCCAGCGGTGAGTCTCGGCTGGTTCAACCTCCCTTCAGCCTCCTGCTGCTATAACTGGGTTTTAATACTGCACAGCTCATCAATTAGCTCCTCTTTTTTTCCAATTCTACAATCAGTATTTCTGATACCTGAGCAGGAAGTTTGATCACTGCTTGTAGAAACCTGTTCGCGGAGCAGAAACTGCTGAGCTGCAGATATCATGGAGTTCATTTAGCAAATGAACGACAAAAACGCTGATCTTTTAAATAGATGTATTAACTGATTAAAGGGGTACTTTTTACAGTTCTATAAAGCTGAAGGACTTGTAAGAGACAGACTTGGAGATAGCCTGACCTTTAGTCTCTTCTAGTACAGGTCAAAGTCCCAGATCAGCCTCTTTGTCTGGTGCAGTAAATGAGCTGGACTTGGGTGGAGCGCCCCTTCAATTGTTTCAGATTTGATGTTTTCTTGCCACTTAGCTGAGTCACTTCCTATCGATGACACGGTGACTGATGGTGCTGTAACTGATGCTGTTTTATGCCACTCTGTTTTTTCTGCTCTACTTATCTCTCTCTGTCTTGCTCTGCTGGTCTACTCTAATTATCTCTTCTCTCTGCTATACTTCCGACGTCCTGCTGCAGTGCGAACGGAGCAGCATCATTGTGAAGTAAACGGGAGCCGAAGGCAAAAAGAGAGAGGAGAAAGCCGAACAGAGGGGGATATGTAGGAGCCAGCAACAATAAAATCATCAGGTTGTTTCATGGCTTGAAGACTAAAGGCCATAGTGCCTGTTTACACTAAATCCAGCCCCATTGTTCTCCTCTCAAAAACACCAAAATTAGCTTCATTACAGCTCATGAAGCTACTTGGCCGATCCCACACTGGCTACTCATGCGTAAAATACAACATCCCTCAGTTCTGGGAAATTTTCATTATGTGGTTGTGGCTCAGTGGACTTTCTCAATAGATCAGTGGAGGTGTGATGTACATGAAAAGAGCTGTGGGACAGTACAGAACACGCTGTACATCATCACACAGGGAACTCGCACAAAGAGGTCTCTGTCGGGCCTCCGGTCGCTGCTGCCGGCAGCTGATTTATGATGGTCACAAACTGGATCAAGGCGCTTCGTCGATCTCTTTATAGAAGAACCAGGGGAGCTGACAAGTCGGCATTCTGTGGCGGAGTCTCGCTTCCAGCTCTGTGCGGTAACGCAGCAGTGTGTAAAGGCTTTTCTTTGTTTGGACAGGTGTGGAGACATTAACGGTCCTCACAGATGACTCCCACTGATTCTAGCATTTAGCTTCACGCAACCACTTTCCAATGTTTTTGTGTCTGACTGAAAGGGACAACAATCTCTGAAACTGGTCCAGCGTTGAGGGGGAGCGCTGTAGATCGCTGCTGCTCACAGGCTGCATTACGGTGCTACCGGGGCACACTGCTGCCGTCATTTACGTCCACTAAAGTGCTTGTTTTTACCATGACGGGCTCTGATTGTTATTATAAGTGTCTGACATTGTGGAAAGAGTCTCGAGGTGACGTGGTGCCAGAAGACAGTGATGTAATAGTGGAATGCATCCATGGTGAGCAGAGTTTGGCTGAATATTTAGATGATTTCCACAATGCCGATAAGGTCTTTAAGTCTGATGGCTGCCCATATTTATTTGGGATATTCAGATTTCACAACAAGACTTCTCTTATACTTCCCCAGGAATTATAAAGAACGACAAACAGCACGTAGGGAGGAGGTCGAGGTGGATGGGTGGGTCAAAAAACACCTGACTTTTGCACAGGAGCAGTACTTATGTTCTGTAGATATTTTAACCCAAACCACAATCTTTTCCTACACCTAAGTAGTTTTGTTGCTTAAACCTAACAAAGTCATTCTATTCCTAAACCTACTAAGTTGTTTCCTGCAAAGACAGAAGTTTATTTCCAAAATACTGTAGGCTTGTAACATGAGGAAACTGAAAGGTGTTGCTGGGTGTGTAGGGTTTTTGAGATGTTCGGATCTTTATTAAATCATGTGCTTCATTGGCTAGCAATGCAAGACGCCATGGATTTCAAGATTAACGACCAACGGTCAAATGCAAATCCAGAAAATGAAAGTGCACGAATCAACTTTGGTTTAAAGTTCAGCTGCAGAAAGCTTTTTTGTCAGTGTGGACCTGGTTTACTGTAAGATCAAGTTTCTCTAATGGCCTGTAGATGAAGACTCAGAGCATCCAGCAGGCCGAGGAGGAGGAGGAGGAGGAGGAGGAGGAGGAGGCCGAGGAGGAGGCCGAGGAGGAGGAGGAGGAGGAGGAGGCCGAGGAGGAGGAGGAGGAGGCCGAGGAGGAGGAGGAGGAGGAGGCCGAGGAGGAGGAGGAGGCCGAGGAGGAGGAGGGGAACCAGCATCTATCAAGACTCTAGATGCTTTCATTTGCCATTTGTGGAGAGAACAAACTCATGTGCACTGAGTTTCCTGCAGGTGTCACTCAGAAAGCCGAACATAGACAACAACAGCACAATCACAAAGGGGAGAAAGTTAACAGCAACAGTAAAACACGACAGAAATGAGCAGAACAGACAAAACTGATGCATGTTCTGAGAAAAGTTAACACAAACACCAAAACTGTGCTTCCACTTGCAACAAGGGTGAAAAATCTACCGCTGACATAACGTCACCGTCAGCCAAATCCCTGACGACGGCGAGTGACACCAGAACGTGAGATTTGGGTTTGTAAATTTTCCAAAGAAAAGACGGGCGTCTCCTGATATTAGAGCTGTCCTCCAACAAATCATCCTAAGTCGACTTTTGACTAATCAATAAACTGATTTTATCGAAGAACACAAGAACACCACTTTAAATCAAATATGTGCTCAAAAGTTTCTTAGAAAAAAGCATAAAAACTACTAATCAATTAAAGAGGCGGCAGCCCAGCCTCATGCTGTCGTCAGATTTCATTCCTCCATCACTGACTCTCCAACTCTTGTTTCCATCTCAACACTGGCGAACACCAGCTGACCAATGGGTGTGCCTCTTGACACATGAATCACAAATGGTGTCAACGCAGCAGACACAAAATAGTCTTTATTGTGAATAAGATTCAGAATATTGTGAGCAAAGAAAATCTGCAGTGGTGGTAAATGTACTCAGAGGAATACACTCAACCTCGGCCGACGCCATTTTGAGAGCCGTGTGGAGGCAACATTTGTGCACCTTTAGGTCACATTTTGAATTCAGGACTTTTACTTGTAGTGGAGGCTCTTTAGACCGTGTTATTTCTAACTTTACTTTAATAAAGAGCTACTTCTTCCTGCACCACTGGATATCTGCACTCGTGTGTTAAAGGCTCTGATTTGCGTGATATGACTCTGAGAAGTAAAGAGAAGAGTGTGAACAGAACCGGAGGTCATTAAAAGATGTAAAGTGGGACGTTTTGATCACTGCGTTTACAATTTCAGGATAAAATCATCAGAAATGAATCAGATAGAAATGCTGCATACTGCCTGCAGGATATGTAACAATATACTATATGAGAGAAGAGGAGATAGAAAACGAAGGGAACAACCTGTTTCTGACAAACAAGGAAGTTGTCAGTTTCCTGAATGGTTTCATAAAAACTGTCAGAAAGATTTCCAGAGCTGAGTCATTACTGAGCTCTTCTCTTTCTATATCTTATCAGGTGTCTTATTTCCATTTCTCACTCTCTCACTTTCTAATCTTCAAGCTTTACTTTCCTTTTCCTCACATTTATCAGTATTTCGTCTCCTCCTCTGTGTAAGATATTAGCTTTTCACAACATTTTGTGCTTTTGTGCAGCTACATGCTGAACTTCCTGCCGCCGTCTGTGAGGCAGCATGTCCGACTGAACCCATTCAAACCAAACCTTATTTGCATAGCACCTTTCAGGAACGAAGCAGCTCTGTTGTGACGGTTTCCTGAAGAAAAACAGCATCTGCTGTGATCAAGTCAGCAGGCACTGCTTCAGCCAAACTTCATATGATATTTAGCATCAGTAGGAACTGTTATAGCCCTGTTTGACCAGAGAATGAATCAGGAACTGAATCGGGGTGTAAAAGTCTCTTTTCACGCTCATTTTCACCACATCTGAAGAGCTGTGAAAATGAACAGAATGACCGTTTTGTATTCTTTTGTAATTTGCTGTTGCATGACGAGACGTGCAGAAATGAAAAATGAAAACTAGTAAGAGTATCTGCTGAGTGTGTCTTGTTTTACTTAAATCACATTTAAACAGTTTTATCAAATAAAGTTTTGTTCCTTTTGCTCACTTATTTTTCTTAATGGGGCGGCAGTAGCTCAGTCTGTAGGGAGTTGGCTTGGGAACCGGCGGGTCACCGGTTCAAGTCCCGACATGGACCAAGAACTGAGTGTGAACTGGTAGCTGGAGAGGTGCCAGTTTACCTCTTGGGCACTGCCGAGGTGCCCCTGAGCAAGGCACCAAACCCCCAACTGCTCGGGGCGCTTGTCAGGAGCAGCCCCCTCACTCTGATATCTCTCCATTGTTGCAGGTATATGTGTTCAGGTCTGCATGTACTGTGTAGACGTTACAACAGAGTGTAAAAATTGAATTTCCCCTCGTGGGACTAATAAAGGTTGATCTTCTTCTTCTTCTTCTTCTTCTTTCTTTAACTATTTTGTAAGATGGCAACAAACTTTAAGTGCTAATAACATTACAAGACCTCACAAGGTCACAACGTCCATTTATTTGTTGTTTTACAACACAGGGCTGCACAGTGAAAAGCTGTAGCCATACATCAGTTATAGCTATACCGACAAACAGTGATGATCAATAATCAATTCATATGTAATGCATGTAGGGAGGAGGTAAAAACAGGAGACCGGTGTTCATGCCACAGGTAAAACCAGAAGTCACTATTGATTTGTCACGTAACTTGCATACTTAAGAAACGCCACTTCCTGTGTTTCTTACAATCTTTTCCTAAACATTTCCTGTGAAGACTGAAGTTTATTTTGAAAAGACTGAAGTGGAAATTGACACATGCGTCACACGCTGCTGGACATAAGAAATAACTTTTCGTCAGATGTCATATGGACCGTTGTATGAGGATATCTGTCATGCTACACAAACAGATCATATACAAATATTTAAATTTGAATATAATAAATTACATCAAATAAAACTATACAGTGTGCACAGTTATATACATATACAAATCCTTAAATACACACAGTATATACCTTGAGAGACTGATTTATAGTAGGAATGAGGGTAGCTCAGAATGCTGATTCGAGTCCTTTCTCTCAGTCTGAATGGTGCTGTACAAAGAGTTCAGTACTGTAGACCTTGGACCCGGGTGCCCCAGAGTCAGGGACCAGATCTGGCCTGTGAGACAACTTCATAAAGCCCCCCACATGTTTACACCTCTACAATCATTTTATTTTATTTGTTTGAAGGCTAAAAATTGGTGTTTTGTGTCAGATTCAACAATATGCTGCACCAACACCTCAGTATATCTCTATACAGCATCACTGGGTTATCGCTACTAGAAGAGTTTCCAGACGTTGGCGCTATAGGCTACGAATGGCTGTAATCCACCTGTAAACAGGGTAGAAGACGAAGTCGAGGTTGTGAACCGGAAACAAAGATTTAACTGCTCTTTCAGCTCAGTTTCATGCTGTCTGGAGACAAAGACGAGCATTCACACTTAATGGGAATATCCGGGAAGACGGCGACAGCAGAACCAGCTCATCAGTCATGTGAGTTACATCAGAGGTTATTGGGTAAAGGGTTTCCATAATCCATTTAGCACATCGGCTCCTTGTCAAAAAACGATACCACCTCAAGCGATCATCAAAACTTTTCGTTTCCACAAAAAAGGGGAAAGAGTTTTATTTTGCAGTTTCCATACAGCTTTTCTAATGTACTACTTCAAAATTAAAATATGTGAATGGAAACTAGGCAACTGATCCATTAAAATGTCGGTTGAGGTGATTTTAACTACATTAATTACTGCTGGGTAATAGTGCTAACAAGCCATCATATGACGGATCTTGTGTTTTGTACATTAAACCTGAATCTGAAAAGTAACCAGAAACTGTAAAAGTAAGTATGTAGTGGAGTAATGTAGTGGAGTAAAATAAGTGAACGTACTGCCATGCTCTGCGGCTGTACTTGGGTCAAATTCACAGCAGAGTAGCGCCAACGTGCAGCCTGCAGCCAGCTGCCGTGCCGAGAGCTGCCCCCTCTTAGTCGATTCAGCGACAAATCGGCCGTTTTAAAGATTTCTTTAGTCAATATGTCATTTTTTATGCTTTTTTATGCTGAATGACTTATTTCTAAGAAACGTATGAGCACATCTCTGGTAAAAACAATATTTAAAGTGGTGCTTTGTGATTCTCTGTGCAGAAACTTATCTGTCGATTAAATCAACTGATCCATACCCTGTTTGTCACCACACTGCACTTCAAGGCAGTATGAACTATATCACAGGTCACCATCAGCTGGGCCTCAGTGCTTCTTCTTTAATGGACGTCTTCCTAACAATGTGGCCTGTGTGTTTACGCTGCACTGGCCCGGTGCCATATATGGATGTATACTACAATCTGGCTGCAAGCAGCGACTGTGCCTCCATACACAAACGTGCCGCCGATGGATGGGAACACTGCTGTAAACATCTTGATAGTGGTAATACAAACCAACAGATCATGAACACGCAAACGGGGCTGAAACACATGAGGAGATATCCAGGAGTGATCTCTCTGGCCTCTTTTGGTTTTTAAATAGTGGTTATTTCCAGAAATGTTGAGGTCTACAGGCAACCACACTCTAAACCAATGAAATGTGTGGATAAGGTGTCCTCAACAAAAGAGTTATAACCAGAACGGCTCCCCAAGCAACGGACAGCAGATTAAATCAGACAAGAGAGAATCACAGTTCTACTGGTGTCCGGACGCTCACCATGTCACTCATATTGCTGTAAACTCTGCTGCTCACAGACCAGGTTTGATGTAAGGCAAGTCCAAAACTGATCTGAACTGACTGGAGGCCTGTTCGCCTATCGCCATCTCCACCACTCAACAACAGCATTTGCTGCACATGGTCCCTCACTGGCTTCCTAAAACCTTCCTCATGCCTCGTTGTCGCTGCTGAAGCATCTTACTGACTTCCTGGCTGCGAGGTCAGTCTGTTTCAGTCGAGGCAGACTGAAAGAGGCTGGGACACCTTCTTCAGCTATTGGCTCAGTTTCAGCAAGTACAGGTCAGATTTTACTGCCAATGTGATGTGTGACATCTCCTCGTTTCACCCTCCTTGGCTGAGGTGAGGTTAATCATTAATCATCATCATTAATCATTAATAATAAAATAATAATTATGGTGGCACTGCAGCCTTATCAGTGCAGGTGTGTACTACTGCTGAGATGCACAAAGCTATAAAATAACAGAACAAATAGCACATAAGACCTTCAGGGTGGCAAAATAACCTTTTTTAATTACACGGCTTTGTTGAATACTTGATTCTGATTGGTCAATCGGCCCTACAACCCTAAAAGTCAGCTGATTCCACCCAGATGGTGTACAGCTACACCAAAAGTTGTTTCCATGATGACTTCATACAGACGCCACGTGCATCTCAATCTGGGCTCATTTCATATCGAAAACAGAAACTTTATGCAATAATTTTGTGCCCTAAAAACTTTGTTTTAACAGCAGGGGCAATATTACCCCCCCAAATATAGTTTTCCTTTATTATTTCTAACAGTGAATGTAGCGTAACCTTTTATTTTTAAACCCAGTCCTCCCAAAATCAGCGGCCTCTGACGTCCATGGCCACATAAATACTTGGCATTCTTGTTATTAATCATAAGAACCAAGTTACTTATCATCAAACATTAAATGTCCTGGACTTTCCTGTGTTGTTTTGGTGGTTCCATCTAATTCCACCAAGCATAAGAGCTCCATTGTGCTTTTCTGTGGCCTGAAACAGACCGCCTAAATAGCGGAGAGCAAGTTGTGCACATGGCGTGACAATTCCCACATTAATGTTGGTTTAGGCTGGATATCAAACCAAGAAGTAAGACTCCAGGTTAGGAACAACTTTTGTGCTGCTCACCCCCAAAAAATGTGACCATTTAACGACGTATAAGCAAATGCTTGATAACGTATATTAAAGTTCTGGCAACCGTTGTATTACAGAGAAGAGTAGTTGCAGATGATATTCACTGGCCTCTCAAATCCCTAATTTTATAATATTTCTGGTATTTGTTTTTATCACAAGCTACAGTAAACTGTTTCCTTCGTGTGGTCCTTGCACTTCCCCTCCCATCCTCTCGTGAACGTATATCTGGCTTCTTCTGTCTGGTGTCATTAACTCTGGGCTGTCTCCACCCCGTCACCTGTTGAAATGAAAGGAGCCATACTGCTGGTTGAAACAGCGAAAACACCAGTCTGCTTCCTCTTTCTGCGCAGGCCACAGTTTCCTCTGTGGTACCACTTCAGCAAGATTTTAGATTTTTTTTTTTTTTTTTTTTGCAGCGTGCATGCATTCACGCTTCTCATGCGCTTGACTTCTTCTGAACAGGATCAGTGATCTGCTTGGCATGAGAGGAGTCAAGCTAGGACAGACTTTCACTACTCGTCTCTGAACGTAGTATGAAAGAATGTAAGCGTGACAGCTGAAACTGAGTTTTAGCTGAACAGCTCAGTGTACGTTCACGAGTCCTGACATCTTTTTGAGGGAAAAAGTGAAAAATAAAAACAGAAGTTACGACACAACTCCATGCGTATGAGCATGTGTTGGACAGGAAGCCTCGCGATTACGAAAGATAACACTCATCCGCCTCGATCAGCCGATCACAAAAGAAGCAGTTAGTAAATCCTGCACCTGAAATCAATAAGAAGAAGAAGAAGAAGAAGAAGATCAACCTTTATTAGTCCCACAATGGGGAAATTCAATTTACACTCTGTTAAACTCATACATGGTACATGCAGACCCGAAACACACATACATGCAGTAATGGAGAGATGTCAGAGTGAGGGGGCTGCTCCTGACAAGCGCCCCGAGCAGTTGGGGGTTTGGTGCCTTGCTCAGGGGCACCTCGGCAGTGCCCAAGAGGTAAACTGGCACCTCTCCAGCTACCAGTTCACACTCAGTTTTTGGTCCATGTCGGGACTTGAACCGGTGACCCTCCGGTTCCCAAGCCAACTCCCTACAGACTGAGCTACTGCCGCCCCATAATAACACCAAGCTTAAAAATGTATTAATAACATGAATGGATGGACACATTTTAAAGGTGCAATGTGTAAAATCTGACCAGATGTTTTGTTTAAAACTTTCAAAAAAATGAACCGACATTATCAACAGAATGTTGACGTCCATCCATCCATCATCCATCCATCATCCATCCATCTGCAACCACTTATCCCATTAGAGGTCGTGGGGGGCTGGAGCCGATCCCAGCTGGTACTGGGTGAAGGTGGGTTCACCTGGACAGGTCTCCAGTCCATCAAAGGACACACAGAGACAGACAACATTCACACTCACATTCACACCTACGGGACATTTAGAGTCATCAGTTAACCTGCACTTCTTTGGACTGTGGGAGGAAACTGGAGTACCCGGAGAAAACCCACACACATGTAAACTCAACACAGAAGGACCTCACGCCGGATTCAAACCTGCGACCCTCTTGCTGTGAGGCGATAGTGCTAACCACCATGTTGCAGAGATCTACTGAAATTAGCATGCTAACCAGCTAGCCCCAGGTGATAGTGAGTCACTGTAGCGTCCAGTCTTCCCTCAGTCCACAATGAAAGGACCATGAGAGTAAGAAGTAGTGCCAAAGAGTACAGAAGCAGAGAGCCGAAACCCCCAGTGTTTCCTGGCAACAGCAGCTGCCGCCATTTTGGAGTGAAAATGCTTCTTACAGTTATAACATTTTATTGTTCAGCACAGACCATTTCAGTAGAATATGACATTAGGATAGCTGGTAATAGAAGAAGAAGAAGAAGAAGAAGATAGTCCTTTATTAGTCCCACGAGGGGAAATTCAATTTTTTCACTCTGTTGTTAACTTATACATAATAGTTTTACTTTTGCACTTTTTGGCCAGATATTTGCGTTGCAACATTACACATTTAAAACTTACATAAAGTTGGTACAACTATTGGTTTTGGGGATTCCTGAATTTTGTTGTACATCCTTATTGAAAAGTTCACATAGACGTACAGGCCATATGGGCGCCCCGATAGCTCAGCTGGTAGAGCAGGCATCCGTATAACAAGGCTGAGTACTACTATACTACTGTATTTTTTGCATATTATATCTGCAGACTACTGGCCAGCCAGCAGCTTAGCTACTCAGCAGGTAGGGGTTAACTGAATGAAGTAGGATCAACACCCATGGGTGAAGATTGTTTTGCTGTCAACTATATGGACATTTTTTGTCATTAAAGGTGGCGGTGTTGTTTTCCGAGCTGCCGTGAGGAAGGCCATACTGATCGTGTGTAATCTGTTTAAAGGAACAGTCTGACATTTTGGTAAATACAGTTATTTGTTGTCTAATGAGACGATCAATACCACTCTAATATCAGTTATACTATTAGTTACTAATGTTCCGCTGAATGTGAAGCTAGAGCCAGTCAGTGTGAGAGTGTACCATCCACTATCTCCTTTTTCACAAGTAACCTGAGGTTGCATATGGATGAAAGCATGTCTATTTTTGTACCGTATTATTAGGCCAGCACTGCTACACAGAGGAAATGAAAAATCAACATAGATCATATCAACTATGTCATACATTAATAAATACTGAAATATTACTGTATGATTAGATCAGGCTTCATCTAAGTACCAAATACAGCTAATCACCCATGGCTCAAATCATGAGCTGTATTGCTGATTTGCTCATTAAATTACAGATGCTGCTGTGTACGCAGGGACATCATGTAAAGGTGATTATATAAGATGAGCTATAACATGGAGCTATACATAGGGTCATCCAAATTAGACTACAGTAGTAAAATTAGACATTTTCTATCCTAGTCTGGAGGCTTTTTTGGGACAGGGAAAAATCCACCTTAAAATATAGCTCACAAGTCAATCCTGAAATATTGAACATCTCAGTTTTCATTAGTGAATTTGATACTAGTAGCTCCATAAAGTGGCAAAACACTCGTGTTCAAGTGAACTTTTGCTAATTAATTCAATAAATGAACAAGACGCCTAGCATAAGTCTGGGCTGTGTTTGTACCAAATTGTTAGCGGGATAGTTAGTAGTGCACCAACTGATCTGGAAAGTATTTAAGTGTTTGCTGATGACACCATCATTTACTATTACAATGGTCTAATTTCCAGCTTATATGGCCTTTATACTATGGACCCCAGGAAGAAGAGCTTATTAGCTTTGGTTGCAGCTAATGGGATCTGAATAAATGAAATGAAAATTAAATACATCAAGCTAATAAATCAAAGCTGTGGAGAACTTTATCTGTACTGTCACAGAGTTTCAGAGGATCTCACGAGCCCATTTCCTGTCTCCTCGACAATATGGAGGTCTGATGACGTCTACACAAGATTTGTTTGGCTTAAGTGACTGTTAAGACACAGCAACAACCAAGTCGCCATGGATACAACAGGTTTGAATGGCCGGGTCTGGAAGGCAAGCGGCAAATTGCTAAAAACTTGCCTAAACGACTACCTATCCTACCTTCATCTACTCATGGTCAACGCCTAACCTAAACAATCTCCTACCTTCTTGCCATGACCAGTTCATCTGTTTAAAAGGCCTCCGACTAGCTCGACCCATTAAAGACCACGAAAAGACTTTCATGGATAAACAATACCCCCTGGTGAGACTGTGGAGAAACACCGTTATCTTACCTGTGGTTTGTCGCAGCTCTTCACACAAACTTATATGGGGAAACTGCAGCAGCTGCTTCCATTTCTTGCTTTTCCCTTTTCTGTTCCCGCCACCTCCTGCAAAACAAACAGGTTTGGTTTAAAACTCCAAGTCCAAGACGGATGCTTGCTTTGGTGACAAAAATGCACCCTGAGAAGATGTGGACGTAGAAGAGAGGTCTGTGGTTAGCACTGTAACTTCACAACATGACAGGTTTGATTTCCATGTGGTGGCTACACCACTACAGCTACAGCGTTGGAGGCGGAGTCTGGTTCATAAGAACAATAATAAGGTTCTTAAGAAAGTTGTTCAGTGGCACATAAAGCCTAAAAAGTTTGACTGTCGGGTATAAAATTATCTTCTGCACCCATGGGCCCATTGAGCAAACGCACTGGTGTTTCCTTTAATCCCACCTCACAACTGCTCCAACAGAAGTTCATTATGCCAACAGGGAACAACTCTGGATTCAGATTAGCGAATTTTACAACTTTTAGGATCTAATGATTTCAATAGGGGCTATTTAAGTGAGTAACTGGGAAGTTGATTTACCTAAAAAAAATATTTGCTCATTTATAGCAAGCGGCAACCTCTGGTGCTGAAAAATATCCCAAAACTGCAGTTCCTCAAATGTCCACTCAAAAGCAAGTCAGTCCCCATAGAGCCTCACGTTACAACGCCCAACGTTACAGCAGAAATAAATGTTCACAGCCTGGTACAAAAAACGCGTTGGATGTCTCTAGCTAATATACAGGGGTGAATTTTTATATAACTCATCGGTTTGAATCATACACAGGCTTAAAGTTAGACGTGATTGAAGGCGTGGCCACTGAGTTTGCGGTGGGTGCCATCGCAGGTGTCCAGTTCTGCTCTGATTCCTCACCCGGCCCCATTTTCCCATTTTTGGATTAGCTGTGAGTTAAACTGTGTTGTCGTTGCAAAGATGGTGACCACCAAAGCAACCCACTTTGAGCTTCACAGCTGCTGATTCAGACACCTTCAGGTTACTTCTCTACGTCCATATTTTATATAGTTCATGATTTACAGACATCTTTTTCCCAATTCAAGTCTACAGGAAAAAGTCTTTCTGGGCATCACATGACGGACCCTGAAGATGTGATTCCCCGGTTTGGCCTCTATGAAAACTGGCCTCAAAGCACAGCGCTGTTTCTGGGGATTGATCCACATGTCAGCTCTCCACAAAGCTCTGCTCTGGATCTCAGGCTCACTCGCTGGATATTCAGAAACCAGCTTCTGTACCGAGTGACCTCTTCTTCTGTCCTGAATGTGTCCAGTGTGACCTACTGACCCCGGACGCTCTGTTGTATTTTAATGCATCTGGCCTGTAGTTTTGTGAAGTCCTGTATGTATGATAGCATTGTGGGGGCCTGTTCACACAGCCACATTGAGGACTTACCTCCAGTCGGGGACATTAAGGTCCCAACAGGGTTAATCTGTCTCTTGACTTGATATTGGCTTTAGAAATACGTATTTGGGAAGTAATGTAAGTCAACAAAATGTCCTCTCACAAGTGTGGTAGAGCAGCTTCTTGAGGGAGCCGAGTAAACACAACGAGAGAACGAGCAATCAGAGCGAAGCAGACAGAAAAACCAGAGGAAGTTCCTGTCGTCTCTGCGTTAGCGCTCAGGCTGCTTTCAAAAGCTCGTCCTGCCTGAGAGATACACAAGAACAAGAGTCGACACGACGCTCGCTGCTGCAGAGTCAAGTCCCTGCAGGCTGCTTCTCTTCCCGTCAGACAGAAACCATTAGGTGCCTCAAAACTGAACTTACTTTATAATAATTAAGTTATTATTACTATTAAAACTCAGCAAGCAAAAAGTTTCTCTAATTTGAGGAAGTGATGTTTCTTTGTTTTAATGTCTTTGGGTTTTAGATTGACAAAACAAGACTTGAAAACGCTGCCTTGAACTTGTTTGACATCTTTCACCATTTTCTGGCATTTTGTAGACTTAAGTGACAGATCTATTAATCAAAAAGATAACTGACAAAATAATTGATAATGCCATTGATAGCTGCTGCATTCACTGCTTCCAGAAGCAGCACTGGACACAAAAAAGTTTAAAAAAAAAATGAATAATGAATTCGAACCAATTAGACACTCTATATTAACTGTTGTATTACATGCACACTGACACTACTTTACATCTCAGTTTCATCAATTGACACCTGATATTTTTCAATTATCAATTCATTGTTTAGTCTATAAAACAGAGAAAACAGCTAATCACAGTTCCCCACCATGAAAGGTGACGTCTTTAACAGCGAAAACACACCAGAGCAGCAGCAAACTGTGGAAAGCTGCAGCAGCCGAACCGAACGCTGGGGATAATATCTGTCCTGTGAAAAATGAAATCAGTGGCTGTGAGGCCCACTTCGGCCCACTTTTGGCCCACTTCGGCCCACTTCGGCCCACTTCGCTGCTCCCTGGTGTGGTTTTGGTACATGTCTTGTTTTGTCAGACCAACAGCCCAAAACCATATACATTCAGTTTACAGTGATATCAAACAGAGAAAAGCAGCAAATCCTATTGGAGATGCACATTAGGAAGATCTGGGTACTTTTCCAGACCCAGAAGTCTTCCCATTGACGTCATGCACCACTGAGCAGCTTTGACAGAAATGACCGGAGCCCCGCCTCCAGCGCTGTACCCAGCTCTCTTGATGCCTCCATGGTGCAGCTGTGTGCACAGCTCGATCTCATCCATGCTTGTCTCCATTTTTACTATTTTTTACTAATACCGCAGTAGCTAGCTATAGTCAGCTCTGACTGGTCAACAGTGTCTCTAACGGAGGAAACAACCATCAACAGAGTGGTACAGGATTGAGTCCTAAAACATGGAAATGAGTTAGCATTTTAGCTCTTCAGTGGTCGATATAATAAGGTCTGTGGTTAACACAAGCTGAGGACATTTAATGTTTTGTTTGTGAATTTTGAAGCTTTCTATACATGTCTTTAAAAAGGTGTTTGCTAACAGGTGGATCAATGAGACTACTATCACGCTGACTCGTTCGCTCATTTGTGGAGATTTTGTCGTGTGCTTCCACCTTCCAGGCTGGCCAACAAATACACGTCATCCTTGCAGCGTTCTATGAGTACAGCACAAACTGTATTTGAACCAAGGACGCAGAGTCAGGGCTCCGGAGAGTTGCTGCATGTAACATGAAAGGCTAAACCCAGGCCTTTAAATACTGCTGCTTGTAAAGCTGGGAGCGTACAGTAATAACTGAAGGTGACCCAGATGAGTATATCACCATTTCTATCAACACGGAGCTCCTTTCATCTGGAAACCAGCAGCTGCACAGTCACAGGTTGCTCCTAGGAGAGGTGGAAGTGAGTGATTCAAAGTGGAAATGTACAAGTGGAAGACAAAATGAGTGTACAGCTCTCTGTAAACATGTGGCGTCCATCGGCATCCTTCAGATCTCATCCAGAGGCAATATCAGCACTCCAAGATTAAAGATGGCGATGCTATGACATTTCTGGGGAACTGATCCCTTAGTGCTCCGGGATCAAACTAATAGTCAAAGAGTATATACTGCTACCAGAGAGTGGTTGTGAATACAGCTGCAGCCTCGCTGTGTGCTCTGACAAGGACAAAGTCAATACCACGTTTCAGGATTTGCTATTCAAATACCACAAGGCAGGCAGTTGCTTCTAAAAATGAATTGCCGTAGGTACAATGCAAACAAGATGTTTTGTTTGTGTCCGGGAAGCAGAAGATAACATCGGCCACAGAATTACCAATAAGCTGATTGATAAGACAGAAAACGAGATCCCTGACGTCCGCTGGGCGCATTAGTGGAAATGTAAAATCAAGACAAACAGCAAGTCAGTGAGACAGGAAGAAACACAGATTCTCCACAAAATGATGAACATACATAATTAGACTGAAAGATAAGCTCAGAGTCACAGAGGAAGAAATCCTCCCAAACGGGAGCGCTATACAGGTCAAAGGTCACCTCCGAACACTGAGCTGGAGGAAGGACATTAACCGACGTGATGCAGTATCTAAGAAGTTCAGTCTGCCACGAGACAGCAGCTACTGTCATACCAACGCAACGAAAACATGTCACACCAGGTTTAAGAAAAAACACTGATTTCTGTTATTAAATGTCCTTTGTCCTAAAAGAAAACACCCTGCTGGGTTTTCTTTTATGGTTAAGTTATGATTACATCCATGCTATTAAAGCACACGGTGTGTGTCCTCGAGGCTGACAAACGTGATGACTGTTTTGTCTAAAACATCATAACAGTGGAAACAACTATAATGTTCCTTAAAAACCAGCTTTCACCCAGATGGATGTGGTTTTGCAGGACGTAGCAGTGCGCTCTTTGGCGAGCTCCGTGACCGCGACGTTCAGAGTTGAGTTGAGTTACGTTAGTTTTGTACAAATAATGCAGGTTATAGGGATGGTCATTGTGAAGAAAAATCTTAATCTATTATTAACCATTAACCAGCAAGACTGGTGCCTCGCATGCAACAACACAACAGACGACTGAGTCTCCAGTTCACCATGAGGAGAGTTACTGTAGCGGCCACGGTGCTGCCTTCACGGTCTCCAGTTCACCGTCAGCAGAGTTACTGTAGCAGCCACGGTGCTGCCTTCACTGTCTCCAGTTCACCGTCAGGAGAGTTACTGTAGCAGCCACGGTGCTGCCTTCACGGTCTCCATTTCACCACGAGGAGAGTTACTGTAGCAGCCACGGTGCTGCCTTCACTGTCTCCAGTTCACCATCAGGAGAGTTACTGTAGCAGCCACGGTGCTGCCTTCCGGTCTCCATTTCACCCAGAGAGTTACTGTAGCAGCCACGGTGCTGCCTTCACTGTCTCCAGTTCACCGTCAGGAGAGTTACTGTAGCAGCCACAGTGTTGCCTTCACTGTCTCCAGTTCACCATCAGGAGAGTTACTGTAGCAGCCACAGTGTTGCCTTCACTGTCTCCAGTTCACCGTCAGCAGAGTTACTGTAGCAGCCACGGTGCTGCGTTCACTGTCTCCAGTTCACCATGAGGAGAGTTACTGTAGCAGCCACGGTGCTGCCTTCACTGTCTCCAGTTCACCGTCAGGAGAGTTACTGTAGCAGCCACGGTGCTGCCTTCACTGTCTCCAGTTCACCATGAGGAGAGTTACTGTAGCAGCCACGGTGCTGCCTTCACTGTCTCCATTTCACCACCAGGAGAGTTACTGTAGCAGCCACGGTGCTGCCTTCACTGTCTCCAGTTCACCGTCAGCAGAGTTACTGTAGCAGCCACAGTGCTGCCTTCACTGTCTCCAGTTCACCATCAGCAGAGTTACTGTAGCAGCCACGGTGCTGCCTTCACTGTCTCCAGTTCACCATCAGGAGAGTTACTGTAGCAGCCACGGTGCTGCCTTCACGGTCTCCAGTTCACCACGAGGAGAGTTACTGTAGCAGCCACGGTGCTGCGTTCACTGTCTCCAGTTCACCGTCAGGAGAGTTACTGTAGCAGCCACGGTGCTGCCTTCACGGTCTCCATTTCACCACGAGGAGAGTTACTGTAGCAGCCACGGTGCTGCCTTCACTGTCTCCAGTTCACCGTCAGGAGAGTTACTGTAGCAGCCACAGTGCTGCCTTCACTGTCTCCAGTTCACCGTCAGCAGAGTTACTGTAGCAGCCACGGTGCTGCGTTCACTGTCTCCAGTTCACCATGAGGAGAGTTACTGTAGCAGCCACGGTGCTGCCTTCACTGTCTCCAGTTCACCGTCAGGAGAGTTACTGTAGCAGCCACGGTGCTGCCTTCACTGTCTCCAGTTCACCATGAGGAGAGTTACTGTAGCAGCCACGGTGCTGCCTTCACTGTCTCCAGTTCACCGTCAGGAGAGTTACTGTAGCAGCCACGGTTCTTTCCCTTTTCCCTTTCCCCTTTTTTCCCCGTGCTGCCTTCACTGTCTCCAGTTCACCGTCAGGAGAGTTACTGTAGCAGCCACGGTGCTGCCTTCACGGTCTCCAGTTCACCACGGAGAGTACGTAGCAGTCCGTTTTTTTTTCCCTGCTTCCTTCACGGTCTCCATTTCACCACGAGGAGAGTTACTGTAGCAGCCACGGTGCTGCCTTCACTGTCTCCAGTTCACCGTCAGGAGAGTTACTGTAGCTGCCACGGTGCTGCCTTCACGGTCTCCAGTTCACCGTCAGGAGAGTTACTGTAGCAGCCACGGTGCTGCCTTCACGGTCTCCAGTTCACCGTCAGGAGAGTTACTGTAGCAGCCACGGTGCTGCCTTCACTGTCTCCAGTTCACCATGAGGAGAGTTACTGTAGCAGCCACGGTGCTGCCTTCACTGTCTCCAGTTCACCATGAGGAGAGTTACTGTAGCAGCCACGGTGCTGCCTTCACTGTCTCCAGTTCACCACGAGGAGAGTTACTGTAGCAGCCACAGTGCTGCGTTCACTGTCTCCAGTTCACCGTCAGCAGAGTTACTGTAGCAGCCACGGTGCTGCGTTCACTGTCTCCAGTTCACCATCAGGAGAGTTACTGTAGCAGCCACGGTGCTGCCTTCACGGTCTCCATTTCACCACGAGGAGAGTTACTGTAGCAGCCACGGTGCTGCCTTCACTGTCTCCAGTTCACCACGAGGAGAGTTACTGTAGCAGCCACAGTGCTGCGTTCACTGTCTCCAGTTCACCATCCGGTAGCATTAGCAGCCACAGCAGTACATCATACAGCAGTATGATGTGTAGTGTCGTGGACATTCAGCATTCATTCAAGTTCATTTATCGCTGCAGAATATGTTAATATTGTTCAGTATATTGTAATTTTAGACATATATTGTTTTTCTTGGTGATGCTGAATGTTGATCCTCTCAGCGACCTCATCTTTCTCCTCTCTCGTTATGTCTTTACCTTTCCTTCGTTATGTTCCCCACTAGCTTCAAGGTTGGACCAGATTTTCTCCTTAAAGTGACAAAATGTTCCTCTGAGTTTTTCTCAGCTTTTTAATTAGCTGTTAATATTTCTGTTATCTGTTTAACCGATAGCGTTAATTGATCAAAATGCTTGATGTTGGTAAACGGTTAATTAATAACATCTGTACTAGAAACATCTGGGAACTTTTAAGACAGGCTCTAACTATGAGACTGGCAGCTCAGTAACGTAGAGCCTGCCCCATGTACAGTAAATATCCCGTTCGCTGTTTAAACCCAGCCTAAGAGATCTATCACATGCTGCCTTCACTGTCTCTACTTTGAAGTGGTCAGTAAGCAGAAAATGAAATGATCTATTCATAGTGTTTTTCTCTCCTGAAGTATACGACACATCAGCTGATTGTTGAGTGTCAAGGAATGAAACACAGCCAGGCAGCAACTTTTCATTATTGATGGATTTATAGACTTTATAAAATAATTTAAATTTTTGACATTTTATAGATTACAAAATGTCAAAAATAAAAAAAAATGACCTTCACGAGTTCTTACAGCCCACGGTGACGTCTTCAAATGTCTTGTTTTATCCGACCAACAGAAACCTCTAAGAACATAACTCAGGTTTTCAGTATGACAATGAGCTGAGTTACAGGCGCTGGCTCGGAGGGAAGCTCGGTGTCAAACATCTCTTGGTTTTACAGACATGAGTCGACCACAGAGGATCAAACACTGTCGAGTGTCTGATTTATTATCTGTTTTACTTATTGTAGTTTTCTCGGTTTAGTCAGGCTGCATGTGTTTCGACAACATTTAAAGTCGAACCATGCAACTTCTAAAAGAAGGAATAACACTGATGTTGTTTCAGCATTAGCATCTAAAACCTTGTCACAATGCGCAGCTCCTTCAGTAAATTGGAAATTTCTCCACTGTGGGACAAATAAAGGAATATCTTATCTTATCTTAAAACATCTGGCTTTATTACTTCCTCAACTTTAATCAACAACTTTACAACACTGCTCATCCTTAAGACCTTTTCCCCAACATGTGATGAATCTATCGTAGACAGTCACCTCATGAGAAACAAGAAACTCTGCAAACTGCATCAATCACAACAAAGTCGGCTGTTAAGATAAGATAAGATAAGATAAGATGAACGTTATGCATTTGCTCACACTCAAGTCAAGAAGGTCAAGTTTCACTTGACAGCGGCCTGATCAAAACAAAAAAAAAGAAATGCAACAAAGAGACAGTTGGAAATGAAGAGAATAACCGGCTGGTATTTATGGGTCGCTGTGTTGTTTCTGCCTGTAATGACGTCTGCCACGTTCCCTTAAATCAAGCCTACGGTGTGAACGTAGAGCTGCTATTTATCTACAAACATTCAAGGGTTTGGTTTCAGAGGACGGCTCATATAAAGTGTCCCGATGATGATGATGGTATGTATAGAAATGTCTTGTAATATACCAAATAGCTCTTAATATTACATTTAGTGGAGACCTTCAACTCTTGGATAAATACTGTATTTACATCTTTAGTAAGCGCGGTTCTTTGCTGATGTTTCTTTGTCAAGTTGAGCATCTTTTTTATTTGGATTTCATTAAATTTCTGTGTATTATACAACATATAACAGTTGAAAAGTCCTTGACAGAGGGCTTCTCTTTTTTCCTATTTTCCAAGTACATCTGTCCACATCCAAACATTTACACAGTCCAGTACGACATAACTGGAGTCCATCTTTGTAGAAAAAATGTCCATCTTCATTCTCATATATTCCATTGACTTGTTTCAGTATCGTAGTCCAATGGGTTTGTGTCGGCGACAGCGGGTTTGTGTCGGCGACAGCGCTTTCCTTCGATCTACAGTGTTTCTAGCGACCAGTAGAAGTCTGTGTAGTATATGTACATCTTTGGTCTTTGCCTGTTACAGATTTGGGGCTGTAAACACATCACAGCATCCAGCTCTCAGGGTGCAGGTACAACCTCCACTAATAAAGCTCTGACAGCAGCATCTGCAGTACGTGACCAAGGAAAAAGCCTGACGCTCACACAGCTTAACAGACGAAGGATGGATTCTCCAGAACGACACCTGTTTGATCCCTTTGCTGCTCTGCTTCACATCAGTGTGCAACACCGGTGTCACACTAATGACTGTTCATCATTGAAACTCTTCCTCTCTTCCTGCCATTTGTAGCCATGAACATGGGAAGTTGCCTCATGTTGCTTTGCTTTAAAGGAAAACTCCACCCTAAAATTTTAGCACCATCTAAAATGCCTTTGTTCCAGTTCTATGGGCCCATTTTCTATTTGCAGACTTCCCTTTTCTTCCTGCCACGATTAACTTTAAACCGAGAAAGGTTTTGAGTGTCGGGTCCTTGGATCCAAAAACTGAGGGTTTGTCAGACCAAAATCTTAGTATTAAAGAATCAAATGAAATACTGCGTTGATCTAAGTGTCTTTTCTACTATCTTTTGGTCTCTTTATGTTTCCAGACCTTCGCTAACATTTAGCAGGTGGAGCGGTGAACAGATTCAGAGAGAAATCCATCATCTTCATCTCGTGATCATCAAACACTTTTTAGCATATAGACAATATAGACAACAAACAGCAAAACATGCACTCAAAAATAAATCCACTGACATACAGGATTTGTTGCATTAGTGATGTGTAGATAAAGTCAGAACCAGACAACGCTGATTACATGCACTGCTGTGCACAAGCATCTGTTGTAGAGACAATGGTGACGCAAATTAAGTTGTCTGACTGTCAGGTGAAGATTTTTACTCATATCACATATATCTAATATCACAACGAAATGTGCGAAATGAATCAACTGACAAAGAGTCAAGAGTCAACTGACAAACCTGAACGAAAAACACAAAAGGAAATCTGTGTAGTTTTGTGAGCTGGATGGAAAATGATACTGCAAAGCTGACATGTCATGACACATGTCACATTTTCATTATCAATAACTGCTCAGTATCTCAGTCAGTTACTCAAAGTAGGGGGGGGGCTGGTGAAGGCAGGATTCACCTGGACAGGTCTCCAGTCCATCACAGGACACATCGAGACAGACAACCATTCACACTCACATTCACACCTACAGGACATCTGGAGTCACCTAATTAAGTATTAAATGACCTGAGTTACCGAGGGTAACCTGCATGTCTTTATCCGGAGTAAACCCTCGCTAACGGGGAGAACATGCAGACTCTGGATTTGATCCTGCGACCCTGCTGTGAGACAACAGCGCTAACTGGACCACCGCGCAGCCCGAGTATGAGGTGACGAACCAAAAGCTGATGCCTGGTTTTCAGGCTGGAAACCACTTTCAAAAGTACCATTGAGCCCTGCACGGTATAGATAAGCAGACAAGCTACTTTAGAGCCACCGCAATTCAGTTTCCAAGGTCAAATTAAATGAACTGTCGTTGGAAAACAGTCAGAGGGGTGATTAAAGAGGGTGATTACAAAGGAATAGTCGAAACAGAAGCTGAGATATTAATTAAATATTAAATATATTACAATCTAGTATAATATAGTCTATACTGCATGGTTATACAATGGGCCATACTGCAAAAGAGTACTTTAACTTGTGTTACTTTAAGTTAAGCTGATGCTAATACTTTTCTTAAGTAAGATTTTGAATGCAGGACTGTGGTTTTGCTTCTGTTACTTCAGTAAAAGGTCTCAGCACTGGATTCAGTTTCAATAATGCATCACAATAATGTCTTCCATTACACCAGCGCTGCCTCTTAAATGCCCACTTCTTTCAAACACCACACCTCCAGTCTGCAGCAGGCTTCCTGTTCAAGTTTAAAACATCGAGTCTGCGCCAACATGATGACCGTATCTACTAAAATCTACTTGTTGTAAGTAGATTTAAACATCCAGTCCACCATATCAGTCTATGAATACAGTATAGTGTCCTCTTCTGAAGATTTCTGTTGGGTGTGTTGACACACGTCTGTCCTTGATAGCTGTATATCTTTGAATATTAGCAAATATGTATTTTTATACCTGAATCAAACAAGGTCGAGTCAGTCTGTCCCGTTTGAATAAGGCAATAAAGACGATGATTATATAACACTCTTTGTTCCCATGTGACAGAGGAACATCTTGTCTGGGCTCCAGAGAAGTCAGAGGTCAAGGCCTGCCTGGTGCTCGGAGATAACGGTGCCTTGCTCGGGGGCAGATGGGGGCCGCCACTGATGCTCCACTTCAGGTCCTCTACATTCAAGCACCACAGAGAAACTGAACAGAGCCGATAAGCTGGCAGTGAGGGATCGTGATTCTCATCGTCTCATGTGCCTCTGCAGATGGCTTTAGGATTAACGAGTCAACACAACCTTTGTCTCCTGCTCAGCATGACAGTAACGAAGAGGTCTGATGAGGCTGGACTGAGGGGGACTGAACTCAGGAGTGTTGTCCTGCACTAGAGCCACAGGAGGATGGAAACATTTACATCTCAGACATTTAGCTGACCTTTAAACCTGCTGCAACTTAAAGGTCAAAACATGAGCTCCAGAGTCTAGACTGCAAAGCAAATAAAGGCCATTTTAACAGACGGCTCTAAACAATAAAACAATGCAGTCCTGTGCACAAAGTACAAACCCCTGTACAGCACAGCTGCTTTGCCTCAACATCCTGTTTCGCAAACGACAGGACGATGCTGCAACATCAGCGAGGGAAACCCGATGTGTCGCCGAGGTCTCGTTTCACGGTTGCAGCCCCTTCCGGACCTCATACTGAACGACTCATGTACAGTCAGAGCCGCGCCAAACTCCTGTAAAGAATCGGCCGATTTTACCTGCCCGTTGCTTTACTGTCCGTGCGCTGTGCACAAGACGTTTCTTAAGTGTGTAGGACCCTCTCTTCAACTCGACATACACTGAAATTAAAATCAATACGTATGAAACCACGTCTGGCCGGTTGTGCATCCCTGCTGCCTTCTTAGACCCAGCCCTGACGGTGGTTAGCCTGGTACAAGTGTTACTGAGCACCGCCAGCGAGGATCGATCAGATTTGATCACATTAAAGTAATGTACTAAAACTATTCCCGCGCCGAATTGGCTACCGTTTGCTAAGGAGTTAGCCTCAGGCTTCACGTAGGCCAGAACTCATAAATACGTTCACGGTTAGGACAGAAAACTTTAAAGTGCTGAGTTGAATATGGAGTTTGGTGTGTGGGTCTATCCACCCGACAGATCGGCGCGTATTTTGGGTGACATCCTGTTGGAGCTGAACTGTATCATCAACAATACTCGATCACCGGCTAAGAGGAAGTGCAGTAGCTGCATAGGTCACCCGTGTCCGGGGCATCCCTCGTGCTTGCTGTGTCGGTCCGGTACCGGGACAGAGGAGCTGTCCAACCGCCATCTCCATCCTTACCTTCCCGTGCTTTCAGCAGCACCGTGTTGGCCACGATATTCTCCAGCTCCATGTTGATGCTCTTCTGGGTCCAGACCTCTGAATCCGCCCACTCCACCGGCCAGTGTTGATGCTGTCGGGGGTTAAACCAGCAGCATACGGAGCTCCGGGTGCCCCCTCCCGCTCCACGCCGGCGGCTTCGATCTCACTTTATCCTCCCTAAACACCGACCACCACCTCCTCCCACCGCCCAGACAAGGAGGACAGATTCAACCCTCCGTTTCTGCTTTGGCACGGTCCTGTCCGGTAACAGTCTGGCCCGCACCCCTCCTCTCCTCTTTCTCCTCCTCTTTCTCCTCCTCCTCCTCCTCCTCCTCCCTCCGGCTCTCCGCCCCAGCTGCTGTCAGAGAAGAGGAAGAAACACAGACTTCTCACTCTTTTAGAAAAACAATTGTTTAATAAAAATAATTAAATATGAAATATGACAAAGATCACAGACAGACGTCTCACTCTACTCATTATTCCCACGTACTTTTAAAGCTGCAGCTCAGCAGTGCGTTTTAGAGGTTTCTTTCATCTCAAACAGCTAAAATAAATAAGATAAATCTGTATCTTTTAGGTTACAGTGCTTTGGATTTATTTTATTTTATTTTATTTTATTTTATTTCATTGTTTGTAGTTTGTTTATCGTTTCTGTAAATATTATTTCCCAACATGCAGGTTAAAATCCTTCTCCACGAGGTCACAGATACAATTCAGATAAGGTAATAATGATGTTGGCTTATCAGCAGTCAATTATTTTTTATGTTATTATTATTATTATTATTATTATTATTATTATTATTATTTTATTATTATTATTTTTAGTAGTAGTAGTTGTTGTTAATAATAATAATAATAACAATGATGATAGTAATGATAATGATAATAATAAGCAGTAATAATAATTAGTCTTCATTTTATAGATTAATAGTTAATCTATTATTAGTTAATCATAAATAATAGTAAGGGACGGTGAGAGTTTCTTCTCCTTTTCTGAGTTTTTGAAGTAAGTAAACTAACTGAAAATAAATTTGATTGCACTATATTCAGTTATATTTGATTACAATATCTCTTTTGACACAGACATTTGAAGTCCAAAAAAATTGATGAATAACTTTATTCACAAATTTGTGAGTAGGAGTAAAAGTGAAGGATTTATACTTTTATGGTCCACTTTTAGCAGTTTCACAGATTCAAGCCCTGGTGTTCATTTGACCCTGTTGCTGTCTGTCTGAATAAAACTCAAACTGAAGTGAACAACATGAGTCTGCAGCGTGAGAGATTTCTTTTTATGACCCAGACTGACATCTAGAGGATAAAAGCAGCTGCTGCGTCTGTTTCCATCCCTCCTCGGAGTCACTGCTTATTTAACTTAGAGAGAATAAATTAAAATTACTCACTTTATGTAAATTCAGTGATTACTTTATTTTGACAGTTTGATTTTGTTTTACATGTTTGCTTTATATATTTTCTGAATTATTTGTTAATATTTAGGGTGAATAGTTTAAAATATGCTCCATGTATATATTTATTTATTTCTCTATATCCATATTGACTTTGTGTGTATTTGTGTTACATTGTGTATCAAATAAAAGTGTTATAAACAATAAAACGTTGAATAAAAACTATTTGGAAAAAGTCGAAACTGAAAGGTCAAAGGTGAAAAGGAGATTTCTAGTCACGTGACCGGAACAACACAATACGTACTTCCGGTTCCGGCCTGCACGTTGCCGTCCTCCTCACCAGCAACAAACCTCCGCTGCTGGAAAAATAGAGAAATATCAGCAACATGCCGAAAGTCAAGAAGTCCGGGAATAAAAACACCTTCAACTACAACCAAGACCGGAAGAAGCTGAAGAAGAAATTCTTCAAGAAATACAACCCGAGGATAGAAAAGTAAGCGCGGAACGGCACGGCACGTTAGCATCTTAGCTAATGTTGGCTAACGGGGGGCATGTTGACACCATGTGAGAAGGCTGCACCTGAGCATTTCACCGCAGTTTGTACTTTATTTATTTTATACAGTGGTGGGAGAGGTACTCGGATACTTTTCATAAGTACTTAAGTTCAGTACCATCGTCAGTTACAAGTTAAAGTTCTGATTTAAAGTAGTACTTAAGTAATAGTATAGAAGCATTAGCACTTAAATGTACTTAAAGTAGTAAACGTACTCCTTTTGCGGAATGGCTCATTTCATAGTGCTATGTTATTATAGAATATTATTGTATTCTTCTTTTTAGGTACTTGTGTAGTTCTGGGTGGATCAGCAGTATAACTGACTGCATCATATCATCTGTTTGTGTATTAAAGATACAAGTGTCTACTGCATGTAATGGAGTAAGAAGTACTAAATATTTCCCTCTGATATATAGTGAAGTAGAAGTATAAAGTAGCATAACATAGAAAGTACAAGTATGCCAAATTTTACTTTAGTCATTGTCAAAATAGTGAAAAAATAACCAGGCATGCCAATTTCCCAAAACCAGAAGCGTCACATTTAATTTCTCTGTTTTAGTTTGACCCAACACACCAAAACACAAAGATGAAGTTACAGGTATCCCAACTCAGCAGCTGTCATCTGTTCTCCTACAGGAGTTGAGCTGAAACGTTTTCAAATGTGTCAGTAGATTAAAAACACATTGGTGAATCAATCACTTGGTAAGGCGTTTGTTCCCAGATTTTCCAGGTGTCTGATGATATTCTTTGACTATAATGAACCACTAAAATTACTGAAACTGTTGGATTTTGATGTAAAATACAATAACACACTGTCTCACTTGAACTTCTGTTGTGTTCTGTCCTCCTGCAGAAGCAAACTTGTGTGTGAGGTTGACGTCATTGTCTGTCTAACTCGTCCTCTTCCTCAGTTCACAGATTCGAAATGCGTGGGACAACAAGAAGTCCATGGCCAGGAACCTGCAGGAGATGGGTCTGGCTTTTGATCCAAACAGCACGCTGCCAATAAAGAAAAAGAGCGTAAGTAACCGCTGTGGTTCTGTTATATATTCTTCCAAACTGCATTACACAGTCAGACCTGCTCAAGTAGAGAAAGGCAGTCTTAAATCCAGATCCTGTATATCCAGAATAGGGCTGTAGAACATCACCAGAAATCAGTATCAGTATCACTACTAATTGTCACATTTTTCTCTGGAATGATTAATGAAATGATCACCTGTGCACACGAGTCTCTGTCCTCACAGTGATTTAACCAATAATTCATTATATCGAACAATATAAAGTACAGATATACAAATTATTAAATAATTTAACATGTTTAATCCAGTTTCAGTGAAACAGGGCAGACACTTTCAAGGCTTCTGTTATCTCTTTCCCACTGGCTGGATGTTTTAGGGTCTGAATTGACAATATTTTACAATTATACCTACATTATTTTAATAAATGCTGAATCTGAAAGGAGGGTGTCTTCAGCTTCTAGACTGTGGTCAGAAAACAGAGGAGACTCACTCTGCTCCGCTATTTTCCAACAGCATGGGTGCAGTCACACCTTTTTGTTTTCACAAATGTTCCAGTGTTCGTTTTCATGGCTCTGCGCCGGAGACAGATGTGGCCAGAGGCGTTATTGTCCGTCTGTACATCCGTCCCATTCTCGTGAACGCCTGGAGGGCATTTCTTCAAATTTGGTACAAACATCCACTTGGACTCAAAGATGAACTGGTTAGATTTTGGTGGTCAAAGGTCGCTGCAACCTCACATCTGTCCCATTTTCATGAACGCCGTATCTCAGGAACCGGTGTTGCCAAAAATATTTGAAACTGTTTCAGTACTCATTGTCCACAGTATCAATACACGGATACTAGCGGCGCTTCCTGCGCTCTCTCCTTCCAGCAGCCAGCTGACACACACTGCTGTTTATCTTTTAAGAAAAATCCAAAAATTTGTACCCTCAACATTGTCAGTTTTCCTCTGTGATAACAAAAATGTATTGAATATTGATCTCTCTCAAGGTGTTGTACCAAAGTTAGAAATTCCGGTATCATGAGGACACTATCGGGATCAGCTGCAGGGGATTTCTTCAGATTTGGCTCAGACATCCACTGATGGCATTTTGGACAGACATGGATCTAAAATGCACCTTGACTGGTTGGTGAGACACACAGCTGCAGTAATTCTAGTTTCTTCTTTCATGGTGAAATACAGTCATATTAGTAAAATCACGATAAACAAGTTTAACTTGTGATCGAACACATAAAAGGAGTTTTGTCACGCTGAGCTGCCAAATGATTTATATATTTGAGAAACACCAGCTGTCCATTTACGGTTGGATCATCCAGGATGTATTTTTGTGCTTATTGTGACCAGGATCATAGTCGATATTTCTCTGTTGCCATCTGATCAGTAGACTGAATGACTGTGGTGATGATTGTGGTCATATTGTGGTCAAAGCTGCTGGATTTAGATTTTCATAAAATAAGGTTCTTGTTATTCAAATAGAAATCAATAAATGTCTCGAACAGGTCGGGATTTTAAAGAAGAAGATCAACCTTTATTAGTCCCACAGTGGGGAAATTCAATTTACACTCTGTTGAACTTATACATGGTACATGCACACAAACACACACATGCATTAATGGAGAGATGTCAGAGTGAGGGGGCTGCTCCAGACAAGCGCCCCGAGCAGTTGGGGGTTTGGTGCCTTGCTCAGGGGCACCTCGGCAGTGCCCAAGAGGTAAACTGGCACCTCTCCAGCTACCAGTTCACACTCAGTTTTCGGTCCATGTCGGGACTTGAACCGGTGACCCTCCGGTTCCCAAGCCAACTCCCTACAGACTGAGCTACTGCCGCCCCCAACATCTGTTGATGTTCTGTAGTTTTCATTTGTGCCAGAAGGGAGCAACAGAGTGTTGATTATGATGATTAAACACACATGAACTCTCCATCTTCATTTAAAGAGTCATTAAATGTCATATTTAAAAAAAAATCTGCAGTTAATTAAACTTAATGTCATCTGGCCTGCAGGTTGTTTTCTACCAGCCTGAGACAGTGTTTCATTCAGATTAAAACAGGGAGCTCCCCTGGGCTCGGGAGCAACAACAGTACCTGTGTTGTTTCTTGAAATGGCATCACTGATTAAAAAACCTGCATGTCATAGCTGCCGTGCCACAAAAAGAGGAGAAGATGGAAAAGAAACGTGTTCGTCATCCTGCGTTACCCCAGAATCCAAACACATTGGCTGACGGTGTCCAGTGTTTCCTTCATTATGTGTTTTTGTTCACACATGTAGCTCCTCGGTGAAGACAAGAAGACTAAAGCTCCCGTCGGCATCGTGACCAAGCCCTACGTCCTCAACCGTAAGTCATCACTTTGAAAAACTTCATCTTCATAGACATTTGTTTTTCATTAGAGATTTATCCTTTAATTCAACCACTTCACACTGCTTCTGATTTATGGAGCAGTTTGTACTCCCAACAGACCAGACCTTAACCCTTAAACACCTGAATTTGTCTTTTTATGGGGGTCCAGGGGGTCTTTAGGGGGTCCAGGGGGTCTTTAGGGGGAGATAGCAGGTCAACAGTAGATGTCTCATAGAAGTGGTGAACATCATCTGAAGCTGGAACCTGGAGACTAATCTGAGTCAATAAGGGCAGAAAACATGATGACAGAAGTATCTGATGTCCATCTTCATGCTCTATTATGTCTTAAGTTGTTTTATGAGCAATTTTTGGGTTGATACCATTTGTCACACAGACTTGGTGATAAATTATTGATAAAAAATAATCAACAATCCCTAAAAATACCACATTAGGACACCAGGACCTTGAGGAACACCATAGAAGAAGACCTGCTGGGATTTGGGATCAATAACTTGTGACATTCATTGACTGGATGTTGATCACTAGTGTTGAGTAAAGGTCTCAGAAACCCCCTGATAGTCAGAGTAGCTAGAAAAGACCCCATCCTCTGTAGTAGTAGTAGTAGTAGTAGTAGTAGTCAGAGTAGCTAGAAAAGACCCCATCCTCTGTAGTAGTAGTAGTAGTAGTAGTAGTAGTAACCCAGTAGTAGTAGTAGTAGTAGTCAGTGTAGCTAGAAAAGACCCCATCCTCTGTAGTAGTAGTAGTAGTAGTAGTAGTAGTAGTAGTAGTCAGTGTAGCTAGAAAAGACCCCATCCTCTGTAGTAGTAGTAGTAGTAGTAGTAGTGAGAGAAAAGACCCCTCCTCTTTAGTAGTAGTAGTAGTCAGAGTAGCTAGGAAAGACCCCATCCTCTGTAGTAGTAGTAGTAGTAGTAGTAGTAGTGTAGTAGTCAGAGTAGCTAGGAAAGACCCCATCCTCTGTAGTAGTAGTAGTAGTAGTAGAGGCTGTGATTAACCTAGAGGTAGTAGTAGTAGTAGAGGCTGTAAGATTATCCTAAAGGTAGTAGTAGTAGTAGTGGTAGTAGTAGTAGTAGTAGTAGTAGTAGAGGGCTGTAAAGATTCCATCCTTAGAGGTAGTAGTAGCAGTTGTAGTAGTAGTAGTAGAGGCTGTGATTATCCTAGAAAAGACCCCATCCTCTGTAGTAGTAGTAGTAGTAGTAGAGGCTGTGATTAACCTAGAGGTAGTAGTATTAGTAGAGGCTGTGATTATCCTAGAGGTAGTAGTAGTAGTAGTATTAGTAGAGAGCTAGTAAAGATTCCATCCTAAAGGTAGTAGTAGTAGTAGTAGTAGTAGTAGTAGTAGAGGCTGTAGATTATCCTAGAGGTAGTAGTAGCAGTTGTAGTAGTAGTAGTAGAGGAAAGACCCTGTGATTATCCTAGAGTAGTAGTAGTAGCAGTTGTAGTAGTAGTAGTAGAGGCTGTGATTATCCTAGAGGTAGTAGTAGTAGTAGTAGTAGTAGTAGTAGTAGTAGTAGAGGCTGTGATTAACCTAGAGGTAGTAGTATTAGTAGAGGAGAGAGAGCAGTGTAGCTAGGAAAGACCCCATCCCTGTGATTATCCTAGAGGTAGTAGTAGTAGTAGTAGAGGCTGTGATTATCCTAAAGGTAGTAGTATTAGTAGTAGTAGTAGTAGAGGCTGTGATTAACCTAGAGGTAGTAGTAGTAGTAGAGAGAGAGTAGTAGTAGTAGAGGCTGTGATTAACCTAGAGGTAGTAGTATTAGTAGAGGCTGTGATTATCCTAGAGGTAGTAGTAGTAGTAGTAGTAGTAGAGTAGAGGCTGTGATTATCCTAAAGGTAGTAGTAGTAGTAGTAGTAGTAGTGGTAGTGGTAGTAGTAGTAGTAGTAGTAGTATCCTAGAGGTCACCACAGGTCATTTTATACAGTGATCAATGAAATGGCTCCTATGGGGACTAACATCATCACACATGGATCCAGGTGGACTCATTGATCCACCAGAGTCTCAGCTTTACACTGAGACCCAGTTTATGGGGTTCAGGACTGTTTAGGGACCCAGTATGTAGAAATACTCAGATACACCATTATTGATACGTTACAGGAGACAATAACACAGTTACACTGACTGGGACTATCATAAAGTGGGCATGTCTGTAAAGGGGAGACTGGTGGGGACCCAGAGAACCCATTTATATCCACACATCTGGAGGTCAGAGGTCAGGGGACCCCTCTGAACATGGACATTAGTTATTTAGCCCCCTTCCTAACATGCTGACAGCTACTATGATATCTCCCTCCACTGTGAGAGAATGAACCGGTGTACGTTTGCCTCCCTGGTTCTGCTGAAGTTCACTGATTACACGCTGGCTGAATCCGATGTGTTTTCTTTCACTTAATGTCACCACTCTTGTTGTTTCCAAGGATCCTCTTTATTTCATTCAGCTGGACACTCGATGTGATTTCAGCCTAATTAGACCAATTTGAATGAAAGCAGAGCTTCACTTCACTCCAGCATGTTTTTGTCGTTTTTGCTCAGTTGCGTAGACGCTCAGAGGAGTCGGCCTTCAGCAGCAGCTGATTTTAGCACTGATTGACTTTTATTCCTCCAGCAACACCGGTGGTGCTTCAACACTGCTGAATATTTCATTTTACAGAGGCTGACTGAGATGGTTTGCATATTTAGTTTCAGTTTTACCATTTATTTTTATGCCCTTGTCTTCACATCAAAATTAAACAGAAAAAGTAGAAGAAAAGATGAATCATTAAAAGATGGGAAAATATAATGAATCTTTCTGCCTCTACGGCCTGTTTTACATCCTGATGTGTGTTTTTGCAGAGCTGGAGGAGGAAGCCAGCCGTCCAGGAAAAGACACTAAGACGTTGTCCTCCGACCTGATCGAGTACGTTCAGTACATGATCCGAGAACACAACGACGACTTCAAGGTAAGAGCAGCAACCGCGTCCTGGACCAGACTACCTCTTAGTTGAGCCCAGTATGATTACCTGTCAACCATAAAAAACAAATAAATCCAGAGTACTTCAACATACAATCCCGTAATACAGTTTGAATACTCATTTTTGTGAATTTGTTATTGCTCCCTGATTATCTGCCTCAAGTTTCTCAACAAAAACAACATTTTACAATTACATTTGAACACATCAGGGTAACATTATTTTGCCCAATTCTCATTTTTCCTGAACAGAGCTTGAACACATTATAATATAACTAATGCAACCTCCATTAGCGTTAGCGTTTAGCTTCTCTCCTTCCAGTTTCAACACAGATTTGTTGTTCACCATGTAGCGTTATCAGGGAAATTTGTTGTTGTCACTGCGATGCCATTAGTCTCGATCCCTGATCCGCGGCTGGCAGTGCCACGGTTTTACACCAGGCGGCTCACATTACCGCAGTTTCACAAGTATGTCAGAGAACTATAATGTAGATATGAAGGACTCACGCTACGCTAATGAAAACATAACGATTCCTAGTTTCAGGTGATTATACACTAATGAAATCTAGTTTTGAGTATTATATTCCATTTGTGCTAATAGATCCTCTGAAATGTGGCACACAGTGGCTTTAAGACTCCGTAGATGAGCGAGAGATTGATGCATTTACAAGAAATAGTCATCACATGTAGAAGAGCGTCATTACCAAATGAAGCTTGATGTGACCTGCTGGGAGCATGTTTTACATCAAGATTAGATTCACCGGCTGGACTGCTATTTAGACAACAGTTCCCCTGGTGGTGTGTTCAAGGACACTCTGCGATATGAGGGCTGGCTGCCAAGGTCTAAAATGCTTTCTTTGTACCATCTTTGACGCGCTCGGTTGCTGCGGAGGAAACCTTTTTGTCAGTTGAATATTTCTCTCTTCGTGATAACAGCATCCTCTGTTTGGTTTCCTTGAAAAGTTTTGAGCATAGCTGCTCATCCGAAGGACAAATAAGGTTTCGGCTGCCTGATATTCTCTCATCGCCGCTGACATTTATTTAGCTCATAACTCTAGATTGAAGGGACGCGCTGGTGCACATTACAAACACTGCTGAGACGAGCTTAGTGTGTTTTGGGTTTTTTGTTGCTCAGAGTGTCGTGAGGCAGAAGTTTAAATGATCAAAAAGGCTTCATTCAGATGGATTTTCAACAGTTGCTTTAAATGGAAGTGAATCATCAGTGGGAGCGCTGCCAAGTCCAGCCTGTCAATAACAGAGCACTACTGTGAGCGTAGTGTTTGTCTGCAATAAAATACCATTCAGTAGAAAACGGACTTAAACGTCTGAAAAGCTGAATCAGTCACCTGAAATTATATATAACCATAAATGAAATATAACCACCTGGTTTGTGATCAACACGACATCACGCTCAAAGTCTGATTCTAGTTAAAGGATAACTTCTGTATTTCCAACCTGGACACGATTTTCCCATGTTTCTCTGTCTAAGTGACGAATGGAGACAACGGTTTCTGAAAGTGGTCCAGTACTGAGGGAGATCGCGGCGCTGCCAGGCTAGTGAACGGCGTTAATGTAATGTTATGTCCACTAACAGTGGTGTTTTTACCACTGACAGGCTCAGATTATTATTAGAAGTGTCTGACGCTACGGAGAAATAAAATGTTTTGTTTATTTTTGCCACAGGCATGTTAACATGCTAATTGTAGTCTCTTCGGTTTAACTTAAATGTACAGTGACTACGGCTGCCCCCTCTTAGTCGACTTATCGTCGTTTTGGTCTTAGTCTGCTCAGATTTCGTGAGTCGATTGGTAGTTCAGACAGAAATGAAGAATCTGTGACATCGCTTCGTGATCTGGAGATGAAGCGTGCGACCGTTAGCTGCCAGCTCACACAGATCAACACTCAATCGCTGGAGTTTGTTTGCATTTTTGGATCATGTGAAGCAGGTAGTTTTAAGCCACGTGGTGCTAAGTAGCTCTTTAAGATTCGGCTTAACAGGGTGAGAACGGGACGGTGTGGAGCTCACTGGGTGGAGACGGCGTCCCATGTACCAAGGCCGAGTCCCGTCCCGTCTCCCCGTTTCAACACTGTTGCTCTAAATTTAAAAAGAAATGGAGAGAGTGAGCCAGGTCTGGCCATGTAAGAGCCGAACCAGACAAACAGCATGTGAGATGTCTTAAAATGGCCGTATAGACTATAAATCCTTTTGATTTATTTCCTCTGACACCAACATTTTAACCACATTTACATTTGCGACAAGGCAGTAACTGAAAACTCGTCTGTATTCTGTATCAGTTTGCAGTGATGGTTCGAAACAGGAATATTTCTCTAGTTTTTACCAGACTTTTCTTGTCCCTGCAGGCGATGGCCAGAGATGAGAAGAACTACTACCAGGACACACCCAAACAGATCAAGAGGAAAATAAACGAGTACAAGCGGTGCCACCAGGAGCACTACGACGCCTTCATCAGCTCGCTGGCTGCTCCACAGTAGGCTGGGAACCCTGCTCTGGACTTGATGTGGTTCTCGGTATCTGGACCTCATTCTGGAGACCGTGCACAGCGCCCATAACCAGAACAACCGGCACTGACAGGAAGTGGAGACGTTGAGGAGCGCTGAAGGGACGAGCAATGCTTCAGTGTCTCGTTAAGGACTTTTATGTTGCTCTCCTCCCTGTCAAGATTCCCACTTTGAATAATCTGAATGTCAAATGTGACAGATGTATTTTTTTAATGTACCATTTAAACACCTTGAAGCTCATTTCTCAGATGTGTTTTTCTTTCTGTGGCTTGAGAAGTATCACCGGAGCGATCTCGGATGTCTTCCTGCTCATCACGCGGGACATTTTAGATCTTCATTTAAAGCATCAGATGCTGAGGAATCTCTGCAGGGTCGTGGTTTGAACTACAGGAGACAATGCAGTTTTGTGTTGAAGACGTGTTTCTTACTACGTTAAAACCCAAAAACACAGTCAAAATGAATCTGTAGCAGTCCGGTTAGAAAATCATGGTCCTCAGCTCTGCTTCTGATTGTTGAGAAATTTCTACAAACGCAAATGCTTAAATCTCAGTCGGCGTATTCATGGTCATATTTCTTTATCTACATCCGAGGGACTGTTGGCTAGCTGCTAGCTAACAGCAGCAAAACAAATTTGTGTCTACCTGATGATGCACCGTGATTGGTGCGGTGAAATTCACCCGTTCCTGGTGGTTTGTGAGTTCAGTTAGTTTGCCTCCAGAGGTTGAGATCAGCTGGTTTAGGTCATACGCACTAAGAGTATGAAAGCTGCTTTTACTTCCATTTTAACATGTTATTATGGAGTGTATATTTTATTATTTATTAGAGGTTGAACATTTGTTTCAGCTCTTGGTTTTTAGTGTCAAGTATCCCTACTCAGTTTTAGTGTTTTCAGACTGTCAGGGAGTTGTGACTTCAGTATTTTTTGTATGTGTGTAATTAGTGTAGTTTTTAGAGATGTAAAGAGTTAAAATGGAAAGTAATTCACACGGTAAAGCAAAGATTAGAGGAAAGACAATAAAACACGTTTTTTTGTGCGTCTTTCAACCCCTCAGATTTATTTTGCAGCCTACTCATTGTGTATTGATGATGTGTTTTAAAATGTCTCATCCATCTGTTGTTGCAGTACAAAATGTGCAGTGGCTGGTTTAACACCATTTAAAGCCTCTAATACTGAAGAAGAGGAAGTGAAGACGGTTTCACTGTGGTGACGTTTTCCTTTCACACTTACACAACAGCAGTGTGATGCATGCAAAGCACTTCACCTATTGACTGCTTTCTTCAAGATGTGTGTCCTTGAGGTCCATTTTAAAAGCAGTTGCAAATGAAATGTCTAAAACACTCGAACCTGTCAATGTCTTGTCCAGTTTTAATGAAACACCTTTTGTACCTGAACAGAAAGCAACATCCACAAGCTTTTTCCCCGTTAAATATTTAAGGCTTTTATTTTGTCTCCCTGAAATCCTCAACAGTAACGAATCCCATGATCAGGCAGAGAAAAGATGCTCTAGCTCCCGTTCAGGAATATAACATCCACGGTTCTGCTGAATTTGTGCTCAGTTGATCTGCTTTGTTTTTTTCCTGGTGTTGTGACAACCTGGCGTCTGTTAGCAGACTCAAGTCCTTGAAATTCATTTGACATTCGTGGCAACAAGCTGCATCATCATCTGGAAAACTGCGGTTGCATTGATGGCTTGAGGGGAGAAATCAGTTTGAAGTATGACAGAGGCCAGTGTGACAGGTAGATAAAACATCCATCACTTTCATGGGAGCGTCTTATTTAAATGTCAGCAAATAGAGCTGATGGAAGCAGCTTAAGTAACAGAGGAGCACAGCACAGGCAGGACTCGTATGAACACTGAGTCACGTCACAGCCGGCTTTATGTGACTCATGTTGACTCTCTTCCCATCGCTGCCGAGTATCAGTCAAGTAAAGTTCGGTAAAAGTGACTAGGATGTTCAGTTCTGATTGAACACCTTTGTTAGGGGAAGAATCGGTTGAAATGACGTTTAGCAGTGAAACCTGCCCCAGAAGCACAGCTGGGACCCAAACTGGGACGTGATGAAATCAGAAGTATGAGGACTCCGATGCTGCAGCGTTGGATGAGACGAGGATGAAGTTGTGTTGTGATTAGGAGATGAAGTAGAGCAGTGGTGGACACAGACTGCATGTGGTGAGGCTACTACATGCATCGAGTTTTCTTTAGGGCAGCCTTTACGGCACTGCAGCGCAGCTTTTCAATTTTAAAGCCACTCTAGAAGCCACTTGTCATGTACTAACACAGCACTAACATCACATTTTCTCTACTGGAAAGGCACCTTATCATGTTTTCACCATTTAAGGGCATCCTAGAGGGCGCTGCATCGTGTTTTATCCCCCATATGGGCGTCCAAGAAGGCACTTTTGTGGCGTAATTTTCATGGGGGGCACCGAGCAGCTAAGTGTTCATGTCTGCATGATCACATGCACACAGTGACAATGCAAACATGCTGATGTTGCAGATATGAGTTTGCCATTTCAGAGTTTAATGTTGTGGTGAACTAATAATACTTTCTGAGGTTCAGCTCGGGCTGATGGGAATATCGTTCATGTATTCAGGTGTTTGGTCTGAAGTATTGTACATTTACATGCACTTAAAGGAGAGTTGTCTTCAGTGTTACTGAATGAACTGAGCGGATCCTGGAGACCTAACACTTGCAAAACCAATTTTTTTTGTTTGAAACCATTGCTCACATTGCTGAGGTTTCAGTGCTTCCTGTCTTATCTCCTTTAGCGTAGACTACACTGGACCATCCTTAAAGGGAGAGGAGATCATGTCTTCCCACAATACCCAACATTTAACGTGATGCACCATTCGGCCGTCGGTAACATCTGTTTTTTATGTACATTATGGGTGAATCAAGGAGGAGTGGATATATGTTGGTCAGGAATCTTTAACTGAAGGTAAAGTTTATCACTGTACTCATTTTCTCTGTTACACATTAAGTTGCTGACAAACATCAGCTGTTGCATATGGTGTAATAACGTAAGAGCAGTCAGATTCACTGCAGTCGTCTTCTCCTGAGTCTCTTTCACATTTTCCTTCACCTCGTAAGGTTTTCAGTCGAGGGCGAAGAAAAGAAAAGGTTTGTAAAGGACATGACATAATTTTCCGACTATTTGACTGCAGCCTGTCAGCAGGACGGCAATCCATCCAGTAGTTACTGAGATATTTCACTTTAAACCTAGAGGATAAGTCATTAGGGTTGATACTCTTGGGACCATGAATGTCTGGACAAAGTATAAAAGTTCACTAGATAACCTACACGTCACACGGTAAAACCAAGATGTCTGTCCCTGCGTGTGTCGAGTGAACTTTGACTTCGTTATCTTTATTGTCTTCCCTTGTTTCAGATTATCTGCTGCACACGTTAACAGCAAAACAACAGTTTGACCGACATCTGCTGTGTTGACCTCTGCTCTCATCGATTATTTACAGCCTCGCTCCAGCAAACAACTTCCTGTGTGAGTCACACGTTTGACCATCGAGGAAACCCCGTCGCCACGCTGAGCGGGGACGGGAGGAAACTTGATCGGTGGAGGTATGTGGTGAACGATGGCTCAGACTCTGGCTCATCCAGTAAAAATGGATTTCACTAAAACTCACTTCACAGTAGGAAAAACATTTCATGAATTAGATGTTCACTTTAAAGCACTTTGTACACAGCTCAGATTTTCATACCTGTCCCCATTAGTTAATTTACTCGTTAGCTAACTAGTTTTTTAGCGAATTGTAAATGATGACAGTAGTTTGTCATTTAGCGTGCAAGAGTAATGCCTTTGGTGCTTTTGGCTGCAAACACATCCACCAAAATACCATAGACGTATGTAAAGACGGACAACGATCCTCCTCTTCCTCCCACTGTACAGAGGTGAAGCCAAAATATTCTGAATATGGGAGCTGCCATCTTGAGATTTTGACGTCAGCGGGCACGGCCTCGAATAACTAATTAAAACCAAACTTTTCAGAGAAATGCTTGAACGTTTATCAGCATGATAAGAACGACTTAGAATGACAGAAAACATCTTTTGGAGAAACGTATTTGATGTTTCAGTTTGGCCCGTGTCCCATCTGCTGGCTTGGAGGGGGCGGAGCTTATGACCTGTACTGCAGCCCGCCACCAGGGGGCCATCCAGATGTTTTGGCTTCACTTTTGGGGAGTGGTCACGTCGTCCATCTTTATACACAGACTACGGTTAATAGTTTCCGATCAGAGCTGGTGACGTAGAATAAAAAGTGAGAAAGACTTCTAATGCTGGACGGGTCCAACAAATACTGGACTTTCAACCAGGAGACCGCTGTTGACGTCTCAGTGTCACGTGTTACGTGACGTTTGTGATTTGTTTACATACATATTTTACGTAGTTTACGTACTTCTTTTAGCCAATCGTGATGGTTTTCCTGAAGCTAACTGCGACTGTTTCACTGTAACGACTAAAAAACTGTTATCGTGACATGCGGAAATGTCGTGCTGTATATCAGCCTTCTCCTGAGATCGGGTTGAGCTAACTCACCAGATGGCACATTACTGCACTGCATGTGTGACAAACTGATTGATTTATTTGGTAAATTAATGTATTATGTTTTCTTATGATCTATTAAATAATTTGTTCCTACCTGTATGTGACATATTAAATACAACCTGAGCAGTTAATCCTTATATTTCCATTTTATTACTGTTAAGTGCCATAAATTCCTGTTCATTCCCATGGGAAGGTTCCAGCTTGAATATTCACATTATTCTGCAACCGTATAATTACATCCATTATAATGTGAGATTAATATTGTTATTGTGGCATCATTTTCTCAACCTGCAGAGGAGCATGTAAACCTTTTTAAACGTTAACCGCTCAAACACGACAGCAATATAAAGAATTCAACTTTAACAACACGACATTATGAATCATTTCATCTTTGCTTCTGATTGGATGTTGTTTTCATCTACTAGCTGTGGGTTTTCATGCCGTCTGCGTCATGCGTGGAAACCCACAGAGCCGCCGGCGTGCGTGAAAACACTCCTGTGTCAGAGTGACGTCTGAGCAGTTTCCTGTTAGACCAGATGTGGATCTTTGCCCGGCGACAACACGCCTATAGGTTTGTGTCTGTTTGTCTTTGCACTGACATGCTCAGTCAACAGAGACTCGACTTGACTTGTTTTCAGGTTGTTCGGATGCATCTTGGAGATTTTGTTTTTAACGGGGTGAGACAATCGAACTTGTCTGAGTTCATATTGTGTGAACTGTGTTGACTGGCGTGTGTTCTCTCTACACGTTGTCCAGTTGGATTCCCATGGTCTTCCATGCAAAAGAGATTAAAAAATGTAAATTATTTATTGTTTAATCAGTATCTCTACAAGTAAGTGGCTACACTTTATTGTAATGGTCCAGTGTGTACCATTTGGGCGGATATATTAGCAGAAATGGTATATAATTTTAAAAACTATGCTTTCATTAGTGTATATTCACCTGAAACCTGAATCATGTTTTTGTTAGCTTATAATGAGTCCTTCACATCTACATAGGGATCGGGTCCTCTTCACAGAGTCCTCCATCTCCAGTCTTGGAAAGGGAGGTGTCAGCGGTGGGGCACTCGGCTGCCATCAAATCCCACAGTACAAGGCCAACCTTGTATTTCACTCGTATAACACTGTTCGACTCAAAATAGACATTTAAAAAAGATGAAAATCAATGCAGCAGAACCAGAGATTTTTTTATTCCATGCATTCTTCTTCCTCATCAACACCTGGTGCCTTCATTACCCACAATGCAACTCGACCGCTGACAGTTCGGTCAGGGATTTGGTTGCTTGTAGCAGCTGTTGAAGCTTCGAGCCTCTAGTCTCGGCAGAGATGAGCAGCTACAGAGGTCTCACTTCATTCTAACTTCACACCCCCAGATTGTTTTCATTTTCAAACTTGTAGTCGTCAGCGCCGACCCACGCTGACTCAAGCAACCGCTGATTTATCCGACATCACACAGCTTCTCTAGAGACACTCAAGACTCTATACTACTCGTTCACCTACACAGTAGTAAGATAAGATAAGATAAGATGAACCTTTATTAATCCCCGGAGGGAAATTCGGGACTACCCAACACCTGGAAAAAGTCTGTTCCCCTTAAAGACTAAATAACCCAAATGGACACTTTAATCACATTTTAAAAGAGAAAAACAAAACGTAAAGACATGCATGATTTCATATCTAACACTTCCAGTTACATAAGACAGAAAAACAAGAGAAGAAGCAGTCACTGGTTATAAAACAGTGCACATACATCAACAACCACGACACTGTTGGTTACTGTGAAAACATTCTGCAGAATTACATCAAAAGGAATAAGACGTCACGTTCATTAAAAAATTGTGCGTCATAAGCAAACATTGCTGCTCACATCCAGCATTAAAACCAGAATCTAGCAGTTTTATGTGGACATGTAGCATTAAAGTCAAATACAGTACTTCACAGCGGATACTAGTTCTGTCTATAGCCAGGTTTCTAGAAAAAGCACAGAAAGAAAGCTTGTTTCCATCCACGACCGTATAACTTTAACTCTCAGCTCAGGTCCCCGTCGTAAAGGGCTGTCCAATGACAACATAAAGCAGTGAAAATATCCTAAATACAGCATACACTCATTTTTTAGGTGGCTAAAACACTGTTGCTGCTGCCACTATCTACAGCACTATATCACTTTGCTCCCATCGTACGCCTATCTGTTTCAGCAAACTGGCTGCCATCTACTGACTATAAGTACCTCATACAACCCTGCTTCAAAACACCCGAACTATCCCTTTAATGTGAGGAAGGCTGCGTCAGATCTGTGTGAAGAGATCTGTTTTAATCTGCCGTCATTTTTCATCTCTTCAGCAGATGTTGAAGACAATCCTTCACGTACGTCATCATTTATATGTTAAATCTGTTTCTGTTGCACTTTGTCACATTTCGCTTTTACCAGTAAGCTACAGAAACTTCACCTCAGCCAAGCGTGAAAACATATTTAACATATTTCAAGATTTCTTGAATTTTTGGATGGAAAAGCCTCGTGTGTCTTCAGTGGTCTAACGTTGGTGCAAACAGGGTTGGCAGTGAAAGTTAGTGTAAGGGGTGGCATGACCTCTTCATCTGTTTTAGCCTGGTAACATTACCTTACTAATAGTTTCTTCCTCTTGAATATTGACCTTATATGACCCATGATTACGTCTGTACATACGTAGTTCTGTTCGAAGCATCAGCTGATAATGAAGTTTAATGTTTAACATATTTGCTATATTTAGCTAATATGTGGGATACGTGGTAGTTGACTGTAATTTGTGTAGCTTTTGTTGGGACTCACACATATCCACATATAGAGGAACTCTTTCAAACGAAGAAGCTTAAAATGCTCCTTCATTAAGAAAGTCATGGAAAAGTGTAGAAAGCTTTAAAGGGACAGTGTGTAGCATTTAGGGGGCTCTGTTGATAGAAATGGCAATGAAATATAATAATAACTAGTATGCTTTCTTCAGAAGAATCACTGTGTTTTCGTTTCCTTAAAATGAGCAGTTTATATCTACATACGGCCACCATGTTTCTACAGAAGCCCAGATCGGACAAACCAAACGCTGGCTCTAGATCTGGACATTCATGTCTCCGACACGCTTGGCACACGGGAAGTTTCAGCTGGTTGAAATCTGCCACCTCACCGCTAGATGCTGTCCAATCCGGACACGCTGCACCTTCAAGGAAACAAGAATTTTGACAAGAAAAACAACACTGCTTTTCAAAAGGTCCCTTTAAATTCCCTCGTGAAATACCTGTAGATCTCAGAGACGCCCATCGGCGTAGGAGTCAAACAGAGTCGACGAAGTCACCGAGCTGGGGCAGTATTAGTTCCCGGGGCCTCCAACCTGGCAACCCTGAATATCACCTCCTCTGCTCTGCTGACCACTCTGGTCAAACGTTTTTCAGAAAACAGTAAATCAGACGAACGCAGTAAAAGCATCTACGACCTTGACATATTTCAGTTTATATACAGCGTAATCTACATGCTTAAATAAACCTGTCACAGTCTGACATTCAGACCAGCCCAGAGTCTGAATCATTGGCAGAAGGGGGACGCTGTGGTCCTGAGTCACAGACTCCATGAACAAACCTTCATCCTTCTGTCCTCCTCGCTCTGCGCCTCCTCTTCCTCGCTGAGTAAGACGAGTCGAGACAAAACTGTGAGATGAGATGAGCTGAAGGATTTTCTGAAACAAACTGATGTGGTTTGAAAAGAGACGAGGACGTACTGCAAGGCTTCATCTCGGCATCGTCTTCAGTGATTTTTCTGCCACAGTTGCCGCAGCCTTCGTCATCTCCTCCTCCTCCTCCTCCTCCTCCTCCTCCTCTGCTTCAAATAAGCCCAAGCTTAAACAGCGAGGAGGAAGAAGAGGAGGAAGGTTGCTTTAAGCCATCCCTTTGTTTCCATGCCTCCGTCTCCTCTGCTCCGGGGGTGAGATCAGACGAGCTGGAGCAGGATGTCCTGGAAGGTGTCCAGGCCCCGGCTGGAGTTCCTCAGGGCCCCATCAGAGCCCAGCTGGGCGGCCAAGAGGAACAGCTTCCTGTCCTCGGTCACGGAGCTCAGAGACAAGGCCTGGTGCAGCTCCGCCACGCTCACGGCGTTGGGCTTATCCTGGGAAGACGGAGAAACCACATGAGCCCGCTTCTCTTATTCAGGGATAATAAAACCTGATCTGTTCTTTTATTCTGTTTATTATAATTAGAAAAATGTAAAGCACATTTCCATCTTGAACAATTTAAATCTCCATCACAGATGTAGAAAAGAAAAGAACAGAGTAGACTGATTTTATTATAATTAATTATTGTATTTCAGATTATTTTTTTATTTTATCTTTTGTAATGTGTTTCTCGATGCTTGTTATGTTTTACATAAAGCCATTTGAATTGCCGTGCTGCTGAAATGTGCCATATTCAGTAGGTAAACTTGCTTTGCTTATAGAAATAAAATTACCTTGTCTCCCATTTTATTAAGAACGATTTATCAGCCGGTAAACATTTCCCATCTACATTATGACAGATCTGAGTTTAATGTCAGAATCTCTACTGAACAAATGTACAAGCCCTACAGATGATCATATAGAAGGTATATCATTGGTTTCAAAATGTATATAAAATATATAATCCAGTTGTATGATCCAGTAAACATTTTCAGTTTCACTCCTTTTGTTGCACACAGCTACTTTCGTTCAACACAATGAATTATGATGAATAATGATAATGAACAGAAACTTGTGTTCTGGCCAGTGTTGGTGTAACTTGTTACTTTTTATTGTTACATACTGAGAAAACGTCCTCGTCGGCGTTACCGTTATCGGACGAAAACCTCTTTGCGATTCCTCGTGAATGTTGGTTCCATCTGTTGCCTTCAAGCGGCATCGTGTTTACTGTGTTCAGGAGAAAAGTCGAAATGTTGTGTCGTTTGCTGGCGTTGTCAGAAAACACAGCAGCCATTGAAGTGCATCTTTTCCTCATTGTGCCTTTCTACTTCCTGCATTGCGTCACCTGCTTGCTGAACTGTTGCCTCTGTGGCTCCTAGACAGTAATGGTGATGTTGCTGTGGCCGAGCAGCGGTGGGTGCACGACTTGAACTCAGCATGTTGCATCGCGACTTCTCGTGTCGTAATCACAAGCTCTCACGTTTCATTTGAAGGCAACAGTTGTCCTGAAGCTGTGAAGCCTACTGTACGCCTGCCGCTTGACTCTACCATCATTGCATAGCCAGGTCTACGGGTCTGATCATGCAGGAAGAACAGATGTAATATCCTTTTTTCAAACCTTTATTATATTATAATTATTAGCATGTCCTCCACCAGGTAACCAGCTACACGCTCCATCATTTCCCTCGGAGTGACAGCTGAAAGTCCCGTCTCCCAGACACAACTTATATTTCACTCTGATGTTCTTGTAATGGATTGCTTTTTGAAAATCTAAATAACTGATAACTTGAATTGCAAACTAAGGTGTTATATTAATCTAAGATTAATCTAAGTAAGGTGTTACCCCCCAACGCTGGCACATTTTGGGGAAAACACGGCCGGTTACGAAGCTTTGGTTTGTCGCTAGTGTTTTAGTTTAGTAGATCGTATGCCAACATATACACAGCTCTGCCGTTAGCATCGTTTGTTTGCATACAAAAGCTGTGAATTTGCCATATCCTGGAAAATATTTAGAGTTTACATTCACAGCTTTCTTTCATTGCCAGCGTGCTTAGCTGTACTTTCTGGTGCCAAATGCAAACAGCTGAATGCACTAGAAACAAACAGGAACTGTACATGCAGCCATACGTTGGGGGAAAACACATATAGGTGTGAACTGAGAACAAACACTGAGTTATAACTGGAATCAGTTGCTGTCCAGGAAGGAGCGAGTTACGACTTTGAGAGGCTTTCAACCCTAAAAGAGATGCATATATATACTCACATGTATTCCTCTAACAGCTAGAACCTGGATTTTAAATTTTCATTTTATTCCAAAGAAAAAATGTGTATGACTGCAGCACAGACTTGTTTTTGTGGATATAACCAACAGATGTATTCCACCTCAAAAAGCAAACTTGACCTCCCAAGAAAGAATAAAACTACCATTAACTTACATAATACTTCACAAAGTGTCATCACTAATCACTAGATGCCATATTTTCAGATGCTGGTTGTCTCCGTTGTGATTAACGCTTGTGTATGTGAAGACACTGAATGTAACACCGCCCTCCTACACCAACCATTCAACCCAGGCTCCAGTCTATAGATCCGCCTCGTTTCTTTGCACCGCCACGTCTTTGCCAGCACACAGGTTCTGCTGGAAACATCCTTTGTGCTGTTTGAACGGAGCGAGCGGCGAGGCAGCGAACAAAGCAGTGTGGTGGGTGAGAGCCAGTATCGCTGTCTAAAAGAGCTCCTCCCACTGAGGACAGCATGTCTTTTATTTCACCTGCACCATGTGAACGGCCTGACGAAGGCAGTAGTCTTAATCTCTCAAAAGATGGTCAGTCCAGTACAACTCTTACTATTATCTGGCGTGGAGATGAGGCTGTGTCGTTTGATTGACATTATTCTGGATCATTAGCCTCATTAGATTCATTAGACTGTTATCAGGTCATTAAATGGGTGTTAGCCTCATAGATGTGGGTCCGATGGCACCTGTTATACCTACTACTAGGTTCTTCCATCAATTCACATGGGCGAAAGAGGACGACAGCGATCCTTGTAATTTTGTCAGGTATTGTAGTATAGACAGCGTGAAACAGAGTTTGCATCCTGTGTGAAATCAACAATGTGTAAATGTCTTTGTGCTCAAATCCTTAAGTTTCACTTTCACATATTTAACATTAAAACGCACACAGTCTTTTTCCCCAAACTTAATTAATTGGCTTTGTTGCCTAAACCTAAAAAGGCAGCTTTATTTGTGCTCAGAAAGACATGCTCTCTCACAGCTGTCAATCATGACGTCTCACTGGCTTTTTATAGCATCTAATAACTACTAAACTCATGAGAAAAATGAACACCCGAACAAACAGCTGCCTAAAATGACAGAAACCATCTTTGGGGAAAAAATGATTTGACGTGTGCTTAGTTTGGCCCGTGTCGGAGGGATTTAGGGCCTGTACCGCAGCCCGCCACCAGGGGGCAATCGAGGTGTTTTGACTTCACCTTTGGGGAGTTGTCACGTCGTTCATCTTTCTAAATCTGGTTACATACAATACAACCTTTTTCAACATTATTTAAATGACTATAATAACCAAACATGTTGACATTGTCATTTAATTACTGGTTATATGTAGAAGTCTAATAAACATTCATTATTTAACCAAATTTAGCCCAATTTTAGATGTCTTCATGTCTTCTACAAATCCTCAAGCACAAACCTTCTGGGAAATATTGCAATTGTGTTTTGTCAGTTTGGGTGTATAAAAGGTTACCAGAAACCTGACAGAAAATCTGGATTCATCACTCGGTTTAAAAGGAAACGCGTCTCTTTCATTCGATATTCTGTTTGATGTTCAACGTTTCCTTGTTAGTTTTGAAGATGAAAGTAGAGGAAGACGGGGTGTTAATTTCACACCTGTCGAGGTTTAAAATGTGTCGTGCTTTTGGATATTTTGACCACGTTACGCTGTATAATCTCACTGGGCCGCACCAGCTCTGTACAGAGCATTTCTGCATTTAGCTTCACTGAAATGTGACGTAACGGCGAGTTTAGTCTCAGGTTCTTTTTCTGCTAATATTGTGAGTAGCGCTCACGGTGCTGAGAGGATGAAAGCTGCAGCGATCCGACAGTAGATGTAACAAATATTCCTGCTTCCTTCGGGAAGGTTTAATTTCACCAGCAGGATGAAGAAATATGAGCTGAGGAGGAAATGTAGAAATGTTTATTTCATGAGTCTGATGGATCATCACTGCTGGATAAATGAGGGAACAACGTTTACCTCCAACACATCCATCTCTTTTTTCTGCACCTTTCCTTGAACATTTTGACCTCATGCGACATTATTTAGAGTCTGTATCATTTTCACTGTGACTGGAGGGTTTTTACCAGAATACCACTCCATCACAGTGAGTATTTTTTGTGACTACAGTATTTAAGTTTACTGCTGTTACTGCATCTATTTCCATTTTCACCAATATTGTTCTCCAGTTCATTCACATGACGAGCTTAAAGGACCGTGGCAGAATTGTTTTTCTAAGTGTGTGCTCTTCACACTTTTGCTGCTCATTTTTAAATGCATATTGTACCATTTTGTTTCTTGGATGTTTTTCACTGTGCAGGCAGCCACTGGTTTCCATTTATTTCCGTAAGGTATAAAAACCAATTGGCAAAGTCTGGAAACTTGCTTGAGTTATGTGATTCGTCACTGTGAGTATTAAGTCTGCATTGTCGGTGCATCCGTGCAGTCTTTAAACTCAGCATGCATTAACCCCTCATTCACACACTGTTTTCTTTTATGTTCATAAATCCGTATAGTATACAGATTATATGTTCATTTTGTGTTCAACACATGGATGTGCATCTCTTTATGACTGGATGGAAATGTCACTGCATCTCTGAGAGAGAAGTTAATTTTGGTGATTTTTCGCCGTCCTGTCTGGACGAGTCACATTACTTTTTTTTAAGTTAAAAGTTTAACATCATGTTAGCCACACTGGCGGCATGCTAGCTGTGTAACATATAGAGTGCATGCATCATGCATAGCGATTCATATGTCTTTTAACAAAACATTTCACAAAACTGGCTAAAACAAAAACAAATATCTGGTCTTCTCTCGAGGTGATTGCTCTGGTTCTATCTATCTGGTGTGGAGAGGAGGTGGCGTCGCTCTGGTTCTATCTATCTGGTGTGGAGAGGAGGTGGTGTTGCTCTGGTTCTATCTATCTGGTGTGAAGAGGAGGTGGTGTTGCTCTGGTTCTATCTCTCTGGTGTAGAGAGGAGGTGGCGTTGCTCTGGTTCTATCTATCTGGTGTGGAGAGGAGGTGGCGTTGCTCTGGTTCTATCTATCTGGTGTGGAGAGGAGGTGGTGCTAATCTGGTTCTATCTCTCTGGTGTAGAGAGGAGGTGGTGTTGCTCTGGTTCTATCTATCTGGTGTAGAGAGGAGGTGGCGTTGCTCTGGTTCTATCTATCTGGTGTAGAGAGGAGGTGGCGTTGCTCTGGTTCTATCTATCTGGTGTAGAGAGGAGGTGGTGTTGCTCTGGTTCTATCTATCTGGTGTGGTGAGGAGGTGGTGTTGCTCTGGTTCTATCTATCTGGTGTGGTGTGGAGGTGGTGTTGCTCTGGTTCTATCTATCTGGTGTGGAGAGGAGGTGGTGTTGCTCTGGTTCTATCTATCTGGTGTGGAGAGGAGGTGGTGTTGCTCTGGTTCTATCTATCTGGTGTGGAGAGGAGGTGGTGCTAATCTGGTTCTATCTATCTGGTGTGGAGAGGAGGTGGTGTTGCTCTGGTTCTATCTGTCTGGTGTGGAGAGGAGGTGGTGTTGCTTTGGTTCTATCTATCTGGTGTGGAGAGGAGGTGGTGTTGCTCTGGTTCTATCTATCTGGTGTGGAGAGGAGGTGGTGTTGCTCTGGTTCTATCTATCTGGTGTGGTGTGGAGGTGGTGTTGCTCTGGTTCTATCTGTCTGGTGTGGAGAGGAGGTGGCGTCGCTCTGGTTCTATCTATCTGGTGTGGAGAGGAGGTGGTGTTGCTCTGGTTCTATCTATCTGGTGTGGAGAGGAGGTGGTGTTGCTCTGGTTCTATCTATCTGGTGTGGAGAGGAGGTGGTGTTGCTCTGGTTCTATCTATCTGGTGTGGAGAGGAGGTGGTGTTGCTCTGGTTCTATCTATCTGGTGTGGAGAGGAGGTGGCGTCGCTCTGGTTCTATCTATCTGGTGTGGAGAGGAGGTGGTGTTGCTCTGGTTCTATCTATCTGGTGTGGAGAGGAGGTGGCGTCGCTCTGGTTCTATCTATCTGGTGTGGAGAGGAGGTGGCGTTGCTCTGGTTCTATCTATCTGGTGTGGAGAGGAGGTGGCGTCGCTCTGGTTCTATCTATCTGGTGTGGAGAGGAGGTGGCGTCGCTCTGGTTCTATCTATCTGGTGTGGAGAGGAGGTGGTGTTGCTCTGGTTCTATCTATCTGGTGTGAAGAGGAGGTGGTGTTGCTCTGGTTCTATCTATCTGGTGTGGAGAGGAGGTGGTGTCGCTCTGGTTCTATCTATCTGGTGTGGAGAGGAGGTGGCGTTGCTCTGGTTCTATCTATCTGGTGTGGAGAGGAGGTGGTGTCGCTCTGGTTCTATCTATCTGGTGTGGAGAGGAGGTGGCGTTGCTCCCCTAGATTGTCAGGAAACAGTTCATCTAAAAAGCTAAAACAGGTATGCAGAATGCTTAGCTGTGATGTAAATGAATTTACCTGCTTGTTTCCCAGGACGACCACGGGCAGCTGGGGCTCCACCCTCAGCAGGCGGTGCAGTTCAGCCTTAGCCAATGGGAGGCGGCTCCTGTCGGAGGAGTCCACCACGTACACCAGAACGTGAGTCTTTCTCAGGTAGTCCGACCAGTACCGTCGCAGGTCCTCCCCGCCACCGACTGTAGCAGAGAAAACACAACCATAACCAACAGTCTCAATACTAATGACAGAACTCCAGCCCCGTCACACTAACTGGCCTTTGAATGAGATGGTAACTGACAAGTAATTTTACGTGCATTTTAGCGAGTTATTCGTACACCATGTAGTCTGTACTGACTGCAGTGAATATGCTACGCTCAGAGCTAGTGACGCAGAATAAAGAGTGACCCAGACTGCTGATGTTGGACAGTTCCAACAAACACAGGCCTTTCAACCAGGAGCCGCGTGTTCGTGTCCCAAAGTGTTGTTGAGTTATTTTCAGGTACGTTAGTGGGGTTTGTGATGCGTTGTTTTGTTTCTGTACTTATTTTACTGAATTGAATGGTTTTGTTGCTGAGTAAACTGAGTAAACTCTGGCTGTTTCCATGGTTCTGTGTGTGGTGTAAAAATGACTCTCGAAAAGTCTAAAATACATTTTCATGACACTCGAAATGTGTAAAGTGCTATTTATATGCCTTCCCGTGACATAATTGTTAAAAATCTGTGCTTCATGATCCACACATTCACAAATGTATGTGACAATTTGTAAATAATACATGGTGATCACGTATGTATTTTTTCCATCCATATACCATCCACCTTGATTGATGTCAAATCTTCCACATCCACCTAGTAAATCTGTAAACTCTGCATCCATTTTAATCACTTCTGTGATCATCCATCCATCTGCAGCCACTTATCCCGTTAGGGGTCTCTGGGGGCTGGAGCCGATCCCAGCTGGTATTGGGTGAAGGCGGGTTCACCCTGGACAGGTCTCCAGTCCATCAGGGGACAAAGACAGACAACCATTTAGTCAGTTGACCTGCATGTCTTTGGACTGTGGGAGGAAGCCGGAGAACCCGGAGTAAACCCACACTAACACAGTGCTAACGGCCGGCGGTGCTAACAGTGCTAACGGCCAGCGGTGTTAACAGCCGGCGGTGCTAACGGCCGGCGGTGCTAACAGTGCTAACGGCCGACAGTGCTAACAGTGCTAACGGCCGACGGTGCTAACAGTGCTAACGGCCGGCGGTGCTAACAGTGCTAACGGCCGACAGTGCTAACAGTGCTAACGGCCGGCGGTGCTAACAGTGCTAACGGCCGGCGGTGCTAACAGTGCTAACAGTGCTAACGGCCGGCGGTGCTAACAGTGCTAACGGCCGGCGGTGCTAACAGTGCTAACGGCCGGCGGTGCTAACGGTGCTAACAGTGCTAACGGCCGACGGTGCTTAGGTTACTTTCCTCTAAAGAACATCAACTGTGTGTCATGATAGCGCATTTTAGACTTTTCCCGTTGTTATTAGGGATGTGAACGGTTCGGGTAAACAGTCGACAGTCGACTTATTTTGGCAAATAAATGAAAAGCTGTTCCAATTGAAATTGGAAATCGGCCTCCTTGCTGTACCATAAATACCGTTTACCACTGTACCGAACCGAACCAAAAACCTTGACCCTAAACCGTGATATGAACCAAACCATGAATTTTAGGAACTGTGCCATCCCTAGTTGTTACCAAGAAACAGTCATAATTATGTTTAGGCAACAAAACTACATTAATGTCTGCAGTTAGGCTGTGGCAACAAAATCATTTAGATAGGTTTAGGAACGCACTGGGTTCACGACACCGGTCTCCTGGTTGACAGTCCTGTGTTTCTTGGATTTATCTGGTTTCTACAGGTGCTACTCGTTATTATACCGTATAGTGTTGTTTGAGCAAAGTCTAACTTTCATATAATATAACAAGTCTTTTCATAATGATAATCAGTACCAGCGATCAGGATCCCTTCTCTGAATTGTGACTCAGTGGGGATTTCCATGATAAAATGAGGATTTATTGGCTTCCCAAAACAGCAGATCTATAAATAGAAACTGGTATAAACCGAGATAAACAGAATCTGATGTTTCGTTATGATGTTATTGATCTTTACAAAAGAAACTTTGACTGCAGAGAAACAGCCACACAGCCCTAACTGCTCGCCCTGCTCGAGGCCACGTCAGTGTGGCAGATGTTTTCTGTCAGCGTCCTTTGTGTTACACAAAGTAAAAGGAGGAGGTTGGATAATGAAACGGACAGATCAATAGGTAGAATTAGATAAGCTGCTCCTCCTCCAAACACACAAATTCATTTCAGATGTGCAGCGGACCGAAAGAAATCACTAATCTAGTTTTCACAGAGGGATGAAATCAGCCAAGACGGCACTAAAAGCCATTATTTATATCCACGTCTGGCTGCTGGGTGAAATGCTCTGGTTCATTTTATTCCGCCTTGTTGCCTCCGGACACGATATGTCAACGAGCCTCTGAGCAAAATATAACCGCGCTGCTCTTTTTTCATTTTAAGGATTTATTTAGATTTATGTTTTATAGAATATTTTTCAGTTTTTCTCACCTTCTGAGAACTTTTTCACCCTTTTCTTTTTCCTATTTATTATTTATAGTTTTCCTTCCTGCACACAAAATCATTCTTCTTGTGTTTTGGAGAAATTGTAGTAGGATTAGTATAGGTATTAGTATTAGTATTAGTATAGGATCTATCTGAGCAGCGTCTCTCTCAGACCGGTATACAGTACATATACCCTATATATGAAGGGTAATTATAAATGTGCTTTTATTCTGTTTAGTATTGTTCTGTGTGAGACAAGGAATACTGGGAAGAGGCCCGGCTCCGGCATTCTGGGAAAGAGGTTGAGAGATAAAGAGTTAGTCAGTGTGTGTACATACAGTTGCCTGCAGTATACATACATTTGGGACATAGTACTTCCTCATAACGTTGTACTTTGAACTTTGACCCTCTTGCTCATATATCTGCTGTGCAGAGGATTGTGTGTCAGAATAGCTAGAAAAGCTTGCTGGCTTGCAGAATGTGACCAGATGCAGTAGGCCGTCCTGGTATTTTTGGCATACTTCATTTGACATACATATATAGAGTGGTGCAGAAATGAGTCCTAAATCCCAGACATGAGTTAGCGTTTTAGCACTTTCGGTTCCCTCCTCTGGAAGCCAGTGAGTTCTCAGTTAGATGCCTGGAATAAGGTCTGTGGTCGGCACAAGCTGAGGAGATTTTAATGTTTTGTCCTACGATATAAATTATGTCAGTAAATACTCCAATCGTGAATTTTGGAGCCTTACCCAAGTGGCTAAATGAGACTAATCATCAGGCCAACTTGTCCGCCTTGTGTACTGGACTGATCAGATGAGATGACGATTAGAAATGAGCCTTCTGCTTTTCCTCTTGACAAGCTCCGACAATTCAGACATTTCAACATGCTGAATTGGCCGAAAAAACCTCTAACGCAGGCAAACTAGAGCCGATGCTGCAGGACGCATCGCAAAAACCGACGGCCCCAAACTGGCCGACAGCCGACGTCAGCCTGGCGTGTCTAAGCATTTCTCAGGTGGAGGCCAGCCATAACTGAGTCTGACTGACTGATGGTAAACTGATAAAATGGCACCACGAGGTCCAGTCTAACCCAGAAATAAAGCTTGTAGCAGCATTCTACGACGCTTCAGTACCAACACGTTTATACGCCACAGTCACAGGACACATTTGTTAGAAAATTCAGTTACCAGCTTCAGTGGTGGGGAAAGTTTCATAATAAGTGAAGGCTTTTAACTTCCCACAATCCAGCTGTGCAGAAGAACTAACCTGTGGCTGTAATGAGCATCGGCGCTCTGCGACCAAATGGATCGCTGCTCACACACTGGCGGGAATGACTTCAGGTCGCCGCCGCCTTCAAATTCAGCGCAGCACAGCTCAGCCAGAATTCATTAGTGGTGGACTTCAAGGAGAATGTTGCTAGGAAACTGGGTAGTGATGTAGCATTAGCTGATGTGATGTGGCAGCAATAAATACCTGTTTACCTGATGTAGAGAGGGTGGACCGGACGCTCGGCGGCGTGAGCAGCTTGTGTTTTATATTCAGAGGGAGCTCGGCGGGACGCTCGTCCTGCTGCTCCACAGGCCGCCTTATTAGATACACACCCACGTGAACACACAGCAGACGCTGAGTCATACGGGTGTGAATGATATGGATGTGTATGGACTGAACTAAGTTGTAGTCCTGCAGGCACAACTACCTCTGCAGTATTCTTTACGGAGATTGTGGCTGCACAGCCACACCAGCTGTAGTACCACATTCAGGTTGTTTTTACTCCAGCTTTGCAGTCAAAGTTCAGTTACTTTGACCCCCAAATATCCTGAATCCTAAGACCTGCATCCAATGGCAGTCTGGTGTTGTGTCAAAGTCTGTTTCCCCATGTTATCTGAGCATAAAGCTTAGTGGGGAAATACAAACAGGACTTTCTTTTACCTGTTGTCGGGCAGTGGTTAGGTGTTAACTATCCAACATTTACAGGGCAGGTCTAGCTGCATTCTTTTCTGTTGCCTGCAAAAGGAAATGCCTACTCAGCCATTAGCAAAAAGCAGTGACGTACAGTAGGTTACCAATTTTACCACTTTGACTTGCCGTCAGACAGCCTTTCTGACACAAACTGAAGCTGCTATATTGACATCTTCAAAACCACATGACTCCACTCACATAAACAGTAATTGTAGCTTACAGGAGATGGGAGCTGCTGGTCTCTGCTTGGTTAGTGTGTGTTATTGTGTGACTTTCATATCTGAACTGACGTGGCGTCCACAGCAGTACGTTGCTTAGCTTCCGTGTCGGTACTCCTGTCTTCTTACCTGAACTGGGAGCACGCCGGCCGCCATCTAAGTTACTGTATGTAATGCTACTACACTGACCATAAGGATGTGTATATACTGTATACGCAGCAGCGTCTTCATGCAGAAACCTACGTCAGGTCACATGAGGAAAAGTTTTTAGAGGGACTTGAAGGGAAAATACCACTTTGATGCTAAAACATACTTAGACCAAAATATGAATGTTTGGATTTGAACACATGGGGAACACCACTGGGAAGCTAAAGAATAATATACAAAGCTAAGAAATAATTATAATAATAGACCCACCCTTAAAAAGGGAAACCTCTGGGTTTGAGAAGTGAAGCCAATATGGAAGTGCCGTCAGTTTATGGTCTCAGTCACTAGTTTCTAGTCTTCTTCAGTACAGCAGGATGTTCATTTAGTGAATTATGGTCCATTTAGAGTCAAACAGACCATAAAGCAGGGGATGCTGTCGGGCAGGGCTACCTGGTGATTGATAACCACGGCGTTGTCTAGTCTGGGAGTTGTCTGTGTTCATTAGTCTGATTTCAGTTCATCAAAGTTAATTACAACGTTTTTGGTCGCCTGAAAGTGTCTTATTCAGCGTTCGCTTGTACTTAACTCCACCATCTTGTGTCAGTTCTAGTCTCAAAAATCAAGAAGGCGACGGCCAAAATGCCGAACTCGAGGCCTCAGAAAGGCAGTCCTCAAACCAATGGGTGATGTCATGGTGACTACGTCCACTTCTTATATACAGTCTATGGACTGCACGCAGACAAAGTGTGCAAGTGCAAGGCTCCATTTGTAGTGCTAAAAAGCTGGCAGTTGTTTAAACTGAATATTTAATATACTTGGCAGCATTAGCGTGCACTGTAGCATGGAGCACGGTCTGTTTAAAGGCATCCATGTTGTCAGTTTGTGAGCCTGAGTTGAGGGAGTTCATCATATCAAGATGAAAGCAAACTAGTACATATTATACGAAAAGCTGAGAATACTACATGGGTCCCAGATAAGCACACAGTTTTTAAAAAAATAGATCATACTGCTTTTAATTTCCCTTTAGCACAAACCCAAATGTCAGCTGCTCAAAGCCTCTCTAACTGATCTGATCTGTATCTTTTCATTTAAAGGCTTTTAGCTGGATGTCTCCAGCGGGTCGCTGTGCACTGTTCTGCTGCTGATGCCTGTTAAGTGTGCACTAAGCTGTCAACATGCCTCTGCATCAATGTCGGCCAGACAAAGACTCCCAGCGTTTACTGCACCGGGCCGCTGAAGCTCTCTCAGTGAGTGGGCGGTGACATGTGTTCCTCTTACTTTCAGAGATGAGAAAAGGGCTTCTTGGTGCCCACCAATTCTCTATGTTGAGATCATGAATAAATCAGCCGCTAAGCGTGACACAGTCCTCTGGATACAGCCACAGAAAGTCGTTCTGGGACCGACTGCAGCTGAGCGTCACTCACATGGTCTGAATGAAGAGCAAAGTGTTATTTTTAATGCAGCGCGGTGGCTTTCAGTGGAATGCTAATTAACAGCATTTATGAGTCGGTATGGAAATACAACTGGACTCGGTCATCTCTCTGTTTGGACCCACGTGATTTCATCCCCTCCATGTTCATTTGAGTAAAATAATACGTGAGGCCACAGTCCCAGTTTCTAAGGTTCTCTGTATCAGGTTTTAGTGTTAACGTCCCTGATGCTTTGATACCAAACTGTCACTGAACATATAAGGACAATATAGCAAGTGTCAGAGATAGCGTCTGTGCTGGCACTGATGGATGCAGTGAGCTTTCAGGGAGGAGATGGGAGGTAAACAACGCTGGATGTCTGAGCTCCTCACCCTATCTCTGAGACTCGTCTCCCTACGAAGGAAGCTCGGTTTGGCCACTTTTATCTGCAATCTCTTTGGTCACAACCAAAACAAATACTGTCAGCAGTAACCTCGATTTATAGGAAACAGTTATTGTGATTGTTCAGCATTTATTCTACTGAAAATCCTCCAGACAGCAGATTATTAATAAAATGACATTATATACAGGAGTCTATGAACCGTACAGGACTAACTGGTTTGGGTAGGAATGTTTCCATTAACTAAACTTAACACTTAACTTAACATTAACCCTTCCATTTAACATGAACCCTTCCCTCTCCTCCTGTGGTTCCTCTCTGCTTTAGTATCTCAGCCAGCAGCCCCTCGGCTGTCCTCTCCTTCTCATCTCCAGACAGCTTTCTGGATCTTTCTGCAGGTTTTGTCTCAAAGTGACTGTTCTAGTTGTTTTCTTTGAATGCAGACAATGTTTGTTGTAAACTAAGCTCACAGCTTCACCACCAACCTCCATGAAAAAAACAGTCTCTGACTTGTTATAGACGTGGTTGTGGAAGGACTTTGGGACGGGGAGGGGTCCACTGCTGTTTGCTGAGCAGAGTTAAGAACGATACTGCTTTCTCGTCAGAGTCTCTAAAACTCTCCACTAACACCAGAAAAACTCGCTAGATTTATTGCTCCACAAATAGAGGCATCTGAAAACTCACCAGGGGCTGCGTGGTGGTGCAGTGGTTAGCGCTGTCACCTCACAGCAAGAGGGTTGCAGTTGGGACTCCTCTGTGTGGAGTTTGCATGTTCTCCCCGTGTAAGCGTGGGTTTTCTCCGGGTACTCCGGCTTCCTCCCACAGTCCAAAAACATGCAATTTAGGTTAATTGATGACTCTAAATGTCCCGTAGGTGTGGATGTGAGCGTGAATGGTTGTCTGTCTATATGTTGTCTGTCTCTATGTGCCCTGTGATGGACTGGCGACCTGTCCAGGGTGAACCCGCCTTCGCCCAATGCCAGCTGGGATCGGCTCCAGCCCCCCCGCGACCCCTAACGGGATAAGCGGTTGACGATGAATGAATGAATGAAAACTCACTAAATATAGCGACAGTGTGGTTAAGTTGACAACACTGCAGCCTCAGCAGGTGACGCTACTTCAAACATCACTCACGTCAGTTTACATCACGGTCAAGTGTGACAGGAAGAAGCTCATTAACAATACACCAGAATTTCAAAACAAAAGCATCAAAGCCAAACTTATCTGAAAAATGAACTTGAACATACATCAGCATGATAAGAAATGACAGAAATCATCTTTGGGAAAAATGTATTTGATATGTACTTTGACTTTTTAGTTTGTCCCATCCGCTAGCATGGAGGGGGCAGGATTTCTGACCTACACTAGCAGCCAGCCACCAGGGGGCGATCAAGATGTTTTGGCTTCACTTTTGGGGCGCTGTCATATCGGCCATCTTTATATACAGTCTGTGCTACAATCTCTCACTCTCTCTCGCTCATCATCAACCTCATATCCGGGTCAGGTCTCAGGGCCAACAGCTCCAGCAGGGACCCTGAACTTTCCTTTCCTGGGCCACATTAACCAGCTCTGACTGGGGGATCCTGATGCGTTCTCAGGCCAGTGTGGAGATATAATCTCTCCTCCTAGTCCTGGGTCTTCCCTGGGGCCTCCTCCCAGCTGGAGGACCGTCAAAATGGTGCAGTAAAGTGACTGTAATACCGCCCTGCTGCTCCGATTCTCTGGCCAATCCCACGATCCATCGTCCCCTCACTAGTGAACCGGACCCAGAGGGACCTGAACTCCTTCACTTGGGGTAAAGACTCATTCCCGACCCGGAGTAGACAATCTATCGGTTTCCTACTGAGAACCGTGGCCTCAGATTTAGAGGTGCTGATCCTCATCCCAGCTGCTTCCCACTCGGCTGAACGATCCAGTGAGTGTTGGAGGTCTCAGACCGGTGATGCCAACAGGACCACATCATCTGCAAAAAGCAGCGATGAAATCTTCAGCTGACTACGCCTCCATATCCTGTCCATGAATATCACAAACAGGATCAGTGACAAGGCCCAACGCTGGTGGAGGCCAACCCCACCAGGAAGGAATCCGACTTACTGCTGAGAACCCGGACACAGCTCTCATTTTGGGACTAGAGATTGGATGGCCCTGAGAAGCTACAATCTGTGACCTATAATGCTAACATTAGCATGCTAACTAGTTTACATTCTAATCATCAGCATGTTCATCTCATAGCTGTTTGAGCTGTTTTCAGTCTCACCTCACATCACCCCACAAACTGCACTTCAGTCAGTATCTCTGTGGGTTGTTTGATACAGTACATACTGTAGGTTTAATGAAACAAATGGGAATCTTTACTGAACAGAGCAGTAAAAGCTCTTTTCATTTCTCCATTTCATCCTATCTGATAAAACATAAATGCCCTCTAGACTCCACACAGCCTGCATTTTTACATTTTTTATATTTTGAGGGATAAAAGGAGTCTTACTCTCCAGGAAGTCGAGCTGGCAGGCGGGGGCGTTGAGGCTCATGAAGTTGAAGCCTCGGGTGGGCCGGCAGTGGCCTCTCTTAGCCGCCGACTCCCCCGGAGTCAAACCCTGCAACATGCTGCTCTTCCCGGCCCCGTCCAGGCCGAGGACCAGGACCTGACGCTTCCCGCGATCCTCCTCCTCCTGCAGGCAGAGCACACGGACCATCACAGGCCAGCAATGTTCAGTTAAAATGAACAACACATCATTTATTCAACACTGAATTAGGTTATCTGCTCAGGAGTGAAGGTACGGAAGAATGACTGGTTTGCCTTCAGGTTACAAATATAATTAATAGTGTAAATGTTAGTGTGCACATTAGAGTCTGAACACTGTGGTATTATTTGACACATACAGTAAAGGTTGTCTGAAACTGTATTGTCTTGCTGTTCTCACTGATTAGGATCATTTATTGCAACAGGGACAAACACTTTTTATAGATGTTTCTCTTGGCTCGGGGGACTTTGTACCTTTGCCCTGAGGGCAGCAGCTGAAAGTGGTGATTTAAGGGATAATTGTGGTCATCTAAGGGTTTTTGCCAATTAAGCGTTGGACTGCTTCGCCGTGGTGATAGAACAGCGTGCGGTTGCAGCCTGTAATTGTACTGTCCTGCTTTGTGTTGCTGCAGCGGTTTGAGCAAAATGTGAACATTTTCTGGTTTCTTTACTCCTCTATAACTGAATATTTTTAAGTTGTGGCCAAAACAAGATATTTTATGATGTCATCATGGGCTTTGGGGAACACTGACATTTTTCACCATTTTCTTACTAATTGAGAGTATACTCTCAATTAGGGGCTGGGAAAACCTAAAAATTCTATAGCTGTGAAGGTAATTGTCAAACATGATGTTCACGAATATGAGTCATGTCTGCAAATTTCTAGAGGTAAAAGTCGTGATAGTATACTTAAATAAAAATATCACTGAGCAGCATCATGATAATAAATCTGCTCTTTACTGCTGCATCTTCAGGTCCGATCTGAGGCACCATAAAGGGACGGAGAGCACTCGTCTTCGACTCGACTGTATCTGCAGAAGGACAAGAGGCTGCCACTCAGTAAAGGTTAGCAGCCCCATTCAAACCTCTTTGCACCTGAGACGCTACAGTCCCTCCGAGATCCTGCACACTGTCAGTCATCCTCCGTTTTAAAAGTCACACAAGGTTAGTCGTTATTCATACCGTGTGCTGATGTGCAGCTTCTGTGGAGGCTAATTAGCAATTCATATCAGCCCTTTTAAAGATGGGATGCCTGACTTTTAGCTTTCTTGTTATTAAAAATAACACATTTAACTTTGCTTTGTTGATGGATGAGCCAGCCTTAAAGAGGAGCTCCCTTTCAAGCTCAGAATCAGCTCTAATTTGATTTCTTGATGCATAAATCTACATAACTACCCGGTAATTGTCAAATGGAGGTCAGATGAAGACTTTAAGATATTTTGGTCATGTTTCTGGCTGGTGTTGCCGGGTAAATACAGCACCAGATAAACATGGTTGCTTTGACAGATCTGTAGCTTGCCTCCATGTATTTCTAGCTCCTGCAGTCCGCTGGGAGACAAAACTCAGACCCTGACAGGGTTGAGGCGCTGCAGCTGCTAAAGGCTGCTGCAACTGCTAAAGGCTGCTGCAACTGCTAAAGGCTGCTGCAACTGCTAAAGGCTGCTGCAACTGCTAAAGGCTGCTGCGGCTGCTAAAGGCTGCTAAAGGCTGTAGCGGCTGATAAAGGCTGCTGCAACTGCTAAAGGCTGCTGCAGCTGATAAAGGCTGCAGCTGATGATAAAGGCTGCAGCTGATAAAGGCTGCAGCTGATGATAAAGGCTGCAGCTGATAAAGGCTGCAGCTGATGATAAAGGCTGCAGCGGCTGATAAAGGCTGCAGCGGCTGATAAAGGCTGCAGCGGCTGATAAAGGCTGCAGCTGATAAAAGGCTGCAGCTGATGATAAAGGCTGCAGCGGCTGATGTGAGTGAAGGCTGCAGCTGATAAAGGCTGCAGCGGCTGATAAAGGCTGCAGCTGATGATAAAGGCTGCAGCTGATAAAGGCTGCAGCGGCTGATAAAGGCTGCAAAAGCGGCTGATAAAGGCTGCAGCTGATAAAGGCTGCAGCGGCTGATAAAGGCTGCAGCGGCTGATAAAGGCTGCAGCTGATGATAAAAGGCTGCTAAAGGCTGCAGCGGCTGATAAAGGCTGCTGCTGAACTGCTAAAGGCTGCTAAAGGCTGCTAAAGGCTGTAGCGGCTGATAAAGGCTGCTGCAGCTGATAAAGGCTGCTAAAGGCTGTAGCGGCTGATAAAGGCTGCTGCAACTGCTAAAGGCTGCTAAAGGCTGCTGCAGCTGATAAAGGCTGCAGCTGATGATAAAGGCTGCAGCTGATGATAAAGGCTGCAGCGGCTGATAAAGGCTGCAGCTGATGATAAAGGCTGCAGCTGATGATAAAGGCTGCAGCGGCTGATAAAGGCTGTAGCGGCTGATAAAGGCTGCAGCGGCTGTAAAGGCTGCAGCGGCTATAAAGGCTGCAGCTGATGATAAAGGCTGCAGCTGATGATAAAGGCTGCAGCTGATAAAGGCTGCAGCTGATGATAAAGGCTGCAGCTGATAAAGGCTGCAGCTGATGATAAAGGCTGCAGCGGCTGATAAAGGCTGCAGCTGATAAAGGCTGCAGCTGATGATAAAGGCTGCAGCTGATAAAGGCTGCAGCTGATGATAAAGGCTGCAGCTGATGATAAAGGCTGCAGCGGCTGATAAAGGCTGCAGCTGATAAAGGCTGCAGAGCTTGCCCCCCTTTTCCTCGTTTTGCAGCACTATCAGCATGGACTTTGTGTGCAAAAGTGATCAATTCTTGCATATTTGCTTCACATGCTTCCAGTCTTTTGATTGCATCTTGAGAGGTTTATCTAAAACTTCTGACTGAACAAAACACCCCATGTTACATTTCTTTGGTTAACAAATGGATCTGACATTTCAAGTCAAGCCAGCGCTCCGGCCATTTATCTCCTGCTCCCTTTGTCAGGTCAAATACTTCACCGACTTCTTTAAGATTTTAACCTCAGTTCTGCCATTTCAGACGTTTCTCATAAAAAGGCAGTGATACTGTATTGATTTCTGTTGTTTTTTCTGCTTCAAAGGGAGGGAAAAAGCCCAGCTCAGCTGCAGATCTGCACTTCTGGATCTGACAGGGATTTATCGTCTTGCTCAAGGACACTCCAGCAAAGCAGACGCTTGGTAACACATTGGCTTTATCACAAGGAAGCACTAAGTCTGCCTGCAGCGCTGAATGGGAAACGTAGAGCTGTATTTTCCAGAGGAGAGAGGGAGTGATGGAAACGTTGATCCTTTCATACACCTCATCAGTCCCTCATGTTCAGTGTTTCACGAGTTCTTCTGTGATTTAACGTTTTCATGTTTTCGTACCAGCAGTTTCTCTATCTTGACTGTTTCTTCTTCTTTACTGAATTACTGCAAAACAAATGGTTTACACGTGGTTAGCTTAGCATAAAGACTGGAGGCAGGTAGAAACAGCTAGCTTAGCTGCGTCCAAAGTTCAGAAATCCTCCGGTTTGACGGGTCAGACAAGCACAGGACTTTCACCCAAGTCAATGTTGGCATATCTTGTCACGTCAGTTGACTCGCTAACATCATCCATGATCGTTTCCTACCCCTACCTCCGTGGTTTTGCTCCGTAAACCTAACTTCCTTTGAAGATGAAAGTTAATTTTAAAAAGGTACTATGAATATTGAGGGGTACCTGGAGCGTTATAGTTTGAATCTTAGGGCCACTGATCAAGCTTCAATCAAGGCGGTTTGCGACGAGCTGATGAGAATGTGTTGGCCAAGCACACAGGAGGACTACAGTACCTGATAGATCCTCCTAAACGCACACTGGTCCTTTAAAGATATTCCTTTATTAGATATTCCTTAGATATTCCTAAACAAGCACTGTATCCATCCATCCATCCATCCATCCATCCATCCAGACATTTTCTTCCATTTATCTGGGTCCATGCAGATTGCAGGGGCAGCAGGTTTATTAGCAGACCTCCGACTTGGACTATAAATTCATAACAACAAAACCTGCGTGTGAAGTTTGAAAGACATGAGTGTTAACCTTTACCCAGCGCTCAGCGTGTTTCTACTCTTTCAGAGACTGTTTGTCGCCGTGTAAACGAGCATGTGCTGCCTTCCCACCTGCCGAAACTCCCCAAGGTCAGAAACACGCCGTTCGTCAACTCCCCTGCTATCCGAAGCCGAAGACGTGATTACAATGCATCTCGGTACAATGTGGCTCTCGGGATGAAAACATCTCCGCCCCCTCCCCTCTGCAGCGAGCGCTGCCAGACACTGACAACATTATCCTCTAAATACAGACTGAGCCAGATAAAGCAGGCTAAGCTTATTACAGGCTGCTGCTGATTGAATAGGAAATGAGATTATAGACAAAAGCAAATAGATTTTATTAAGATATTCAGGCTGCAGATGAACGGCTCAGTTCAACAGTCGTCTGTTTCTGCGTCCTGCTACGGTTATATCGGCCTCAGCTACGTACAAAACACACAAAACCGCTGTGTTTTCACATCTTCATATTCTTCTTGACCAACATCATCGTCACTGAAGACCACTGCCTCATCATCTTTCCAATCACAATAATTCAATGCCATAATTTATCAAACGTGTCGTGATAGTCACATATCGAGAGATATATAAATATTGTGACGTCTAAATTGATAATATTGAGCACACACTAACTCGCTAGCTTGTGACTGACAGGTTGCTACCATGGCGTCGTCTAAAGCTGTCCGTGTTTTACCACTTTAACACTTTCACGGTGTTTTCAGTTCATCAAAGTTATTCTAACATTTTGGTCACCTGAAAATGTCTCATTCAGCATTTGGTCGTCTTAGCTCCGCCCTCTGGTGTCACCTCTGGTTGCAAACATCCAAGATGGCGACGGCCTAAATGACGAACTCAAGGCTTCAAAGCGGCAGTCCACACACCAGTGGGCTTGTCTGTGGTGCAGGTCTGTAAACACAGTAACAGCTGCACATATTTAATGTTTATCTGGAATTTCACGTGAAACTGAAAATACTTCATTAAACTACTAAATTACCAGAAAACGTGTTGATGGAGATATAATCATTATCGAGATAGGAGGATATGAAGTTATTATCTATATTGGGATGGAGGATTCTGATCACACTGCCCATCCCTACCACGTTGTCATCTTCACTATCAACCTCTTCTTCATCATCAATACCACTGTCATCATATTTGTCACTGCTACATCATCATCATCATCTTCATCTCATATCAGCTTCCTTCTCACACTGACTTTATCTTCACCATCTTCTACTTCACTCATTACCATCTCCCTCATCTTCATCACCACCATCATCACATCTTCCTCTTCTTGAACCACCGGCATGAACTCCATCATCTTCATCATCATCATCGCCACTGACATCAAAACCATCTTCATCATCACTACACTTCTTCTTCATCATGATTATTCTCACTATTATACATCTGTTTTGACCAGTGTTACCATCATCACACATTCAAAGCCATCAGCTTCATCCTCTTCATCACAGCACTGGTCCGTCAGTTATTCATGAGCAGCAGTATCTTCCCTCTCTTCTTCTTCTTCATCATCAACATTCTCACCATTCACATTTTATTGTTTTTTAAATGTGCTCAACATCATCTTCATCATCACCACTACCACTGCCAAGCATCCCTCCACCCTCCTCTTCATCACCATCCCCATCAGGTACATTCATCAGAAATCTGCGGTGTTTCCCTCATTCAGTCAGTCAGTCAGTCCGTCAGTCAGTCAGTCAGTCATCAGTCAGTCAGTCAGTCAGTCAGTCAGTCAGTCAGTCAGTCAGTCAGTCAGTCAGTCAGTCAGTCAGTCCGTCAGTCCGTCAGTCAGTCAGTCAGTCAGTCCGTCAGTCAGTCAGTCAGTCAGTCAGTCAGTCAGTCAGTCAGTCAGTCAGTCAGTCAGTCAGTCAGTCAGTCAGTCAGTCAGTCAGTCAGTCAGTCAGTCAGTCAGTCAGTCAGTCAGTCAGTCAGTCAGTCAGTCAGTCAGTCAGTCATTCAGTCAGTCAGTCCGTCAGTCAGTCAGTCAGTCAGTCAGTCAGTCAGTCAGTCAGTCAGTCAGTCAGTCAGTCAGTCAGTCCGTCAGTCAGTCAGTCAGTCAGTCAGTCAGTCAGTCAGTCCGTCAGTCAGTCAGTCAGTCAGTCAGTCAGTCAGTCAGTCAGTCAGTCAGTCAGTCAGTCAGTCAGTCCGTCATTAGTCCGTCAGTCAGTCAGTCAGATGTAGTATATCAGTCTCTCCACCTCCTCCAACTTAAATAGTTGAATAAACACTGGACTACCACCAGATTCAGTAACCGCTGGGTGTCACCTCTTTGATCGTGCAGTATTCCGCCTGTGGTGACCATATTCGCCTCTTGTAGAAGAAGTTCAAGGCGATGAAGAGAGCGGAGCCCAGGGCGGCCACGGCGGCGGTCAGGGCCATGGAGATGTGCCGGAGGAGAACCATATGTGGAGCTCAGCGACTGGAGCAGGGGAGCCGGGGAGCCGGGCAGCCGGGAGGGGAGGCGCTGCGCCCTGGACGCCGACAGCACTGACACTGACTGCCGCCTCTTCCTCCTCCTCTTTCTCCTCTTCCTCCTCTTCCTCCTCCTCTCGTGGTGCTGCCGCCGGTCGGACTACATGTGACCGAGCTCTCTGCTTGTTTTTGTTTCGAGACGCGCAAGAGGAAGGAAAATGGTGCGTTCAGGTGCAGCTTGTGAACTTCGCTTCTCCTCTGGATTCTTCCTTCCTGCTGCATTCAGTTGCAACTTACAACAGACAATAACAGAATTAAAGATATTATTATTATTATTATTATTATTATTATTATTATTATTATTATTATTATTATTATTTAGCCCTCATACTACCAACCTATTTAACACACAAGAACATTAATAGGAGTTTAAATTAAATCCCATGGCAAGTTTTCTGGTTTAATTAGTGCTTTTTAAAATACAGTTTTAAAGTGCTTGTTTGACTTGCTTTAAAGGTACTACATGAAACCTTCAGAGAATTAACATCAAGTGAACTGCAGTCAGAACCCTGCTGGTTGGACCGATCATCCTCTGCATCGGCCAAACAAGTGGCAGGACATTACATTTCAGTCACAGATTAGATCTCTTGTGTCCAATACTGGATTAAAAATCCAGTATCCATGACACTAACTAGCTTTCCATTTGCAAATTACTTCATCAGCTGTCGTTACAAAGCAAAAACTTCCTGAGTCCTTTTCATAGAATTCGGTCCACCGGCTGTTATAGGCCACCAAGAATGTTGGGGAGGGTCTCAGTTTTTAAGTTACATTACAATCTGTTCACATACTGTCAATGCAAAGCAATTAATGTTACTTATTTTACCTTCACAGGTAGGTCTGCACTGAATAAGTAGGCTACCAGAAAACTGCTGCAATACTCTCTATGGAGTATTTAGAAATAGCTTACAGAGACCAGGAGTCCAAATCCTCCTTAAAAAGGTAGTTATCAAGCCCTGGGTGATATTTTCTAATGACATAGGAAGGGGAGCCAAGTCTGAATGGCTTTTTGAATCCTGTTTTCTCATCTAGACAACCCACAAAACAACAGACTGGTTTGTCCCATTTCACAGTCTGTGGGCTGGAAGACACTCCAGACTCCCAGTGGACAAACACTGAAAAAGTGAGGTTTTCATAATATGTCTCGGTGCCACTTCACCACGCCACGCTTCACTAGATATATATAGATAGGTATATTCAGACAGACTACATGCCAATTCAATAAGAATTAAAAAAACATGCTGGCATATATGCACAACACATAACAGACATTTACTCTCAAAGTCTTAGTTGTCCACTCAGTGGACTCATGCGCGTTGACGGACTGATTTATAATGTTTCCGACAGGACGTGAAGGCATCAGAGTCTCTCAGCAGGTGAGAGCGCGCAATCAAACGCACGACAGCTGATATTTTACACGCGTTAGTCCGTCAGACAGCAGCTTATATCAGCAGAAACAGTGTCGACCAGTCCGATCAGATCGATGCTGCGACCATCAGAAACCCTCAGAGTCTCCATCTCCATCCGTGAGAGGTGGTGAGGTGAAGTGCTCCATCTAGAGTCAAGACGAGTCTTTGTTAAATATATTTATTTACTTCTTTAACCCTCTGAGACCCACAATGGACCCGGCTTTGTCCTTTTTATGAGGGTCCAGGGGGTCTTTAGGGGAGACAGCAGGTCAGCAGTAGGTGTCTCATAGAAGTGGTGAACATCATCTGAAGCTGAACCTGGAGATTAATCTGATGAATTGATGAAGTGTATAATGGTTTATAACATGGTGACAGAAGCATAGTCCATCTCTGTGCTCTTATGTCTCAGAAGTTGTTGCAGTGGAAGTGGGCTGCAAAGGGGAGACTGGTGGGTAGAAGAAAGAAAACATACTAAAAGTGTCCCGCGTGATTGTTCCACTATTATATGATATCATTAGATTATTAGTACTCATGCATTAATGTAAAAACAGGATTTTACTGTTGTAGTTGGTTGACGTGGAGCTCATCTCGAACTGTTAACTATTGATTATTTCATATCAGGGATTTCAGTATGGATTATTTTCTCAATTTAACTGATTGGTTGTGAAAATAGCGAAAATAACAATAAATACCATCAAGATCACCCAGAGTCTAAAGCGACACATTTTATTAAACCAAAAATCAAACATCAAGTAAGCTTTGTATTGAAAAGTATACTCAAGTGAAAGTACATTAGTATTACTACTATCAGCAAGCTGCATACTACTATCAACAGTCGACATCCAGCAGTTCAGCACCGGCACCTCCAGAGGGCGCTGCGGGCTTGGACGTCTGTGGAGGCCAGAGGGCCAACTGGACAGCCTGCATTAATATGGAAATACATAGATAGATATGTAAAACAGACGACTGAAACAGACAGACAGTTAGTCAGACTGTCTAAAACAAACTACCGCAGCCACGAGGAAACCACAAATCCTTTAAATAAACTCACAGAAGAAGCAATAAAACAAACTAAATGGAAAAAAAAGAAGATAAGCTGAAATATGTCACTTTATTAGTTACTAGTTATTATTATTATTGTTATTATTATTGTTATTGTTATTATTATTATTTTGTTTTATTTTTATTATTATTATTTTATTATTTTATTTTTATTTTGTTTATTTTAATTATTGTTATTACTATTATCATTATTATTACTATTATTATTATTATTAGTAGTAGTTGTAGTAGTAGTAGTAGTAATAGTAGTAGTAGTAGGAGTAGTAGTAGTAGTAGTAACAGTAGTAGTAATAGTAGTAGTAGGAGTAGTAGTAGTAGTAGCAGTAGTAGTTGTAGTAGTAGGAGTAGTAGGAGTAGTAGTAGTAGTAGTAGTAGCAGTAGTAGTAATAGTAGTAGCAGGAGTAGTAGTAATAGTAGCAGTAGTAGTTGTAGTAGTAGGAGTAGTAGTAGTAGTAGTAGTAGTAGTAGCAGTAGTAGTAATAGTAATAGTAGTAGTAGTAGGAGTAGTAGTAGTAGGAGTAGTAGTAGTAGTAATAGTAGCAGTAGTAGTTGTAGTAGTAGGAGTAGTAGTAGTAGTAGTAGTAGCAGTAGTAGTAATAGTAATAGTAGTAGTAGTAGGAGTAGTAGTAGTACTACTACTTCTACTACTACTAGTAGTAGTAGTACTACTACTACTAGTAGTAGTAGAAGTAGTAGTAGTATATTCTGAATTTAAAAGTTGGCACCGGAAGTGTTATGTTGCTGGCAGACTAGGCCATGGGGGTTTTATTTTGAAACGACAGCCGGAAGCTACCGTGAATGTCTGCGCCTTGACAGCGGTCGACCGGCCGAAGTCACCGGGACTGGGGAAAGACTTTACCGCCGCTGCTGCCGCTTCGCTCCCGTCCGGTTTTAAACGGATAATTCAGCAGAAGAACGTAGAAGTTTGTGGCGCCGTTACCGGACCTGAACAGCCGTGGATCCGGTCGTTACTTTCTCCTCTCAGCGGTGCTCTCACTGCTCGTCACCCCGCGGCTGACGGCTAGCATCGGGTACTGCTGCTAAACATGGTGGCCTGTCGGCGAGAAGAAGCACCGAGTCCGGTTTGGGGATTTTAGAGGCTTTTAAAGCCACTCGGACGCCTCTCGCCGCGGGACCCGCTGCCCGGACACTTTACCGCCCTGCTGGGTCTTATTTGGAGGGTTGGGACTAGGACGTGAGGCTGCCTTTCCGTGGACGCCGAGCAGCGGACCAGCACCGTGCGCGGTTCGTGGATCGTGGATTATTGTAGTTAGTTTACTTTAAAAGTTGCCACCCGGCTGCCTGGAAGTTTTCAGACCTGCTCCCACGGCAGGAAAAAGGCGTCAAGTAGCAGCTCGGTGAGCGTTTTATGGCCGTTGGGTGTTTATATCACGGATGACTTGACCCTCATTGAAATGAATTGGTGCACAAGTGCAGGCTGCTGGATCTGCGTCCTCCTCTGAGGTCCCCTTTAACAGCCCCTTTGAACTCTGGCTCCCTGTTAATCTGTGGATTATTATGGATTATTATTATCATTATTATGGCCTAATCCAAGCCGCATCAGAGCGGGAATCTGGGGAGTAAGCGCCGCTGCCGTCGCTGCTGATGATGACAGAGGAGCGATGGTTTCCCTTCGTCCTGATTCTGAGTAGAGAGGAGTCCAGTTCATGGAGACTCGCCTGACATGCCGAGGAAGGAGTTGCCACTACCTGACGGCTGGGAGGAAGCCAGAGACTTTGATGGCAAAGTCTACTACGTTGACCACATTAACCAGAGCACCAGCTGGATCGACCCCAGAGACAGGTAGGACCGTGTGGCACCCCCAGATCCAGCAGTACCAAAGAAAACACACGCATGACCTTTGACCTCCTGCACCCTGAGTCAAACTACATCAAATAAATCACCTCTTAAAATAATGTCAGTTATGCATATGACTGTTTCAGGGACTGTAGGTGACTGAATAGGTGTGATAGCACAGAAAATAACCGTGTCAGCTGACGGGTTACTATAACGTTTATCACAGATTGGTGGCATTTTGGTCCCCAGTTCATCATCATATCATATAAACTGCTCCCCTGTTGTTCCAGTCAGGCTCCACGAGACCAGACCACACGATCACTGAGTGATCTGCTTTATTCTGAAAAGTCAGCTCTTTCAAAACAAAAGTCCTCATCTCTTCTGGGACATGGTTTTGACATCAGATGCTACCAGTCAGTGCTGGTAAATAAACAGGCATCCAGCAACGTAGCACACAGTGGCAGCTAGCACTGGGACAACAGAGAAATAAATGAATCAATCTCTTTTTTTTCAGATGACATTGATTGATTTGATTTCATTAAATAACTCATAATCCCAACAATGAGCATATTTGCATGCTGTTGCTCCAAAACAAAACAAAATGAAATAGAAATGCTTCTTCAGAGGGTTTATGAAATGATTTTAAGACATTTATATGAGAGACTGGAAGTCCATTATTTCAACCTGCCAGAGACGGATGGACAGTTTTACCTGTTCAGGTGACTGTTGTACCTGAGGCCAGTCCTCCTCTGCAATCAGCAGAGGCGACATGAGAACAAGGAGGAATTAAACACCGCAGTGTTTCTTAAAGGTGCTTATTGGACCCTGGTCTGCTTCATGTCTCAACATAATACAAAGAGCAGCCAGGTACCAGCAGACAGATGTTCAGAGCGTCAACTATTAAATTAATAGCCGACTATTTTGATAATTCTGAGTAATTTTTTAAGAAAAAAGTCTCTGATCCCAGCTTCTTGACTGTGAATATTTTCTTTCCTCCTCTGTGACAGTAAACTGATTATCTTTGAGTTGTGGACAAAACAAGACATTTGAGGACGTCATCTTGGGCTTTGGGAAACACTGATCATCATTTTTCACCATTTTTTGACATTTTATAGACCAACAACTAAGTAATTAAGCGAGAAAACAGTCAAGATTAATTATTGACAATGAAATAATCGTTAGTTGCAGCCCTACATGTTTCCTTTCTTTATCTTTACCACTCCTGCTAATGCTAATTATCATACTCTGAGTGGTATTGGAGATTATGGCCAGTTGCTCATTTTGTCCAAAACCACAAACATTCAGTCGACTAATGATATATCACAACGGACGGCAGCGAAACCTTATATCTGAGCAGCTGGATCCAGTGAGTGTTTGGTATTTTAGCTTGAAGAGAAACTGGAACGATTAGTAGATTATCAGAGGAGTTGCTGAAAGTCAGCCAAAATCAAGAGTTAGTCTCTACGCCGTATACAACCCCCGCCATCCTCAGACCGCCGGGGATGAAGATGCTGAATCAGGCTCCTGTTAAACTAGTATGTGGTTTATCTAGTATTTAGCTGTCACTAAACCTGATGACCTGTCGCGTCCCGTGTCAGGCTGTCTGACACATATCAGGCCTTAAACAACATCTCATTGATGCAGCCTGACTTTGTGCTGCTGTAACATCCCCTTAAGGATCAGTGAAGTCTGATGTTAAATGTCCTCATTTATCTGAATCACACCTTCATCTACAGGCAAAGTGTCTGTAGTTACTTTTCCTCTTAGTTACTTTGTCTTTTCAGTCTCTCTTTTAAGGTGGAGTCTTTCAGTAAACGTTATCTATGGATGTATAGAGACAGATGTGTATTAGAACAAGTGAAGGATCAATCAGAAGATACTCTGCATGACATCAATTAATCATCAACTTTTTGAATAACTGATTCATTGTTTAGGTCAATTTTCTAGCAAAAGTGCCAAATAACTGAGGGGTTTTGGACTGTAGGTTGAACAAAAGCACATTTGAAGACATATAATAATAATATATAATAATAATCCAGGGCTCAACATCAACTTTTAAAAGTGTTTGCCAGCCTGGTAACAACCAGGCATCAGCTTTTAGTTGGTAAAACTGAAAATATGGTTTCCATTTTTAGTCATCTTATGTTATGAGTAATGAAGATACTATGCAGTTATTCATCAGCTTAGTAATGAAAATGTGACGTAAAATAATAGCTTTATTACAGAAAGATGCCTGTGGTGCCAGATGCCTGTATGCACATGAGTAAATGCATCAGCACACGTCTGCAGGCTTCCTCTTAAAAAGTCTGCTAGAAAGTCTACAATCCAATAACCTGAATTTAAGGCCCCAAAAAGTCTTAGAATGTGACGAAATGTCTTAAATCCAATTTTGACAGGTCTTAAAACTTCATTAACGTTACGTTCATTTCAAAAGAAATGCTTTATTTTGCCTTTAAATGTTTTGTTTTTCAGCAGCGCCTGAAGCGTCAGCTAAGTAAAAGCTGAGGTGTCTGGACTCAACACTCGGTATTAAAGCACCAGTCATACAGCAGCAACAGCAGCACCCATGCTCCACTTTTCTTGAGTATCCTAAGTACTTTCCTGCCAGTATGGAAGTGAAGTTGCATTCGCAATGATTAAAAAAAAAAAGGTCTTAAAAGGGCTTAAATCAGACTTGTTGAAACCTGCAGATACCCTGCGTCTGGTTCTGAGTCTAATAGCAATATTAAATATCACTAATACAACAAATATTTGAAATGTGTTTATTTTGGGGTGCATGTTTTGCTGTTTGCTGTCTCTGTTTTTTATATGTTAAAAATAGTTGCCACTGATGGCAACCAAAGGCCAAGAGTTTGCTGCCAGTTTGTCGAAAAGCTCAAAACGCCGACGTCAACCTGGAAAGCGTTACGGTCGAGCCCTGTGAGTTCAGCCTATATCAGGACCTATGGACAGTCTGAGGTGCTGCAGTGGTTGCACATGTGACACAGTGGCCTTTACTGAAGTGCTGACAGCTCACAGGGGCTTGTGTTTGAATGGATTATTAAAAAAACAAACTAAGGCACTGAAGCAGTAGCTCAACATAAATACTGAAGTTTGTAATGGTGACATGAAGCACCGACTGTTCACCGATTAACCCCTCAAACCTTTCCCAGCTAGCGACACTCAAAACAAGCAGGATCAACCCCATCACGTGTCGTTTACATGGATCACTGGACAGCCGACAACCTTTTTACACAGTAATGGAGATTTAATACTTGATTAGTGTTGCAACTAACATGTAATTATACATTAATCTATATTCTCAATTAATTGTTCTAAAATGCCTGTTATAATGTCCCACAGCCCGAGGAGACCTACGTAGCTGTCCAAAACTAAAAGATATCCAGTTTTCTATCATGCTTGACAAAGGAAAGCATAAAATCCTCACATTTGAGAGGCTTGAACCAGCAAATATCCTGCATTTTTGCTTAAAAATGACTACAATGATTTAGTTTATTATCAAAATAGTTGTAATAATTTTCTGTTAATTGGCTAATCAACTAATCTGTGCGACTCTACCCATAATGTAGATTGAGAGACACAGCTGAGGCTTCCTGCAGGCATTTTCAATGACGAGTCCAGATGGGACATTTGCACCAGAAACAGTGTTGTTTGAGGAATAATTTGCCTGAGTGTGGGAATGATGATCTGTAAGTGAGACTGATGAACAGCACAGTGACAACGAGAGGAAACGTTCCTGCAGAAATGCCGTCTGTTTTCAGAACTGCAGTCTTTTCTTATTTGAATTAGGGATTTAACCTTGAAGCTGCTCGACATCCTTTACCGTAAACTGAACGCATCAAGAGGAGCTCGGGACGATAAACAAGGTGTTCTTCTCTCAGTGTGCTCTGTTCATAAGAGATGTCTCATTAGCCTTGAGAGGGAGGCAGCGAATTAACTGTTCAAATCATTAGAGAGAGAACATGTTAGAACGCACAGGGAATGAGCTGGTACCCACAAGAAATACCCCACATAATTCACTCACCGGGGAGTGAATGGGACTGGACTTGACTTATTTCCAGTGTGGTTGGATTTATTATTTACGCCAGGGGTGCCCACACTTTTTCAGCTTGTGAGCTACTTTTAAAATGACCAAGTCAAAATGATCCGTCTACATCAAAAATGTTAAACATACATTTATTTATTTATATGCAGTTGCAAGAAGAAGTCTGTGACCCCTTTGGGATTACTTGGATTTCTGCATAAATTGCTCATAAAATGTGTTCTGATCTTCATATAAGTCACAACAATAGACAAACACAGTCTGTTTAAACTAATACCACACAAAACATTATAAGTTGTGCACACGCCTTCTGTTGCGTCTCCAGCTCTGTCGCGAGCTTTCAGCTTTGAGGATAGAGCATTAACTGAGCTGATCACAGATCACACACTGACGTCTAGCAGTCTAGCAGCCACTGATGGTCATTTAGTTGGTTGTATTCTGCATGTTTAGCGACGAGGAGAAACTCCTTTATCTCTGGACAGGAATCTCCCCCTACTAAACCATCTCACGTCAGTGTAGCGGCAGCTCAGTGTGGTCGCTGCCAGCTTCTCCAGATGTGCACAGAACAGCTGTGTTTGAAGAGATCCAGCTCATTGCCACATCCATTATCTCTCTGAAGAATGCTTGTTGCTGTATTATGCAGTGGTAATTGAGGGGAAAGCATCGTCCTCCCTGCACTTCGCAATAAATCCATTCGAGTGGCCAGTCGTAGCGGGCGCACCGTCTGGTGATCGGCTGTCTATTTTGTTAATGCCATGTGATCTACCCACACTACCTTTGCGATCGACAGGCTGATTATGATTGACGTATTGGGGACCCCTGATTTACTTTGATTTATGTGTGTTTCTCTGCCAGCTTGGTGTATTTCATCCTGTATTAATTTTCAGAGCAACACATCTCAATAGACACTAGCTGACACACCGAAGCCAAACAAACCTACCAGTTAACTACACATTACCTCATTTTCAATACCGTAGCACATCACCAGTCTTTGATTTCCTTCCTGTCAGCCAGCCGTTGGTTTTCCATCCATTTTACTGCTGTGTGAAATAGGAATAAATTAACGGAGAAAACCTTGAATTAAATCATCCGTCATGGTGAATGTCTTGCTGCTTTTATTTTTTTTAGTCTGTTTTATGTTATCATCATACAGTAATGAAGCTGTGGGTTCCAGGATGCTTCAATGCAAAACATTTCTCAGCTCAGTCGTCAACATCAAGGGAACATAACCAGGAAAAAAACAGCAAATATGAGTGCTGGGCAAATTATAATTTAATTTGGTTGAGGAACACTATGCAAAAATGATTTAATTCAGAAAAAAGTAAACAAATGAAATGTTCACTGTAGGGATGTTAATAAATAACTGTGTAACTGTGAACCAACATTAAGCATTTTAATTGATTAATGCTATCGGTTAAACAGTTAAAATAAATGTTAATAATTAATTAGATACACGAAGTTGGCGCCAGTCTCTTTAGCTCGCTTCAGCCGAGTGGAGCAGTTGAACCCTCATAGCATTTATTCACCAACAAATAAACTATACACACCTACGTTCACAGCTATAACGCCACCAACAACCCCACACTCACCGCCACCACTCGAGCTGCTAGCTGCTAGCTGCTAGCTGCTAGCTGCTAGCTGCTAACTGCTAGCACTAAACACACACACACACACTGTTTGTTGGACACATCGCTATTGTTACGCCGGGCAGACACACAGCTGACAACCTGCTCAACTAAACTAAATGTGGTGGAGACTTTTACTGGGAAAGAGGCTGAATGTCCACGACACTGAATGCAGCACCGTGGCTGCTAACGCTCCCACAAGGATGAACTGGAGACAGTAACCCAGCACCGTGGCTGCTAACGCTCCCACAAGGATGAACCGGAACAGTGAACGCAGCACCGTGCCTGCTAACCTCCCACAAGGATGAACTGGAGACAGTGAACGCAGCACCGTGGCTGCTAACGCTCCCGCAAGGATGAACCGGAGACAGTGAATGCAGCACCGTGGCTGCTAACGCTCCCACAAGGATGAACCGGAGACACTGAACGCAGCACCGTGGCTGCTAACCTCCCACAAGGATGAACCGGAGACAGTGAACGCAGCACCGTGGCTGCTAACGCTCCCACAAGGATGAACCGGAGACAGTGAACGCAGCACCGTGGCTGCTATGGTAACCCTCCTGACGGTGAACTGGGTACTCAGTTGTCCGTCGTGCTCATATACTGCAGCTGATGCACGTTAATGGTTAATAATCGTTTAACGAGGGTTGGCTGTCAGTTACTTTATCTGAAAATTAGCATCCCTAGTTCACTGTGATGATTACTGCATCTTAAAGCAAGTTATCTTTCTTGTGAAATAGATCTTAGCCAATAGTTACCCATATGGTTGAACACCAAAAGTTAACTAGAAACCAATGGCTGAACACCATAGTGAAATAAATGGGAGCCAATGGCTGCCCAGAAAGCTGAACACCACAGTAAAAATAAATAGGAACCAATGACTACATTCATTTACAGCTTTATTTTTGTGTAATTTGAGTTTTTGGACACTTTCTACATCCTCTGTCTTTCTCAATCCTTTCAGAAAATATGGGAGTTGATAAAATCTCACTTCTAGGTCCATTCAGTACCTTTTTTAATATCAGGATTTTTTAACACATTTTTAATTTTACCATCTGGGTCCTTAATCTTAAAAACAACCTGTGTGAAGAGTTTAGACTGGCACAATCCCTGTTATCATTTTAATACTTTCTAATCCTGGGATGATTGGTTGGATACTGCATTGTGTAAAATATCGTGTCTCAGTTAGGAGGAAGGTGGTTGTAATAGTTTTTTACATTGAGTGGATGACTTTTACATTACATTTACATTCCTGCTGTTAGAAATGGGGTGTGGAGGTGTGAGTGTAATAGGCTTAGATTGCTAAGCATGCAGTGCTACATGACACAGTCCCGCTTGTACAAAAACACAGTGTGGAGGGAGGGCACATTTTCACGGGGGACTCGTTTTTCATCTTCACCAGTTCCTTAAGACTCCTCGGACTTTGACACCAAATCCCTTTAATGGCTTATGTCTGGAATCTGGAAGCTTAGCGGTTGTTTTTTCTTCTGTGGTGGTTTACAGTGAGAAACACACAGTCTTTACTTACTGTGTGGGTTTACATTTTCTCTGTATTTTACACGTGTTTTATGAATGTAGTTTATGCAGTTTGACTCACTGTACAGTTCCTCTATCAGCACTACAAGTAAACAGCCTATAGATGGGAATGCACGAGTCCACAAATCTTCAGCCGGTACTCCTCTGTCCTTAGTTGTGTTGTCAAGTAGTGGTGGGACGATTCAAAACATTCATGGTTTGGGGTCCCGGTTTTCAGTTCAGTATATTTATGGACAGCAAGGAGGCCGATTTCCAACTTGAATGTGATCATGCTTTTCATTTATTTGTCAGAATAAGTCAACAGCTGTTTGTCTTCTCAACAGCAGACTAACATCAGGAACAAAACTCTTCTTCATCGTCACATCTGATGGCTGGACTTCTGATCTAAAAGAAACGTGACTCTTAGTTATTAACAAGAATTAATAAATAAAACTAATGATGGCCTCAGGCCATCGACAGAAAGTAACATAACGGTAACATAAACTAGGCCTGCACCACATGAGAAAACTTTATGAGGATAATATATTAATAACACGGAGGCTCTGTGGTTCAGATCCTCGTCAATAACAGATCATCACCTGTTCACTGCTACTGTTGCTAACCTTGTGACAACACCAGTGTTACCGCTAACACCAGACATTTTACAGGAAAAGATGATCAATATCTGTAGTGCACTTAGTTTGATTAGTTTGAAAACAAACAGTTGTTGACTTATTTTGCCAAATAAATGAGAAGCATGTTTAAATTGTTTAAATAAAATTTTAAAATTGAATCAAATGTTGGAAATTGGCCTCTTTGCTGTACCATAAATGTACCGAACCGACCCGAAAACCGTGAGCCGAACCGAACCAGGAACTTTATGAACCGTCCCACCCCTGTATACAAACATACATACAAGTGGATGGAAGTAGTAGTTGGAAGTATGTTGGGCTATATTTCATCATTATGTTGTGATTTACTGGTTGTAGGCTTTGATTCATTTTGACTCCTAGTGAGAAAAGACACTCGTCACTGTGGTTGCAGCCTAAAAGGTGGCAGGTGGAGTGACGACTTTCTCCTTTTAGTGAAACTCTCCTGGTTGCCTTAAACACACACACACACACACACACACACACACACACACATTCCTGAAACACGACGTGAAGGACCGAGCAGGCTGGCCAGCCAAAGGCCTGATTCATCTGAAATCCCTTTCACAGCATGCCGAGGTGTACGGGGTCGAAGTGCAGCCCTGCAAACTGCTAACTAGGATGCAAACACAGGCTGGCTCGCACACACCGCTGCAGCGCACTTTTCTTTAGTACATAACCACATGTATTACAGCTTATTTATATTAACACTGCTGACATGTGCAGTCAGACAGCAGACATCATTGATAGTGTGCAGGACGTTTTTACTAAAATAAAAGCTACTTCTTCTGTTCAGAGCAGCTATGATTCCCCATGATACCCGTGAAGTGAGTACCGAAACTATAAGTTGATAAATGGATAAATCAATAAATTTGATTCAATCTCCTGGCACCCCCCCCCCTCATTATATTTAAAACGCCCATCTCCCACTCTTTCTTTTCTAATCGGATTGTGTTTTTGCCATTTTCCCATGTTCCTGTTCATTGCCCTTAACCACAGAAATTAAATGTACCACTAAAAATAACGAGTCCTCTGAAATTCACAGTTGTTTGTCTTACATCTGATCAATATTATGCAGATAAGTCGATTAAAATTTAATGGTTGGGTTTTGTAAAAATGCTAAATATTTGTTGGTTTACCACTTCTCTAATGCCAGGATTTGTTGCTCTTTATGTCTCCTATATTATCATGAACTGACTTTTAAATTTCTTTTAATTTTAACTGGTGCTCAGACAAGATGAGTCATAAATTGATCAGAAGAAGAAGTAATCACCAGTTGAAGTTTGAACCGGGAGGGTACCTGCAGCTCTGAGCTGCCACCACATGAACACATCTGTTTCTGTGACTGGTCACGTGCTGTGATTTTACCGAAGCCACACTTCGCTGCTTAATCATGGAAGAGGAAGCAAACATAGTTCAGATTGCTGAAATATTTCCCACCATCAAACTTAATTGCACTTACGGGAAAACTCGAGTCTGACAACATGTTTGAGCCATTATTTTTCAACCGCAGGAGTGAGACAAATACACCAAACAACAAAATAGGCCTGGAAATGTAAAGCGCTGCGCCGGTCTGATGCTTGGTGTGGTCAGATAAAATCACTGGATTGGACATCAGGGGGGAAAATATGTGATCTGATATAGGGATGTTAATAATTAACAGTTTATCTGATTAACGGTTAAATGGTTAAAAAAATATTAATAGTTATTTTAAAAGCAGAGGAGCTGGTCCACCTTAAGAGTCCACCTTAAGAGTCAGATACAGGAAGTTGTCTCTGGACTTCTAGTTGAGGAGTTGTAGCTTGTAGCCTCGTAGCATTTAGTCACAGACAGATAAACTGCACACACACTGTCTGCTACAGCTACGATCACAGCTACAACACCACCAACACACACACACTGACCACCAACACACACACACTGACCACCAACAGACACACACTGACCACCAACAGACACACACTGACCACCAACAGACACACACTGACCACTGACCACCAACAGACACACACTGACCACCAACAGACACACACTGACCACCAACAGACACACACTGACCACCACCAACAGACACACACTGACCACCAACAGACACACACTGACCACCACCAACAGACACACACTGACCACCAACAGACACACACTGACCACCAACAGACACACACTGACCACCAACAGACACACACTGACCACCAACAGACACACACTGACCACCAACAGACACACACTGACCACCACCAACAGACACACACTGACCACCAACAGACACACACTGACCACCAACAGACACACACTGACCACCAACAGACACACACTGACCACTGACCACCAACAGACACACACTGACCACCAACAGACACACACTGACCACCAACAGACACACACTGACCACTGACCACCAACAGACACACACTGACCACCAACAGACACACACTGACCACCAACAGACACACACTGACCACCACCAACAGACACACACTGACCACCAACAGACACACACTGACCACCAACAGACACACACTGACCACTGACCACCAACAGACACACACTGACCACCAACAGACACACACTGACCACCAACAGACACACACTGACCACCAACAGACACACACTGACCACCACCAACAGACACACACTGACCACCACCAACAGACACACACTGACCACCAACAGACACACACTACCACTGACCACCAACAGACACACACTGACCACTACCACCAACAGACACACACTGACCACCACCAACAGACACACACTACCACCACCAACAGACACACACTGACCACCAACAGACACACACTGACCACCAACAGACACACACTGACCACCAACAGACACACACTGACCACCAACAGACACACTGACCACCAACAGACACACACTGACCACCAACAGACACACACTGACCACCAACAGACACACACTACCACCAACAGACACACACACACTGACCACCAACAGACACACACACACTGACCACCAACAGACACACACTGACCACCAACAGACACACACACACTGACCACCAACAGACACACACTGACCACCAACAGACACACACTGACCACCAACAGACACACACTGACCACCAACAGACACACACACACTGACCACCAACAGACACACACTGACCACCAACAGACACACACTGACCACCAACAGACACACACTGACCACCAACAGACACACACTACCACTACCACCAACAGATACACACTGACCACCAACAGACACACACTGACCACCAACAGACACACACTGACCATTGACCACCAACAGACACACACTGACCACCAACAGACACACACTGACCACCACCAACAGACACACACTGACCACCAACAGACACACACTGACCACTGACCACCAACAGACACACACTGACCACCAACAGACACACACTGACCACCAACAGACACACACTGACCACCAACAGACACACACTGACCACTGACCACCAACAGACACACACTGACCACCAACAGACACACACTGACCACCACCAACAGACACACACTGACCACCAACAGACACACACTGACCACCAACAGACACACTGACCACCAAAAGACACACACTGACCACCAACAGACACACACTGACCACCAACAGACACACACTGACCACCAACACACACACACTGACCACCAACAGACACACACTGACCACCAACAGACACACACTGACCACCAACAGACACACACTGACCACCAACAGACACACACTGACCACCAACAGACACACACTGACCACCAACAGACACACTGACCACCAACAGACACACACTGACCACCAACACACACACACTGACCACCAACAGACACACACTGACCACCAACAGACACACACTGACCACCAACAGACACACTGACCACCAACAGACACACACTGACCACCAACAGACACACTGACCACCAACAGACACACACTGACCACCAACAGACACACACTGACCACCAACAGACACACACTGACCACCAACAGACACACTGACCACCAACAGACACACACTGACCACCAACACACACACACTGACCACCAACAGACACACACTGACCACCAACAGACACACACTGACCACCAACAGACACACACACACGGTCTGTCGGAAACTAGCTGAAGTTTCACTACAGCGGACACAGATAAATAATCGGTAGATGAGGGCCGGTTATCGGTTAAGATATCTTTAAATTAGCATCTCTAATCTGATACAACCCATTAGCTTAAGCTATCTGACAACAACGGTCATTGAGGTATAGGACACACTGAGTGTTGAGTTAAAGCCAATATTTCATGCTGGAATTTTAAGTCCGTTGTTATACTAAATACTCAGATATATTTATTTATTTATTTTCATTTTGGATCTTTGTGCTGACCAATGAGAAATGTTGCTATACGTTTTGTGTGTGGGAAAGTTGGACTAAAAAGCAGCAGCAGTATGAAAGTCCTGAGTCCTGAAAAAGTGGTATCGAGTCAACACTAGAGATGTAAGTCACGTCAGGTGTACTTCACGTGTTTTCCAGTGTATTATTCCTTTGGTGGTCTATTATAGTTTTCCCCGTCACTCTTGTATTGCCCTAGTTGCTGGCGTTTCAGGTGACTGATGAGTATTGGCATCTGCTGTTTGCTTTGGATTACACTGTCAGCAGAAACTTCTCTGCCTGTTCAGCCGCAGAAATATTTACATTTATGGTGTTTACATAATGCTATTACTCACGGAAATGCTGCATGAATGCAGTAAGTGAAATAAGCCTTAATTCCCTCATCACAATGGTTGCAAAGAGGTTCAGTATGAAGTGAGACTTGATGATGAATTTCTCTGAGGCCGAGGAGACAGAAGAATAAAAGAAACTGGAGGGCCAGCCAGCTTTGGATTTACTGCTGCCTCCCATGATAGTGTGGGGTTTAGAAACACAGCAAGCCTTATTTTGACACTGACAGCTTTGTGTCGTGTGTGTTTTAAACTCGTCCTGCCCGACTCGCAGATATCTGAATTTGAATATGTAATGTACCTGCAGCCTTACGTGACCCTCAGATTGTGGTGCTGATGCATGTGAAATCTTCTTTTACAGCCATGTGTTTTTCTTTTCTGCTCTGTCTAATTTTTCTGAACAAACCCCTCCTAAACTACGATTTCAACAAAGGACAAACAACCCATTTTTTAAAAATTAAGTTTGTGAGTCATGCAGGCTGCGTTTAAAAGGTGGCCACAGGCTCTGAAAAGTTTCTGCTGAAATTGTAGAAATGAGAAAAAATAGAACAAAACGAGGATCCAAAGAAGGAAAAGAAAAAGAAATCGCTGGATGTTTTATTAAATAAAATGTTTTCAGCCAAGGTTGCTGTTCTTCAGAGTGCAGTATCACTCATCCACCCTTGCAGTGACGCATTGAATGCATACCGTCAGGTGAAAGGAATGTTATCTGGACTACGCGGCGTCACTTTTATGAGGAGGGTAATGTGCAGAAACACGGAGGCAGCTGTAATTTGTCTTTTTTTATGACAAATTCACATTTTATTTGGATGCTTTACACATAATGGATTATATTGTGTGTGATTTGTTTTTCACTGTTAGACCTTGAGCGGTTATGAAGTCTAGTTGGAGGCCTTAAAGCTCGACTCGAGGAGTTTATACGCTGCTGTGAACGAGCGTTTCTCTGACTCACCGTTCAGATATGCAGCCCGCCTCCCTGTGTGTTTGCACTTTGCCGCACGCTTTGTCAGTTTGCATTAGAGCGCCGAGGCCCGGCCCGGCTGTTTACCTTGGTATGTGAAACCTGGGGGTGCTCGGCTCTGCCTGATATAGGGGTTTAACGGCCGATATCGCACCTATATTGATATCCTGCAAATTCATTTATGACCACTTTGATGCCAAAACATCACAAGAACTCAGTGTTTCCCCCCCGGAGCTATAGTCCCAACATAAGCTTCTTAAAAACATGCAGACCATCATGTGACTCTCCACTGAAACCCATACTTGGTTATTAATTGGTAGGTTTAGCAGTTATATAAGACACTTACCCTCTCTGGACGTAAGCAGGAGGATAAAGGTCCACATTACATCAATTTAAAATCAGTAATTGCTAATTTGTGGAAAAGAAAAACACAGTGCATGCTGTCAGTCCACATGGATAACCGGCAGCACTGCAAGTCATCCATGATTCATCTGAGCAGTCTGATGGCAAAGACACCAGCCTCAAAGCAGTCGAGCCAACCCATCCAGATCACGATTTCATGATTCGGTTTGGTAAACGGTATTTATGGTACAGCAAGGTGGCCAATTTCCAATCTCAATTTGAACAGCTTTTCATTTATTTGCCAAAATAAGTCTACTGTTTGGGAACAAGGAACAAGTGCCACTGTGTTATTTAAAAATAATGAATAAGTAAAGTAATTATTGGCCCCACCATCAACAAAAAGTGCATCAGGGCAGTTTTTAGACAACAGTACCTGAATCACTGCTGAACTCCAGCGTCCTCCAGACGGCATCAGGCTGCAGATCTCTGGCTGTAAACCTCCCGATGCTTTAGTTGTGTAGCTGCTCTGAGTCTGCATGTAGAGGCTGGTTCATGCTGCTGGGAGAAGGAGTCGCTCTTTCCTCCCCGACTCTCTGCTCCTATCAACGGACACACCGGAGCGACGTCTCCGTAGATCATTGATCATATTGGAAGTATTGCCGCCAGCATTAGACACACGTGTTGCTCAGCGCTGATACACATGTTTTTTCTTTTATATATATATATATATATATATATATATATATATATATATATATATAGTTAGGGGAAAATATGAACAAACCAAGTATGTTTAAATATCTTAAGCATCTATCATCATGTATTGCGAAGGAAAAAGTAATATACATTACTAAAGAAAAGCTAAAAAAGTTTTTGAAAATATCTGGGGGAGATTTATGGAGTTTTTGAAACTAAATGTTGGTGATAATCAATCAATATAAGAAAAAAATTAGAAGTTGCCCATATGTCCATTAATAATTATTCACACTGTAATTTGTGTAACTTGTGTGTATTTATCTCTGTTTCAATTACTGTTATATTTGTTTACCTACATCTGTGTTTGCTGTTGAGACTTATTGGGATATAATGTGAAAAACCCCAATACATATACAATTATAAAAAGATCCGTCTCCCAAAGCCCTTTTGACTTGTTTTTAATTACTAAAAACGATTAATAGATTATCAGAAGACGTGGTAAAAGATGTAATAGTTGAGAGCTAATTGATTGATTGATTGCAGCTTTATTATTGTGATAGTGTTACCTGGTCCCAGTGAGTGGGGGTCCCACAGCCGTCGCAGGCAGTCGGACCGTGGCTGACTGATGCAGGCTGGGCCGCCGCCGCGGGCTGGTCGGACGGCTGACGGAGAGCGACGAGTTTAGGTCGGCCAGGCAGCGACTCCCCTTGGCTCGCCCATTACAGGAGGAGAGAGAGGAGTTAAATAATGGGATGTGGATCCCCGGCCAGCCAACCAGCCGGCTTTCTCCGGGATCAGCGGTTGGCCGAAGCCTCCCTGTCTCCCTGAGCTAAATTTAGAGCGGAGCTGAGGGGGGTCTTCTCCGGGCCCCTTTCATTATTCATCAGCTGAAAAAGGACCTAGTTCAGTTTCTGCCTTCAGCGCTGAGCCCTGCTCGGTGTTTATTTGTGTCTGCAGTCACGAAACACAAGAGGCAGCAGAGGAGAAACGCCACGGTGAACGGCGTTTTACTCTGCTGTCATGAAATCAGTGACAGGAGGTTTTCATTGCTTTAGTTCGGCTGTGATGTTTCAGATACTGCTGGTGGGGATTTGGACTCTATTAGGGGGATGATGTGTCTAGTTGTCTTAATCAGATTACTTCTTTGGTTGCTGATTTTTCAAGACCAGTGTTAATTAGTGGTAGGAACGGTTCTGTTCGCTTCGCTAGTCGCGGTTCGGGTCTTGTATGTGTGTTAGTGTTTTGTTAGGTCGGTCCAGTGCTGCCAGCTCCTCAGTAAGGACAGCAGCTACTGGCTGTCCTCAAAGTCCATAGAGGACGTCATCACTTCATTTGCATAATGACCATGTAATTGAAACTGTAATAGACGCTGTAGGAGAGACGAGTAACGTTGTGAGAGACAAAAAATGAGTAAAAAACACCCTAAATATGTTTATAACTACCAATGAACTTTCTTCTGTCCATTTTTGTTTTTGTTTAATGCCACTATTCCAACCCTCCTCCTTTATCCGGGCTTGGGACCAACAAAAGTGACCCAGAGGAGGCGCTGTGGAGGAGTTGCTCAGGTTTTAGTGTGTTCAGTTCAGACTGAGACATGATGAGCAGCCAGCCAGATGTTTGCTGATGTCCCAGAGAGGCTCACAGCCAGTGGACGAGGTGAGGAAGTGACTGTTATTTTAGCTCAGACACAGAAAGTTTAACATTTACATCCAGCCAGCGGCGGCTTCGTGTGATTCGTTAGCCTGGACGCAGAGGGATGAACATCTCCTGCTGGTACTGCAGCTAGGAGGGACTGCTGTACGACGAGGACTGGGGGAGGGGAGGAAGAACCAAACCTGATTTCACTCCAGAGTCTCCACAAGTCTCCAGTTACACCAGAAGAAGCTGCTGGGTTTGTCTCTAGTCAGTTTTTGAAAAATAGTTGCGTTCTAGGAAAAAATGTCAAACAATCGGGTCGATTAATCGATCGACCGATGCCAGTTTTTTATACTATTTTGCCGATGGAGCCATGTGACCACGATGGACCCCAACACTGTGTGTGTGTGTGTGTGTGTGTGTGTGTGTGTGTGTGTGTGTGTGTGTGTGTGTGTGTGTGTGTGTGTGTGTGTGTGTGTGTGTGTGTGTGTGTGTGTGTGTGTGTGTGTGTGTAGTGTGAAATCTTTTTTTAAACCAACAGCTGATTTGAACATACGTGAACATTTATTGTGCAAACTGTACAATAAATGTTCACATTGATGAAAAATGATTAGATTAAAGATAGATAGATTAAAAATGCAGTTTTTATGCAGTTTTAATGGACGTCAATGTGGCCTTATTGGTCATGAAGGTGTCCAGAGGGTAGTGAAGATGAGGAGGGCAAGGGCTTAAATGTATTGTGTTCACAGTATTGTTTGTTGTTGGAGCGATCATATCATATATTTTATACCATAATCTATTTCAGCCCCAATGAATATTAATTACCAATAGATATAAAAACATGACAATTCAACAGTTTTTAGGAAAAACTGGGAAATGTTAGGAATATTTTATTCAAGACCGCTGTATACAACCTTACGAAGTTGTATCACATATTCCCTTCATTTCATGTCATTGCAGTAGAGACTAAACAACAGCAGTCAGGATAAAAATCTCAGTTATAATGTGAAAGCGGTTGATTTCACGTCCCGGCTGCTGCGCTGAACTCTGAACGCCGCTGTAAGGCCGAGGGTTGCCCCAGAAACCTCCAGGCGATGCGTCAGCGCTGCTTGAGGAATGCCACGGGCCGGTTTCCTCCTATTGTGACCGGCTAGAGACCCCCCCACCACCCCCACCACCACCACCACCACCACCCTTTTCTCCTCTTCCCCCCTTGGAGGTGAATAGAGGACTCAGAAACAGCAGACTACCCACCCCCTCCTCTCACACACCGTCCTCCTCCTCCTCCTCCTCCTCCTCCTCCTCCTCCTCCTCCTCCTCAGGCTGCTCAGCGAGCCAGCAGGAGTCCATGTTTCAGACTCTAAAATAACCGTAGCATCGCGGTTACTACATAATATATTATTCGTTGTAGGTGACCTTTTTATAAACAGTTTAAGTCTGCAACTAACAATTATTTTCACAATAAATCAATAAAAAAAAATGCCATCACAATTTTCCTCAAGCTCGAGCGGACATATTCCTATTTAGGGCTGCAGTTGATCAATAAGATGTCAGCTACTAAATTAATTGGCAACTATTTTGATAATTAATCAGTTTGAGTCATTTTTTAAGATAAAATAAGTAACGTAAGTAAGTAAATGTGAATATTTACTGGTTTCTTTAGTCCTCTATGACGGTAAAATGAATTTCTTTGAGGCTTTGGGAAACACCAATCGGCTGTTTTTTATCGTTTTCTGAGATTTTGTATACTAAACAACTAATTGATTAATTGAGAAAATGATTATTAGTTGCAGTCCTTTACCAAATAATTGCCATTTGTCCAACCAACAGTCCAAAACCCAAAGTTATCCAGTTTGGCTGGAACCAACTGAAATTGTGGCATTTTTGTGTAAATAAATGTCTGAAATGTTTAATTAGTAAAATTGTTGATGATTAATTTTCTGCTGATTGACTAATCTGATTGTCAAACAAGCTGTAGATCAATTTCAGAAAGAAACAAAGATAAATCACTTCATCGGATATAATCTCACTAAGTTTACATGCACATCAGATCCAGATTCAACGGTATTTATCCCAGAAGGGCAGTTTTGTTTTCCAGTCCACCTCGATCATACACAGACTTGTAGACAGCAGCAGCCAGCATTAGCCAGAGACAATCGATGGATAAATAGATGAGTGCAGAGAGAGCAGAGATGCTCACCTTGTGGTCCTGTTCATACTGACGCACTGGATATAAGTTCAGGTTAATAGGATAAATAAGTAAATAATAATAAAACAAAAACACATTCTAATACATTGCAAACTGCATTTGCCCTTTTTATATATATATATATATATATATATATATATATTCCCGTTTGCATACAGCCATTCACACTCGGATTAATATAACCTGTGGCGGATCTTTCAGCTGTGCTGAACACAGCTGCCTTTCAGTCCTTCAACCACCTTCTTGGAAATATTGTAAATAATATTGTATAGATCGCACAGAGCTGGTCATCAACAGGCGAGAGGCCTTGTGCTGCAAACTGCTTTAAAACCCAAATCAGATTCACACTCTGAATGAATACATGTCCAAATAATGCTGAATAATATCAGCATGTCTCACGTGTCTTAATTGGATAAATAATAATGTAATAGTAGTGTGCAAGTCAGCGTTGTCAACGTAAACACTCCATTAATCACATTTTAATGAGATAAAAGTCGCATCGGTTTGTGCAGGGTTTGGTGTATTTCTGTGGTTTGGACACTGAGGTGTCTGTCCTAAATGTGTGTGCTTTAATGAATAATTAAATTGGTGTGTTGTCCCGCTGACGGAGGATTCAGCAGCACCCAGCCATCCACAGCTGGAGCTGCACAGACTTATTCTCCAATTCTGTGATTTAGCAATGATTTTATAAAGAGTCGCTCGTTTATAGTTATCATCGTACTAATGCATCGTCATTTTTCTGCTTAATGTGTGAAAAGAGTGACACATAATCCTTCCAGAGCGGAAAGTGTCGTAAAAAGGTAAAAGAAAACTCAAAGGTGCTCAGTTTACAGGTACAATGAGTTGAATTTGAGAAGCTGAATCCAGCTGAATTATTTCCTTTGTTATGACATAATCATTCATATTGTTTCTGATTGGCAGTCGTTCAGACTGGTTTGTGTGAACAGCAATGGTTGGCCTGGTATATACTGTAAAACGCTGCTTTAACATGTTCATTGGTTATCACATAACGCTAACACATAACATTACGCTTTATCTGTTCTACCTACTTTATCTATAGCTGCTGTGTATGGATTTGATGTGAAATGTTGGGACAGTTTATCATGCAGTTAGTGGTGACACAGTTTCTGTTGTCTCACACACAGAAATGCCTGAAATGGTTTGTCAGATGGCAGAAAGCTTATGGGAGTGTTTAGAGGTGCAGGCACACATCGCAAATATTTGTACCAGTTTGGGCACATTTTAATCTACGTGGAAGGTAAAGTGAGGTAATCTTTATTATAGCCCACGGCCGATTTGCTGCACAGCCAGCAGTAGTACAGTCATCACACCAATCATCACGCAAACAGTTCAGCAGACCAATAGCAGCCATGAGTCTGTTTGTCCTGACTGGATCTTCTTCATGACTTTAACCTTATACCAAGTTTACTGCATATTCAAACAATACCTTCTGACCTGTTTCTGTTTTTGAGGTATGTGACCCAGCTCAAGCTACAGATTCAGTTCAAGAATAAAACGGTGGTGTCAGCGTTTAAACGTCTGCGTTTCCGATAAAAATACACAAACAACGTCAGTATTTGTTTCAGAGGTTAAGACTTCAGGAGGTAGTGAGGAGTAAAGGCCTGTATACACCAGGCAGCGACAAAGTGTGGCTCGCCCACAGCCATTACATTTTTCTGCAGCGTGGGAGTGGGAGGCGTGTTCACGTGTTTCAGGCGGGAAGAGATTCTTTTGGATCGCAGGTCAGCGTAGGATCCTCTCAGGGCCTCATTTTAAAAGTCATACACGGGGGGCGTGATGAATAAATGACATGAAAATGTGAAATACTCGCCTGCGAAAACGTCTAGAGCTTTTAATGTGAAAGGTAAGAACGGAAAGAGTGGATCTGGTCTGTGCTGCCTTTGTCAAGGTTGTAAGGAGTATTCACATTTGGTTTGGTTGTTTTATAATCCATATGAATGTAACACACAACATGATTGGTTGATGCCTTTATTCACAGTGACAAAGCTCAGAAAAATCGGTTACTTGTGTGAAAGTTTTATGACAAAAACAACAGTAAGAAATATCCCACAATTACCCACAAGCCCATGAAACTCACCATTCAGCACTGTGTGTGGAGATGATTGTTTCTGAATCTATTTGCTGACTCTCTTCTCCAGGCAGACGAAGCCTCTGACGTTTGCTGACTGCATCGGCGATGAGCTGCCGGTCGGCTGGGAGGAGGCCTACGACCCCTCTGTCGGCGCGTACTATGTCGACCACAACACCAGTGAGTTTACCGCTCTGTGTTACCGCTCTCTGCTCATCTCTTCATCTGTAATCTCCATCTTCTCCCCCCATCATTCCTGTTCCTTGTTAACTCTTAACTCTAAGATACGTGGATCAGAAAACTAAAATAAAAATAAAATTATGTTTATATATCAATAAAATTATGAAGACATCATTTTGCAGTAGTTCATCCAGCAGTTCTAATAATCAGGAAGTGTCTTATCAGTCTTCAACACTGTTATGCCAAATCTTATTCATTGTTAAGCTTAACCAGAATAAATACAAGTAATACGATAAGTCTGATATCTCATCTCTGATTGACTGAGTCATGTTTGATGCCATTTGAAAACAAACTGGAATTTGGCAGCAGACAGCTGTTGATTTTAATACTGTGACCATCACAATTTCAGTGTAAGTGCACAAACTAACAAGTGTTCGTGTGTCTTTTTGCGATCTGTTTCCTCCTCCACTCATTGTCTTCCTCTTCACCTTGTTTTCCTCCAGAGAGCACCCAGCTGGAGGACCCTCGGGCCCAGTGGCAGCGGGAGCAGGAGTTCATGCTGCGGGACTACCTGGCCGTGGCCCGCGACGCACTCAGCGCCCAGAAGGAGATTTACCAGGTGAAGGAGCAGCGGCTCCGCCTGGCGCAGCAGGAGTACCAGCAGCTCAACGACGCGTGGAGGGACAAGTCCACGTCGCAGACCAGCTGTGAGTAGCGTGGAGACAAACCGTAGACATGGTGTGACTCGCCTTAGTTACACTGGGAAACAGAAAAACAAAAGAGGGAGCAGGACTTGGATCTGACAGCGATGGACCACAGAGCACACATGCCAAACTCAAATGTGGCCCGCCACCTCATTTTATAGGGGGCTTGCTAAGAACATATTATGCTTATCGTACAATTCTATGCCGCTTTACAGAAGCACAGTGTCCTTAAACTACATGTCCCACAATGCATCTCCATTTTGTTACATGCGCACTGAAGCGTCTCAGTATCAGCGGTTTCCAGCAGCGGCGCTCTAGCTGAGTGATGGAGTCATAAAATAATCTGAACAGAACCAAGAAAATGTCCAAGAAAAGTAAAGTTGGAGCAGAGGGAAGGACAGAAAGAGGATCCATGTTAGTGGTTGATGGAGACCAGCCGGTATGTCTTCTTTACTACGAGGCAGTAAAACACTGTCACACCACTGTCATCTACCACATGATCTCAGCTGATCAGCTGCTGATCACTAACAGTTTATACGCCACAGACTGAACGATAGATCAGAGCTCATTGATCTGTTGGACTAGAGTTCTGCCCCTCTCAACTCCCACCACAAAGTTAATAAACTTTTTTCCCCCACTAACTTTAATTCAAACCCCTTTTTTTTTTTGGTTTTCCCCCCCCCCCCACCCCCCCCCCAAATTTTTTTTTTACTTTTTTCCCCACAACTGAACTTAGATCAGACTCATTTATCTTTTGGACTAGAGTTCTCCCCTCTCAACCCCCACCACAAATTAAACTAAGATAATGGAAACTGGGTTTGATCATATTTGTGTGATGGTAAAAAAAGACCTTTATTAGTCACTTGTGTCCACATACAGTATTTTTGTGTCTACGTGCTGCAGATATATTGATACACAAGCATGTGTTTTACCTACTGAACTCATTTTTTAAATTAATTGTACAATATTTCTGCTTGAAATTGTTTTTCCTGGACTTCTGCTTTCAGAGCTTGTTATTAAATTATTACTAAAACTAATAATAATCAAAAGCAGAGGCAGTTTTGTAATATGATGAACAGTAGATATATTTATATAGTCTTATAATTACAACCGGCCCGTTGAGGGGAACCAGATGACACACAGTAATAAAAGAATAATACAGGTTTCAATCACACATTCGGCTCCCTCATTGTACAATAATAGTTATAAAAGCATGTGTACATACAAGAAAAAAAAATCTTTAGGTTTCTTTAATTTAACAGACATAAACAGACTTTCCCTCAGTGACTTTAGTTGGTGTTTCTGTGTCCTGCTCAGAGGTTTTTTTTCATGGGGAATAGGTGAAATAACCGAATGAGAGACGAATATGACGTGTCGTTCTTAACACCTCTGTTTTCTCTTCTTATCTTTGCTTTCTTGCAGTGAACTCCAGGTCGTCCTCGTCCAGCAAGTACGACCCAGACATCCTGAAAGCAGAAATAGCCACGGCCAAAAGTCGGGTACGAACCTCTCCGTCCTGTTTCAACCTGGTCTGGCTGATCCCTGATCTACTACACGTAGACCTGTCTTTTTAGATAGATAGATAGATATTCCTTTATTAGTCCCACAGTGGGGAAATTCAGTTTTACACTCTGTTGTTCACACAGTACATATACATGTCAATGGAGAGATGTCAGAGTGATGGGGCTGCTCCTGACAAGCGCCCAGAGCAGTTGGGGGTTTGGTGCCTTGCTCAGGGGCACCTCGGCAGTGCCCAAGAGGTAAACTGGCACCTCTCCAGCAACCAGTTGGTCTTGGTCCATGGGGGATTTGAACCCGGGTCCTCCACATCCTAACCCAAGTCCTTACGGACTGAGCTACTGCCGCCCCCAAGGCTACAACTAACCTCTGGTTCATCACTGAATAATCTGTATGTTTTAGTCAATTAAAAAAAAAGATATGTATTTTATTAGAATAAAATTAATGCTAAAACAAAATCTGGATATCTTGGGATTCTAGACTGGAAACAAGACGTCGCCTGAACATTTTTCACTATTTTCTGGTACGTTATAAATCAAGCAGGTAATCATTTAATCTTGAAAAATAATTGGCAGATTAATCGATAATGAAAATAATCGTTAGTTGCGGCCCTTGTAGACTACATTTGCCATCTCATTTTGAAATTAGTCATGTTATGGTTTTATCTTGCTGTTGTTCATCTTGAAAAGAACAAAAGACAAAGGTTGTGATGAAATTATAAGTCATTATTTGCGGTGTACAGGAGGATATTTGGGATTTTGTGAACAGGACTGCCTGTTCACTCAGAGGAAAAGCACATTTCAAACAGGATGCCACCCCATGCTTTTACTCCTCCTGGCTGTGGACCAAATATGCAGCGAAGTCACCTGCACCAACACCAGTCATCCAAATTTAGCACTTTAATTGGTGGAAAGCCACCTGACCGCATATTAAACTCATTCTGAATGTAGGCTATAATACTACCACTAATACTGCTGGAATATCAGGTTAAAGAAAGTCTTTTTGTTTTGAAGATTCATGCGTTCAGTGCAGAAGTCAGGACCAACACCTTCTACTTATATCTAAAGTATTTAAACAGTATTTAAATAGTTTTCTGTCTCATCTCTCAGGTGAACAAGCTGAAGCGGGACCTGGCCTGTATGAAGCAGGAGCTGCAGTATAAGGAACAAGGCTTTGAGACCCTCAAAGAGTAAGTGGTACATCCTGACGTCCTCATGCAGATACTGATGCATTCATCCTCTCGCCTCCCCTCCCTTGAATTCTCGCCGAAGGGCATTTATTTTTGTTGACCGCCGACTCTGGGTTTTGATCCTCACGCTTTACGCCACCACCAGCTCTCCTAATTTAATTTGAAGAGCAAAGCAAAACAGTGAGAATCTGACTTGAATAGCAAGTATATGTGTGGCTTTCCCTCATCACAGATATATTTCTGCCTTCAAAACACCATTTCAGTGTAAAACAAGGTTTTGTAAAACCTCTGTGTCAGTAAAGTGGAAGCCCCCTTGAAGATCTCGGTATGCGGCAATTGCAGGTGTGTTGTTGGATCTCTCTTCCCAGAGGTTGCCTGTAAATTTTGCCTGTAAATTTTTCAAAGAATGTCACCACAGATTGTTTGTAGTACTGCAAATGTAAGACTTTCATCAGTGGGCCATACGCTCAGTCCCCAAAGTGTCGATGATAGATAATGACAACAGGCATTTATTTAAATGAAACTCTTTGAGATGATTTAACTGTTTCTCTATAACTATTTTCTCTATAACTATAAAAACTCTAAATGCTGTAAGTGTGTTTGGTCAGATTTGAGTGACCGTGACCAAACAGCACGCCCCATCGTTCATCGTAGGAGGCTGAAAATAAGTTTACAGAGCCTCTAAGATGGTGATACTCTGCCTCCGCTCACTCTGTCTGTGAATACACAGTATAAACGTCAGTAAGCCACAGCTGCTGTTATTAGCCTAACTCTTATTTATGGTCAGACAGCAAAGTAACATCCCAGAGCAGCAGAATTAATGCCGGCCTTGTTAACAGGCAGCCTCTGAGAGCAATATCACGGTCTGAAGTGAGTTATTGTTTTTATGAAACAGTCATTAAGTATGACAGTGTGAAAGTTATAGACCTTTCCAATTAAAATAGTTTTTTATTCATAAATACTAATGTTCACGATATAATAAGCCCTCCTGCACATACAGAGGCGGTTGCTATGGAACGGTGGTTGCTAGGGAACATAGACTAGGACATAGCATGTTTCTTTTGTCATCATTATTTCATTATTTGGCTCTATATCAATGTATTTTATGTTGCCAGCAGTCCAGCGTCAGCAGGACGACTCAGATAACTGCTGGTATGAGGTGGAGGTGGAGGTGTGTTGCTTGGCGTGGCGAGGATGCTGCTCCGCTTTTCTCTGGTCACACTAGCCGCCATAATATCTCTCGTGTCAAGACCCCATCAGAAAGCATCTGAATCGTGGCGGTTGGTGTATTTCGGCATATTCTGGGCAACATTGTGGGACCTCCTCCTTACGTAGTGCTGCATGTCGTTTAGCAGGTGGATTTTTTGTTTCTGGAGATGGGCCTGGCTCAATGGACTCCTCCATAGATGTTAACTGTAAATATGCCCGTCCCCCATGACCCTGGCGCTAAGCAGCCATGACAACACGTTACGTTTTGTTCCCAGATGCAGAGTGAAGCTGAATGTACAAAGTACCTGATTAGATGTCATAGCGGCGGTATGTGGGTATTATGTCACGGCTATGAAATTAGCTTGCTTGATTCGAGCGTCCTGTTTTATGATTAATTTTTTAATGCTCTTTTAGTTGCCTAGCAACAGAACAATTAACTTTGACTGTACTAAAACAAAGATTTGGTGATCCTGGTGATTCATGGTGAAGATGAGGAGCCATTTTCCTGTTGTTTTACTATGATGCTTACAGCATCTCCACACATTTTTAAAATTAGCCAGTAGGGACGTTGTCTGAATCGTGTTTCTTCTCCCTGTTTCTACTCCACTCGCTCTACTGCGTTCTCACCCTAGCTCTTATCTTTCACTGGTCTTATCCTTATCTATGACACCATCGCTCAGGCATCACAGGAATACTGTTGTACAGCGGAGATGAGGAGTCGAGACGGTTGGAATTTGTCCTGTTGAACAGTAAATGTGAAGCTGAACGGATGAAAGTTGATTAGAAACTTCAGTGCTGCTTATCAGCTCAGTTATTGCCTCAGCATTATCACACATTCCATCCGATCATTAAACACTAACCCCTCTATAAACGCACCCGAGGAACAACAGCCGAAGAATGTGAATTTAAAGGCAACACTCCTTCGATGTGACCTACTTCCACCCCTCAGAATATGAAGCTCATCAGAAAGTGCAAGGTGGACCACATTTAAAAGGGATTTGTTCCTCCGTTTGTTCTTTATCTCAGACTTATGTTGATTTTTCTGTTTTTGAATTTCACCACATTAGAAAGCTGACATGCAGATCCCCTGTGGCTCGATGCTGAATTGAACAGGAATGTCCGGTCTGTTTGTCTTGCCTCCCGCAGCACAGCGAGAGTGTCAGGAGGATTAAAGAGTAGCTGGGGTAGAGTGGTTGGACGGCATTCCTCCGTGACTTTCCTCTCCTGTTACAGTCACCAGACGGCATCCAACAACCAATCACTGTTTGCAGGAATACGAATAAGCTTAGACTGGAATGCAGCCGAACACTCTGCACACTCTGTTAAGATTTCACAAAATACGGGTGCACAAGAGGGTGTTTCATGATGTCGGCTGTCACAAAGAACAGAAAGAGTGGCAGCGTAAAACACTGTACGGACAAAGGCATGTGGACATACCTGTTCATACGTATACTGTGTTTCTAGGTTTAGGTTGTGTTCCTATTACTTTAGACTACCTGGTCGTACAATAAATCAGACAGGTCACAAGAAGAGATGTCACAATGCCAGAAATGTACTAGTCCATACCAATACCAGTGAAATTACACGATTCTTGATACCCAATTAAAAAGAAAACAATAAATCACATTTACTTCAACATGCACTCCTTTATTACCATTTGGATACTCATTTTTGAGAATGTATTATTAATGCCTGGTGCAAAAACTTTGAACGCATCATGATAGTTTTAGAAGCTCAGTACTTTTTACTTAATAGAGCCTGAACGCATCATAATGTAAACCTCAATGCAGCCTCCGCATGTTAGCTGTTCATTATTTAGCCAAGCAGGACTGTGCTGCCCACCAGCTGCTAACAGGCTAAAAAGGTTATCTTTTAACACACACAATCTATAACATTATCAGGGAAATTTCTATCATTCCCGGGATGACGAGGCGCCGTTAGTCTCTTGAGCCCTGATCCTGGTACGAAAAACGAGTACCATCAAGTTTTCTGAATTTCAGCAATGCTTCGGTGCCGAAGTGTCGGCTCCCCTGACATCCTTAGTCACAAGTTGATTATCAGTATAGAAAGGCAGAGAAAACATTTATACTCCTCAATGTTATTCTCATTTCTCAGGTTTCCCTCTAATATTGTGATTTAGAGGATGTTTAAAAAAAAACTGATAGACATACAACAAGTGGTAAGGGTTCACAAATAGACATTATTTTGTTTTTAGGGGATCAAAAATGTTGGGAACCACTGTGCGTGACAATAATGTGCTTCCAACTTTGTGGCACTAGTTTGTGTTGGTCCCTTGTTCCAACATCCCAGTGCCCCTGTGAACATATATAGGTCCAGAAAGAACTGATCGTCCCACCCTGGGGAGTGCAGAGAGCCCTGACCTCAACCCCATCCAACACCTTTAGCGTGAGCGGGAACGCTGCCTGCAGCGTTGGACCTTTAAAATCTCAGAAAGTTAACCTGGTGATGGTTTAGGGTTTTATATCAGATCTCTTTTAGAAATCAGAAATGAGGATGAATGCAGTATGACTACAACTGCAGCATGCTACTTCATCACAACATCGTTGTGACATTGTGACAACATACTCCAAACCAAATTTGAAGTGAAGAAAAACAAGATTTGCGATTTGGAAAGCAGCCGATATTAATGTATTAATTAACGTTATACACACAAGTTGCAAAAATACGTAACTTTTGTAGCCTACTTACACTGGATTGCGGCGTCAGTGAGCTGTCAATAAGCTTTCAACAGCTGCTGTCTGTCTGTGCTTGTTTCTTTTGTAGATATGTCACTAGTGAGATATCCTTCTGGGTCAGAATAGACAGAAAAGCATACAGCATAATACAACAGGATGTAGCAGGACATCCTGGTGTTTTTGGTATACTGCATTTGATGCATTATGTATTGAAACATGCTAAAACTTGGATAAATTGTGCGGTATTATGGGTAATGGAAGGCACACAGTGTTTTTGATAAGGACATCTCAGAAACGTAGATGTTTACCAAAGCATGAGCTCCGGTTGTCAAGGTAAAGCACAGCTCCCAAATGGTCGTTGTAGTCCAAGAACAACACCGTTTCACTAACAGTGTTGAATTTCAGTGTCGCTGTAAGTGACTGTAGTTAGTTAAATGTTTCAGCTTCTCATCTGTTCAGTGTTTCTCTGTCTCTCTGCGTTACTGTAAAGAGGTTGTGATTATAAAAAGGTTCATAACAGCGTTTTCACTCAGCGTAAGTCGTGTTTGCGAAGGACTCAGAGGATTACTTGTTCTCTCTGCCTGTTACAGACAAGTGCCTCTCTCCCTCCCTCACTTCCTCATTCTCTACCTTGTTTTCTCTCTCTCTCTCTCTCTCTCTCTCTCCCCCTTTCCCTCTCTGAAGAATGTGGAAGGACCTGTTATTGAGATGCATGCATGACTTGCTGCTGACAGCTTACGTAGCTGCTGCTGCCTCCGATGGCTGTTTCATGCAGCGACTCCTGTGTGTTCTCCCTGCAGCCTGCTCTTCCCAGTCAGAAACACTATCTATCGCTGTGTGTGTTAGCCAGGAGCTGAGAAAACATTCAACACTGTGATCAAACTGATCAGGAGGATGTCCACACCGAGCCGGCTCTATGCGTAAACGCGTTCCTGTGAAATGTTTCGGAAAAGGTTGCTGAGCCGCCTCCTGCTTTCCAAGACCTCCAGGCCTGTTTTAACACAGCTGAACTCACCTTTTAGTTGGTCTCACTCGTTGTGTTTATATTCACACACATTTATACACATTTGAAGTATCACATAAGGAAAGCAAAATTTGATAAACGTCCTCAGTTGTGCAGAGTTGTTTTTACGCTTGCTTGAGATGTTTTTTGCCTTTGTTGAAAGAGTCGATGGGCTGAATGTGTTGTGGAAACACTGAATAAATTCTGTCCTAGTGAACATTTAACTCAAATGACTGATGAGCTGTTTCTGCTGTCGGTGTCTCCTCAGATATCCCCATAAAGTGTAAATGAAACATGGCCAATTCTAGCTGACATGAAATGATAATACAGTAGTTCCTGAAGACCTGTCTTCCCTCCTGTCATAGATGGTTAGATAGCAAGGCGTTTTCTACCGGTGTTACACTGAAATCTGTGACTGCAGAGGAGCCAGCAATGTATTAGGTCCCCACCTCTGATGGCTGTCGTCAGGAATTACGACCCCGTTGTTACCTGTGTAGGTGTTGTTACCATCATAAATATGACAAAAAACACACAAAACTAAATTATGCTTTTTCTAATGTTAATATTTTTAATTATTGGATATATTCACAAAACTCTGAGGGGTCACATTCACTGGGGACAGCCGTCAGAAGTGGTGACCTCGTGTTGCTGGATCCTCTCTGGTCACAGCTTTCAGCATAACACCAAACCTCTGTTCACTGCTGGATTACAGCCCTGTGTAGCCTGCAGCGCCAACTTCTGACCAAAGACCAGTTTATTCGCCTATTAAAATTTTCATGAGAATTGGAAACTCTGCTGTTAATGTTCCAATATTTTATTTGGACCGTCGGCTCCATGATATTGATTAGCTTGCAGCGAGCAAATTTCTTTATCAGCTGATGTTCTGAAGCGACCAAGCAGATCCGTGCTGCATAGCTACTGTGAGTTACAGCAGGCTGGCCAGCCATCGCTTAAACGACAGTATTTTACTACATTAGCTGCACACTGGTGGCGCTTTAGGGGAGCTGAACGGACGCAATGCGCACAAACATCATGTGCTTTGGATTTTCCCAGCAAAGCAGTCCAGAGTCCTTTACATAGAGATCAGTCCACAGGCCGTTATAGGCAAGCGAGAAAGATGGACGGTCTCCTTTTTTAGGTTACATTACAGTTCCTACACACATTAGCAATATAAAGCAATTAAAGCACATAAATTATTACATATAGGACCTTTAAATTGATTAAGCCTTCCATCCATAATTAAATTAATATTATCATTAATAGGAATTATTGTTATATAATTACATTAAAAACTTGAAAAAATATGATATAATAATAAATCATTGTGGGCCACATTGTTAGTCCTGGTTTTCCATCATACTTTCATGATGGTGAAACAGGTTTTAGTTGCAGTCTATGTGGTACGTGGTATGTGGTGAACCCTACAGAAACCCTGATCAAAATGAACCATCATATGATCGGATGAAAAACCCTTAAATGAGGAGTTGAAGGTTTTATTGTCTATAGAAAACAGTTGCATATTAAAATAAGCCAGTTAGTTGTGATGCTGATGCTGCAGCTTTCCAGTGTTCGGTCCATCAAGGTGTTGTGAGTCTACAGGTTTTTATATTTCCTCTGGAGGAGGTGTACAAATTAGAGAAATCAGGTAGTGCAGCAATTGATTTGGGGAAAACAAAGACCTGCATATTTGCTGGTCTCAGCAGTGCTCGTCTGAAAACCACGAGCCCCTAGACGTTTGAGAAACAAGCCTGTGTGGTTCACAGGCAGCAGAGAGGCCAAATTTTTAAATCACTTTCAAAATGAAATCGTAAATCAATACTTTGCCGAGGTTTGTTAACACAGTGTAGAGCTCATAACACAATTTAGATAAATTCAGACATAATTTCCTCAGAGAATAAGTAAACACTAGCTCAAAAGAGAAGATAAGTGTGAGGAAAGTGAGAAATGCTGCGCCTCCACCTGCTGCTGAAGTGCCCTTGAGGGAGTTGCTCTACCGTCCCACGTTTCCAGTGAAGCCTGTCGAGTGACAGCCAGAGAAAGGCTGTGGTTACACCGGACAGCTTTCACTTGACACCTAGTGTAACAGTATGAAAATGAGCCAAAGTGTTGCTGTAATGTGTACACGCTCGGCTCAACCAGTTCCTTGTTTAAACAGCCAAAAAGCAGCAAATAGAAGGTCATTTTTGAAACTGAAAATCTGTCCAGGGCAGCTGACAGTGAATGAGGTGATCTGGGGACATTTTGACAGCTTGATTGGCTGCTGCTGAAACCTTACTGCCACTTCCATCATCATCCAAGCTGACCTTCATCTCCTGTCTCTTTCTCGTCCCCCAGGATTGACCAAAAGGTGTCCAACAGCCCGTATGGCTACAAGCTGCAGGAGGCGCAGACTATCCTCAGCGAGGTCCGCTCCATCAGAGATGCTATCAGCTCTGGGGAGAAGGAGAAACAGGAACTCATGCAGGTAAAAAGACATCTGTAAAGCCCCTTTTCTCCGGGACAAAAACCCACTAACATCTGGCTTTCGTCTTCAGGGGGAAAGGTTATAATCAGCATTCGTTCCCGGGACAAATGACGGTAGTGCAGATATTTATCAGTTGGCAGTGATAGAAGCATGACACCCGGTGCAGTGCTATGTGATGCATGTTGAAGTGAATATAATAAATGAAATCAACAGGGATTTGGACATTACTTACAATAAAAAGGCTGTCCTCAATGTCACCAAACTCCAGTCAGACAACATTTTACCTCACTGACCGTCGTTCAGGCTTGACAGAAACAGAATAAAACACATCAAACTGTCATTGCTTGTCACACTGGTTTGAGAGTTTGAAAGAGACTGAATAAGTAACAGATATTAAAATTACATTTTTACTGTTTACTAAACCTGTTTCCAGTGCCGGCCGGCGAATCGGTGACGTTAAATGTGACACGCCAGGAAAAAGAAACAGAAAGGCCACGACATACTTCCAATGCGAAAGCCTATCGCCTATTTTAGTGTGTTTTCCCATGTTTAAAAGATCTGCATGTACTTGCAAGTTTTGCTGAATCCTGTAGTAACAATCTGAGCCTGTCTGTGGCAAAAACAAGCACTTTTACTGCCGTTTACAGCGTTCGCCTCAACACTGGACCAATCTCAGGAATTGTTGTCTCCATTACTTCGACACAGAAACGACAGAAAATAGAGTCTAGGTTGAAAGTTGGATAGGTCCAAACGAAAAAATCAGATCAAAAATCAAATGCTTACTGAAGAAGTACCTTCATTTTCTTCTAGTAATTCAATGCATGTTTTTGTAGTAGCTCATCTCACTTAACTAAGACTGAGCTAAAAAGCGAACTCTAACGTGCGAGTAGTAAACCTCCGTACGTAACAAAGTTACCCATGTAAAAGCTTAGCATTGTTTAAAGGTTGCTGAAGGCTGCGTGTTGATCAGCTCTGGTATCAACCTGCTGCCGAGAAGGAAAGAGGAGACCGATAATCCAAACACTGACATGTGATACCAAGAGCCACGTGTGGATCATGTCAGAAATCACACCACGATGAGCGTCTTGTCACAGGAATAAAAGGCTCTGATGTCGCTGTGGGGTTTGGACAGCTTGAAGTGCAGTGAAAGGTTTTGTTTTCTAATCAAAGCACAAGATGTAGTGAAGTCCTGGTCGGCTACAGGGTGTCTGTCTGAGAGCGAATCGTGCTCGCAGCCAGCTTCTTTCACAGCAGCTGCCATGTTGTAGGTGTCAATGAGATGGGAGGTCCACACATCGCAGTAGCTGACCTTTATTGTGTTTTATGTCCTGTTCCTAGTAAATATGATGTGTATTTCTTTTACTTTTCATTCACTGACTCAATTAAACCATCCATGTACTTTGTTCTGCAAGACACAAAATTAGTGAATAAGACAAATAACATGCTGTAACACAATCATCACACGTAAATCCAAAAGCAAGATTTTTACGTGAGGGCAAAAAAGGAGAATAAACAAATAAATAAAAATTAATAACATAAAATAGAAGCAAGGAGAAACAGCCATACAAATAGAAATAATAATAATAATAATAATAATAATGGTAAGTAAATAATTGAGTGGAAACTGAATTGAAATGCATTGAAATAATAATAATCATGATCATCAAGAGAGGAAATGCATATTATACTAAAATACATACTAACAACTTAATAGGTAGATAAAAGCTCATCACGAGACACGAATAGAGGATGTCGTAGTACTTCCCCTGTTACAGTACACGTAGTAATAAGTAAAAACATACTTCCCTGTGAGAGAGAGAAAGCAGAAAAGAAAGCAAAACAAGATCAGTACATGGGTGATACTTATATATTTTATTTCTATTGTTTAATACTTATTATTTTACCTTCTAAAGGGTGTTTGACTACATTTACTTGTCATCCCAGCTATAAAGTGGTCCCCTACTCCCCTAAATAGACAGACTGATAGGTGACAAGCACCAGAATTGAAAGGCTCTGGCTTATTTACCCAAGATGGACTTTGCAGTGAGGTCTCAGTATAACTCAAATCTGTGGTCGGCAGTGATTTGTGACTTAGAGCAAGAATAGGAGATGAACGGCGAGTCTGAGGCGAGGAGATGAGGGCATCAGATGACTCTCAGGAGAGTCTTTACTCGTGTTAAAACACTTTACATTATATTGCTGTGAGAGAAACGGCCGGATGTAGTAAAACAGATTTAGTGACTGGATGAGGATGAGGAGGAGGAGGAGGAGGAGGCTGCAGGGAGGCAGGTGGTGTTTTAGTGTCACAGCCTGTCGACCTCACTCAGAGAGAAATGAGGGCTGTTTGTGAGGAGATGAGTTTTCTGTGTTTTGCTGGCAGTGCCATTCGTCAACTACGAGCTTTGCTTTCCTTCATGTGGGGTAAACGCTGAGTGGATGATGGTGAGTTAGGAGCTGCATCTGTGAGCTGCCAGACTTTATCTCGGTCAGTGCTGATATTTCAGGTGATGCTGACTACGCTTACATGCACAAAGTAATTTGTTTTTTTTGCCCTTATTCTGAAAAGTTTTTGTTCCGTTATGAATGAGACCAAATGCAGATTATGCTGCTTACATGACCTGGTATCTAATCGGTAATATCATACCATCCTTTATTGTGTGTGACGGCATTGCACTGCAGTAAGAACACTAAGCATTTCCAACATAGCATCGGTTTGTATTAAAGTTGCATGATGGGACTTGGAGTTCACAGACTGCAGATACGAGGGAAGTGGAGATGAGCATGTTTGATCTTCCTGCAGCAACTAGTTTCTAGTTTGCTAATAAACAATAAATCATCATTATGATGCCTCTATGTTCAACTTTATGGTTCAGTCTTGTAAAACATTTTTATGTTTCTTATAACGGAGCAGATGTCCTCTGATGCTCCAGACACGGCGATGCCTGCATGGCATATCAAACAGCTAATGTCTATAAATCCTCTGGACAACCATTTTGAGCATTTTACATACAACATACACCCCCATACATGCATATATATTTATAATATCAGTGTGTGTGTTCAATAATAGATAATAATAGATAATCTGCTCTGAGGACCCCCCCCACCATCTGCAGCTGACAGCTCAGTCTGCGATGTGTGTGTGTGTGTGTGTGTGTGTGTGTGTGTGTGTGTGTGTGTGTGTGTGTGTGTGTGTGTGTGTGTCTGTGCGTGCGTGCGTGCGTGTGCATGTGCGTGTGTGTTTGTGTGTGTGTGTGTGTCCTGATGAAATACTACCAGCAGTGCTGGTACATGTTCAGACTGAGTGAAGTAACAACCCACGCGTAGCAGCACAAACAGCCTTCTTCAGGGCGTAACCCTCGGCACACACTTTACCCTTTTGTGAGTACAAGGTGATCGCAGGCACTCGATGACTGCAAACACCGAAGCAAGAGGCCAGTAAACTCACCGGTGCGATTCATTTGGGCAGCCGTGAATGCGGTAATCATACTCTGGTGCGAACCAGAACAACTAAAGGGAACAGAAACACCGACTGCTTGTGTGGGCATTTGTTGAGATAGACACAGGTAAAGGAGAGGACTGATTGATGATCTGGGCTGAAACGAACACACAGAATATGATAAAGTGCACAAGAAAAGTGAGGTTTATAAAGTCATTGGAGATAAACTGTAGAAGGGATTCATGGGCACAGTGGATCATTGCAGCATCAACGTGAAAAAAACTGACAGCAATATATCGAAGTGTGTGATTCCCTGCGTGGATGAAAAATATAAATTCACTCCTTCATACACACCCCTCAGCAATTACATTTGTTTATTTGTGCACAGTGAAACCGAACTAGACTAAATAGAAAACATATCAAATGTATGAATTTCACTTTGATTCAGACTAGACAAACTGACTATGGCTGGTCATAGTGCCCCAACAGACCTCACTGCCAACTACTGTTTAGAGCAGAAACAATAGTCCATTAAGTAGTTAATTAATTCAGATATTCCCAATTGCTGCTTCCCACTGCAGACACCAATGATGAAACAGTAAAAGAGCCACTTCGCTTATATGCAGCCGTTGCTGTTCCTCTGGCCCTGCGATGGTAAAGCTCAGATTGATGTAGCTAGCCTGGTCACGTCTTTTCATGATGCTAGAAGTGGCGCCGTTCTGAGGCTCAACTGCCGACACCGACTCGTCTTCAGCACTGGAAGGTTCATCTGAACTGTCAGGGTCAGCACTGCCTCCTGATCACCATCAGCAGAGTTACTGTAGCAGCCACGGTGCTGCGTTCACTGTCTCCAGTTCACTGTCGGGAGAGTTACTGTAGCAGCCACGGTGCTGCGTTCACTGTCTCCAGTTCACCATCGGGAGAGTTACTGTAGCAGCCACGGTGCTGCGTTCACTGTCTCCAGTTCACCATCAGGAGAGTTACTGTAGCAGCCATGGTGCTGCGTTCATTGTCTCCAGTTCACCATCGGGAGAGTTACTGTAGCAGCCACAGTGCTGCGTTCACTGTCTCCAGTTCACCATCAGTAGAGTTACTGTAGCAGCCATGGTGCTGCATTCACTGTCTCCAGTTCACCATCAGTAGAGTTACTGTAGCAGCCACGGTGCTGCGTTCACTGTCTCCAGTTCACTGTCGGGAGAGTTACTGTAGCAGCCACGGTGCTGCGTTCACTGTCTCCAGTTCACTGTCGGGAGAGTTACTGTAGCAGCCACGGTGCTGCGTTCACTGTCTCCAGTTCACTGTCGGGAGAGTTACTGTAGCAGCCACGGTGCTGCGTTCACTGTCTCCAGTTCACCATCAGTAGAGTTACTGTAGCAGCCACGGTGCTGCGTTCACTGTCTCCAGTTCACTGTCGGGAGAGTTACTGTAGCAGCCACGGTGCTGCGTTCACTGTCTCCAGTTCACCATCAGCAGAGTTACTGTAGCAGCCACGGTGCTGCGTTCACTGTCTCCAGTTCACCGTCAGGAGAGTTACTGTAGCAGCCACGGTGCTGCGTTCACTGTCGGGAGAGTTACTGTAGCAGCCACGGTGCTGCGTTCATTGTCTCCAGTTCACCATCGGGAGAGTTACTGTAGCAGCCACGGTGCTGCGTTCACTGTCTCCAGTTCACCATCAGGAGAGTTACTGTAGCAGCCACGGTGCTGTGTGTAGTGTCGCTGACATTCAGCCTCTTTCCCAGTAAAAGTCTCCTCCACATTTAGTTTAGTTTAGCAGGTTGTCAGCTGTGTGTCTGCTGGATTAATGACAGCGATTGTCTGTCAAACAGTGTTTGTGCTAGCTGCTAGACACTATCAATTGTTAATTAATAGTTAACATGCAAAGATTTGGTGGCTCAGATATCACAATAAGTCATGCTATCATGTTGGATGTTGCAGGGACTGTGATAAATGCTACTGCAGATCGCACTTTTCTGCTTTCATAGAAAAGTGAACTTCCTGTACACAGATTTGATGCTGTTTTATACAGTATTCACTTCATTTGGAACACAGGGAGTGATAAATTAAGTCTAACAGCTGCTCCATTGAGAGAAAACTGCACCTCTGAACCTGTTTTGCTGTTATTTTTCTTTACCAGAGCCCTGAGAGGAAATGTAGGTCTGATGAGCTCAGAGTATGATTTTTTGGTGATGAAATTTTTAAATATAAATGTATTTATGTTTATTATCGCTGTATAACAGCCATGTGTAGCTTTATGCTGATATGTTGCTAAATCAAGGCTCAGGAAATAAAGAGACCCAGCATCATGATGATACTGAAACACTACCTTTATCATAGAGCTGGTGTTATTTTTCTGCCCCATCTGAAAAGCGAAGATAAGGTGCATTCCACAGCAGGCTTCAAAACCAACCGCAGAGTCATATAAGATATTCATCACAGCCGTAAAGATGAAAGGATGACTGCGGCAGCCTTCACCGCTGCTGCCTCTCTGGAACAAACGGGGAACATGCAGCAAACAGAGGGGCTCGTCTATCACACTTTACACTTTGGTTGTTTCTAGATGCTCTTTGCTCTGAGCAGCTCTCGTCGAATGCCTTGAACAGTGAGACAAACTGTATTTGAATCCCTGAAGCTTCACTTCCTAGATGATCAAACTGTTTTACTGTATCTATTACTTTTTCTTCTGTCATGTTTTTACTCGCGTAATCTGTGTTTGTCTCTTGTGTTCATCCAGAAACTGGCGGTGTTGAAGGACAGTTTCCAGCTGGACTCGGGCTCCCAGCAGGAGCTGTGGGGCAGCAGTCCCTCGCTCGCCAACTCTGAGCTGTCCATCCCTCGGCTCTACTCCGACGCCGGCTCGCAGACGGACATCCCCGCCGAGGTGAGTCCCAGGTTCCAGCTTTTCACCGTGGGGAGGAGTAACAGCATTCGGAGAGGTCACACAGATCTGTGGTCTGGGTTTGGTCTGGACTACAGTAGTCAGCGCAAAATTCAATATAGTCAAGCAGGTAAAAAGCAGCATTAAAAAGTTTTCCAGCTTTAAACTTCAGACATTTTTTCTGTACTGACAGATTCAGACGACAGACTGGGTCTCAAACCTCAAATGTCTTTCTGAACAGGGATATTAAAACAGATTTTAAGTCTTGTTGATTTATTATTTAGGGTGTTTTCATATTAAATGCGTTTGATTTGTACTCAGTAAGACTGCCGTCCCTCTCCACTGCCCCGGCGTTCAGCTTTCACATTAGTAAGTTGTCGTATCTGAGTACTCTTTGCTCACGTTGTCACTACGGTGTAGAGAAGTGCTACCCAATCACCAGATCTCCAGCCCATACGAGCCGACCTTCGCATTATGCACACTACGCCTACCCTGCTGCTTTATCACCCATGGCCGTGCTCTTCAGAGGATGAGATAGACACATGCTGCCTGCATATGCTAATTTCCGCATTGATTAAAGCCTGCCCTTTCAAAACTACTTGCTGACTACTCGCCTAGAATAGCAGTCCACTTGGTTTTCACACCTGATGTGACCTGTACGCGAGTACACACTAATCAAACAAACTGGACCTTTGTGGTCAAGTAAAGCCTCCTTAGTTAGATATTGCCTGATTTGATTAATGATTGTGTTGATTTTATTTATTTAATATCCAGTGGGAACCACTGGACTACACTACCGATCTGTATATAAAAAAGTTAAACCAAACTCGTTGCTGTATCAGAATTAACAATCAAACTGAAACCGTTTTCTCTGCTCTCCTCAACGCTACCAGTCTCCGTTGGAAAAAAACAGTGATTTTACCTCACAGGACAGCGGAGCTGCTGGTCTACCGCTGCCTTCATCGGGTACTTTCTTTGTGTGAATATGTGACGTCGGTTAGTACAGATTCACCAGAGTCGCACACTAACACGAACAAGCTAAGCAATAGAGGCGGCGGTAGAACGGCAACTCCTGTCTTCTGTGAGGTAAAATTACTGTTTTTTTCAATGGAGTTTGGTGGCTTTGGCGAGAGCAGTGATGGATACAGCGGCTTCAGTTCCCTGTTAGAAAGGGCTGCCTGACTACACAGACTATGGTCAATCACCTCGTTAAACCCCACTCTAAAACACCCAAACTACCCCTTCAAGTACAGGATCTGACCCTTGGTTACTGAACTGATGTGTGTCATTGTCCATCATGTCATTGTGTTGATTTTCTGTTTGTATTCAGTTCATGACGAGCACCAATAAACTGGCAGAGAAGGTTCGTCTGAGTCTGAAGTACGAGGAGGCCAAGAGAAGGTAGACCTGACGTTGTCTAGATAGAGGAGTGTGTGTGTGTGTGTGTGTGTGTGTGTGTGTGTGTGTGACTGATCTGCTGTCATGCTTTAACATCTGAGCTCAGGATCAACACTGTAAAGCGAGGAGGATAATGTAGCACAGGGTTGTTGTCATCATCTCTATAGGAAAAAGGTTTCTATACTAAAGTCTAATTATTGACCAGTAAAGATTAAACTTTGATCTACTTTTCTTAGCCAGAGAGTAATTGATGGCTTGAATATTGGCCAGGTTTATCAGGTTGATTAGAGACAAGATAGAGTCAGCTGTTAATTAAACTGAGAGCAGTCTGAATCCACATCTGTCTGCTATAATTGATGACTTTCTCCTTCTTCTCTCTGTTTGTCCTGCACCTCCTCAGGATCGCCACCATCGAGGTGCAGATCGCCAAACTGGACAGCGAGGCGTGGCCGGGGCTGCTGGACCCGGAGCGAGACCGCCTCATCCTCATCAACGAGAAGGAGGAGCTGCTGAAGGAGCTGCAGTACGTCAGCCCTCGCCAACGGCTGCAGCCCAACGACGCAGAGAAGCTGGAGACGGAGAAGAAGCGCCTGGAGAGAGACCTGCAGGCCGCCAGAGACAACCAGAGCAAGGCTCTCACTGAGAGGTGGGCCGAGGATATTACATGTGTTTAGTAAAATACCTGAGATGATTTAACTCTTAGTAAGAATCAAAATCTGTAACTGACATGTAAACATACACGCTAAACAATAAAACACCTGAAGAGAGCAGAGCTGGCATTAGCTGACACTAGAGACCGTTACCAGCTGGAGCAGCTCCTCGGTTTTATCCTGGTTTACGTGTCTCCAGCGTCGTGGTGACGGTTACAGCTGCTGATGTGGACCATCTCCTCGGTTTTATCCTGGTTTACGTGTCTCCAGCGTCGTGGTGACGGTTACAGCTGCTGATGTGGACCATCTCCTCGGTTTTATCCTGGTTTACGTGTCTCCAGCGTCGTGGTGACGGTTACAGCTGCTGATGTGGACCATCTCCTCGGTTTTATCCTGGTTTACGTGTCTCCAGCGTCGTTGTGACGGTTACAGCTGCTGATGTGGACCAGCTCCTCGGTTTTATCCTGGTTTACGTGTCTCCAGCGTCGTGGTGACGGTTACAGCTGCTGATGTGGACCAGCTCCTCGGTTTTATCTTGGTTTACGTGTCTCCAGCGTCGTGGTGACGGTTACAGCTGCTGATGTGGATCAGCTCCTCGGTTTTATCCTGGTTTACGTGTCTCCAGCGTCGTGGTGACGGTTACAGCTGCTGGTTTATCCTGGTTTACGTGTCTCCAGCGTCGTAGTGACGGTTACAGCTGCTGATGAAACCACTGACCTTCTACTGCTGTTGGACCCCTTCGACCTTTAGACCTTTACAGACGTCAGACCGCTCTGATGATTATGAAGAGTCAGGGATAAGTATGACAGTACCCTCCTCCTCTCCTCTCCTCTTCTCTCCTCTCCTCTCCTCTCCTTTTCTCCTCATCTCTCCTCTCCTTGTCTCCTCTCCTCTCCTCTTCTCTCCTCTCCTCTCCTCTCCTTTTCTCCTCATCTTTCCTCTCCTTGTCTCCTCGCCTCTCCTTTTCTCCTCATCTTTCCTCTCCTTGTCTCCTCTCCTCTCCTTGTCTCCTCTTCTTGTCTCCTCTCCTCTCCTTGTCTCCTCTCCTCTTGTCTCCTCTCCTCTCCTCTCCTCTTCTCTCTTCTCTCTCCCCCTCCCCTCTAACAGGACTCTTGTTATTCGTCGTTCAGGTCAGCCTCTACCTGAGCTCAGTCTCTCTCTCTCTCTCTCTCTCTCTCTCTCTCTCTCTCTCTCCTCTTTTCTTCGTCCTCATCACCTCTACCTACCCCCCCCTCCCCTCTCTCTCTCTCTCCCCCTCCCCTCTAACAGGACTCTTGTTATTCGTCGTTCAGGTCAGCCTCTACCTGAGCTCAGTCTCTCTCTCTCTCTCTCTCTCTCTCTCTCTCTCTCTCTCTCTCTCTCTCTCTCTCTCTCCCCCCCCCCCTCTCTCTCTCCCCCTCCCCTCTAACAGGACTCTTGTTATTCGTCGTTCAGGTCAGCCTCTACCTGAGCTCAGTCTCTCTCTCTCTCTCCCCTCTCCCCCTCCCCTCTAACAGCACTCTTGTTATTCGTCGTTCAGGTCAGCCTCTACCTGAGCTCAGTCTCTCTCTCTCTCTCTCTCTCTCTCTCTCTCTCTCTCTCTCCCCCTCCTCTCTCTCTCTCTCCCCCTCCCCTCTAACAGGACTCTTGTTATTCGTCGTTCAGGTCAGCCTCTACCTGAGCTCAGTCTCTCTCTCCCCCTCTCCCCCTCCCCTCTAACAGGACTCTTGTTATTCGTCGTTCAGGTCAGCCTCTACCTGAGCTCAGTCTCTTTGTGTTTCGTCTCCTGTTGCTGTAACCTGAGAGTCAGCAGATCCTGGTCACTAAAAGAAGCTCTTGTAGTCGCCTACACTCACTGACACAGGAAGTAAACCTACACACTGTCGGCAGGATTCACTGAATCAGTGTCTTTGAGTTTGTTGTGGAAATTGTAAAGGCTTCACACGCCCACGGAGGTGTTATCAGATAGATGGACACTTAGACCTCCGCTAAAATCACAAGGTCATGTTGTCTGGTCCAGGTGATACCTCCAGAATTAATGTTGATCTGACCCAGACAGCAACCAACCTGGATATAAGGCTGGACACTGACCTGGAGCCGGACGCACAGGTCAGATCAGTGGTCGAGTCCGGCTTCGTCCTCCTCAGGTTCTGGCCGAAGTTAAATCATTTCTGTCTCGCCATCATTTTGAGGTTTTAATCCAGGTCCAAGAGGAAGTTGAGAAGTGATCCTTCTCTGTTGCCGTCCCAAAGCTGTGGAATCAGTTACCCCCACATCAGGTGGGCCGACTCACTTCCTGTTTTTAAGTCTGATCTTAAAACACAGTTCTTCTCTTTGGCTTTTAACTCAGTTTGAGAGGCTGATTTTAATGGTCTTTATTGTGTTATTTGTTTTTTTTGTCTTAATCCTTTTATGTGCTCTTACTTGTATTTTCAAATGTGTACAGCACTTTGGTCAACGACGTTGGTTTAAAGCGCTTTAGAAATAAAGTTGTATTGTATTGTAAAGTTGGGCAAAGCTTCGCTGGGCATTGTGCAGTGCGTTATAATGACAATGTTAAATGAATAAGTTGGCCTTCTCTAAAAATCATAATAAGACGAGCAGAAGAGGAAGGCAGATGTCAGTAAGGCTGAAAACACCTACACAGTCTTGAGAAGAGAAAACCTTTGTGTGGGCGTGTAGGGCTTATATGTTGGCGTTTCTTCATCAGCCACAAACTTTTACACAGAAATTGGTTTTAACATCACTGAAAAAGTCTTGAATGTACTTTGAAACCTTGAGATCAGAGCTGATACAGAAGCCGCTTGGATCCACTTGAGTATTAGATATGTTCATGCACAGACCTGAGACCTGATATTATAGTATTTTTTGTTATGGTATTTTTATTGTGTCCTTTCTATAATTTTATCATAATCTTGCGATTCTATGTTTATATTATGTACTTGACTTTTGCAATACTTTGCCTGTACTTTTATCTCTTCTTAATGTGTTTATTGTCTGCACCAACCACCAGATTCCTTGTAAGGGTACTTTCACACCTAACCCGTTCGGTTCAGGTCCATTTGCCTGGTTAGTACGGTTAGTTTGGGCTCGTGTGAAACCTCAAACCTTACAGTAAATATACACATCAGGAGTCACATCATGGGTCCTGATGATGAGGATGGCAGTCACCAAAACTGTCCAATCAAAATGTTACCTGTCGGTCTCTGTATCTTCAGGTTTACTCCTCTCGTTCGTTTGTATAAAATCATCGTGGAACCAAACCAGAAGTAAAATTCAGCAGTGCCTTATCTGTCCCCTTGGTCCAGACCAAACGAAGCAGACTGCAGGTGTGAAAGCGTCCTGAAACGGAGCCAAGAATCAATGATCGTAAAGAAAATGGCCTTAAACCGGTAACATTTTCATTCAGATCATCAGAGAATAAGTAAACGAAATGAGGACTGAGCAGACATCTGATGCCCGCTTTAGGTACGAGACAGTTGTCCATACTGTGTGCTACAGACACATTTCAGTCAAAAAAGCATTGAGGCTTGATCCCGAACCCAAGGTCCTAATGTACAGTATAGAATCACTAGGAATGAGACAGAAAACACGTCACAACGAGGTTAACATGAACAGCAGCAGCAGGCTGTAACCTGATGAACGGCTTCCCCTCTTTGGCCTGTTTCCTCTCAAACGCTGGATCATAGTAACAGCTGTTAATGGACCGGTTTCCTCCCAACAAAGCTCATACCAACAAATGACACCGCTGTCACCGGAACTCAAAGTGGCTGCTCACAATAGCCAACACATCGCCGCCGTCGTGTCATACTGGTTAACTTCCTCCAGCGTTAGCAGAGATGGAGGATTACGTTCAGTGTTTGTTTTATTTTCTTTTTTTGAGAAGGTTGAATGAGTAGATTGAGGCGTTTCTTTCCACCTGCAGGTCTTAAGCTGACTGAAAATAAACGACACAACGTTTGTTTGTTTGTAAAATGTAGTTTTCTTCTGGTGATTTCAGGCTGCGACTTCACTGCAGGAGGAACAAGCTGGTCAGAGAGCTGGAGGAGATGGTTCGACTGGCCACATCACTCCATACTCAACTCAAAAGGTTCGTTCATCTCAGTGCTGCTGTTAAGCTCTCAACGGATAACCCCTGTTTTTACAATGTGGATGACATTTATGAAGTATTGTCCAACATTTGTCTCAGTTACTCAACAAGTTTTTTCTCTGATCTTGAATCTTTCTCATAAAATTTAGAATAAAAGTTCAGGTGAGGTGAGGCTTAACCTTTATCTTCAGTAAAGCAGAGACCGTTTATGAATATGGGAGCAAAGTTGGGCTGCAACTATTATTTTCACTGCTGTCTGATGAAATCTGTTGATTATTTTCTGGATTAACTGATTAGCTGTTTGATGATCAGGAAACTTAAAGTCCAACATGACGTCCTCAGATGTCTCGTTTTGTCCACAACTCAAAGAAATACTGTCATAGAGGAATAAAGAAACCAGAAAATATTTATATTTAGAAGCTGGAAACAGAGAATTTTCACTTTTTGTCTTAAACATGACTCAAATCAATGAATCAGTTATCAAAATAGTTGTTAGTTAATTTAATAGCTGACAACTAATCAATTAATCCTTGCAGCTCTAGAGCACAGGCATTGGCTAAAAGCTTGCACATGTTCCAGATTCAGCGCTTTGCTATCAGACGTGTGGTCTTATTCACAGCTACATTTATTTAATGCCTCCGTGCCGGTGACAGCCGTTACTGGAGCTGTTGTGTTTTCAGGTTGTTCGTCCGTCCGTCTGTCCGCCGGTACGTCTCATAAACATGAACATGACATCTCAGGAACACCTGAAGAGGATTTCTTCAGACTTGGCACAAACGTCCACTTGAACTCAAGAATGAACAGATTTTGGTTGTCCAAGGTCGCTGTGACCTCTCAAACACATTTGTGGCTGTAACTCAAGAATTCACTCGCTAATTGTGGTAATCTCACACCGATGGCAGAGGCATACATCCCTCCGGGGATTAATAAAGGTTCACCTTATCTTATCTTATCTTACAGCTGTTAGGTGGTGATTTTAGTTGATTCATAATTACTTTAGTTCAACGTGTGTCTTATTGACCATCAGATGGTTGGCTGGAAAAGGATCATCTAGTTATTAGATTGAAAGGCGGCAGTGAAAGAGGGCAGAGGGGAGGCTGAGAAACCTTTAGTGACCAAACATCCGCCGTTGATGGAAGATATTTTGTCCTCTCTGCCTTTTTGATTGCACCACAAATCTAATTTTCCAGCCCAACTCAGAACACCCTCAGGAATTACGTTATTACGAGATGACGAAGGCTGTGAGAGCTCTCCATGTTTAATAATAGCGTTTAATATTTAACAGTTGTGAAGTTCAACAGTGTGATCTAAAAGGTTGACGGTGAAGGGCTGGTTTCTCTCCCTCTCTCGTCTCTTGTGTTCGTCCCGTCCGTCCTCCTGGTCTGATGGACGTCAGACGTCTCCCCGGCGGACAGGAACTCCTCTCTGTCGGCTAACGAGCCTCTCTGCTTTAATTACAGAGCTGCTCATGCAGAGTGGAGAGGAAAAGAAATGAGAGAGCAGAGGACGGACAGAGGGGAGAAAGAAAATGACTTTCCTCCTGAAAGTAGTCCCTCAAGTCCAATATTTAAGGTGTAATTCAGGTCCTCAATTTGGTTTGAAGCTCTTAACATCTCGCCTGCTGAAAAAACATAACCACAAAAGTCTTACAGCTTAAAGTTTATTTATAAAGCACATTTCATACAGAATACATAAAACATAATAATAAGAAACACAAATTAAAAGGACAGAAACATTGCTTAAAGTTGTTGTGATCTGTATATCACAAGGTGATTTTCAGCTGCAGACTTTACAGAAATAACTTAAAGAGAAATGAGTCTGCTGAAACGACGACAAGGAAAAGAGGAGGGAGAGACAGAGGAGACGTAGAGAGGAGAGAAAGAGAAAGGAGGGCAACATATGAGACGACAGCAAAGGAAAGTAGGAAACGGTGTTGAGGACAGACGTCTGCCTGCAGTGTTTCCTCTCTAACAGCCATCTGTCCTAATCCTCCTCTCTTCTCTCCTCTTTTCCTTCACTGCTGTCTTTTAGTCAGCTCACTGAAACAGTAAAATATGCTGTAGAAATGAATTCGTTTTTAGTTGATGCTTGTATTCAAAGTACAACAGCAGAAACAAACTGGCCACAAATTACAGTGGAAAACTTGCAGATCATCAGGGATTCATAGGAGTCATAAAGGAAGCTGCTGAATTACTTATGGTCTGTTTTTAAAGTACGTCTGCAGGCTTGTTTAAAGACAACATCAACAAAAGACGGTTGTCAAGGACATAGTTTAGAGATCCTCTAAACGGTTTTTTACAGTTGACAAGAAAGCTTCAATAAAGAAGTTCAGGTCAGCGTCTTATTTAGGCTGCTCAAACAAGCTTTAGGCTAAAAGAGGGAATCTGCAGGTCTTGAAAAGTCTTAAAAAGCATTGAAATAAACTGTGAAAAACAAAAACAGGCAAAACATGCCGTAGGCTGTAATGTTGAGTGTAATCGTGTGTCCATGTTGTATTTTTTACTCTCAGAAATCGTGTTGTCGTAGATCATAACTCTCTCTCTCTCTCTCCTCCAGCCTGTCGGCCAGCACTCTGTCCTGTTCGTCCGGCAGCAGTCGAGGCTCTCTAACGTCCAGCCGTGGCTCGCTGGCCACCACCTCCAGCCTGGGCTCCACCTCCTCCCTCAGCTTCACCGACATTTACCTGGAGCAGCCCGAGCTGGCTGACCCGGACTTCCAGAACAAGCTGGACAGCCTCCTGCAGGAGGGCGGCCAGGGAGGCTACCGCCCCTCCAGCTCCATCACCACCATACATGAACACGAAGTGGTGACGGGCTCTGGAGGGAGGGACGCTGAGAGGCCCAAAGCGGGCAGGGTGGGAGGAGACGCGGCGTGTCCTGCTGGAGGTGGCGCAGGAGGAGGCGGTGGTGTCGCAGCAGACTTGGGGTCATCCAGGATCCAGGCGCTCAGACTGTCAGAGACCCCTCGCTCCATGAGCTCTTTATCTCCTCGGTCGTCTCTTTCCTCGCTGTCTCCGCCTTGCTCGCCGCTGGTCACAGACTCTAGTTTCCTGTCTGGAGAGACATTCACAGGCCAGACGGGGCCCGGCGGGTTGAGCCTGGATCTGGAGCTCCAGAGCAGGCTAACAGAACTGGAGCTCAGCCTGGACTCTCGGGAGCAGCGGCAGGAGGAGCTCAGGGGGCTGGAGGAGAAGCAGAACCACAACATCACACTGGGCGAGGAGGTCAAAGGTAAACAGGAAGCTGTTGTTCTTCTTCATCCAAAACCTTCACACACTCCACCTCACAATCTTCACCGTACAGCTGCGACGATTAATCGATTAGTTGTCAACTATTACATTAATCTGTTACTAGTACGTAAATACTCTCTGATTCCAGCAAAGTTTCTGCCGATATTGTCTAGAGGCAGCAATGATACGCCGGCAGCTTTCCATTCCAAAACCAAAAGGTTAATGTGCTGCTTTAATATCCTCCACTCTTCTGGCTTCAGTCTTCCTACCAGATTTTGGTATCTGGTCATATCGATTTGCTCCAACACTGATTTTGAGTGATAAAGTCTGACTTGCAGTCAGCTCTCCAGTTCATCCCGAAGGTGTTGGTTGGGGCTGAAGTCAGAGGTCTGTGCAGGCCGATTTGGGAAAACCATTTGGAGCTGGCTTTGTGCACTGGCACTGTCATGTTGAAACAGTGAAGGGACAAACCATGGATGTATAATAAGACCTGCATATGTTGCCGCCGCTCAGCCTTGCTTCCAGTTTTTCCCATCAGCTACGAAAAATCGCTGTGTAGCCCAAAAAATAATTTTCCCCATAGACCACCATTGTAAAGAAACATCTATAAAACTGTTGACACAACACCTCAAACTGCAATCAGGGACAGTTATGATGCTTTCTACTATTCATTTTTGATCCTTTGAGGTTTTATAGTTGTAAAACTTTCTTCAAGCCGAGAGACGTGATTATAAAATCTGTGACATCTTCACAGTGTGGAGCCTGTGGGCTGAGTGGGAGAAACTGCTGCACATACTCAGTGGGCTGCATATCCCAGAAATTAACCCAGATGCTAGAAAACATTTAGCCGTATGTGCCAGGCGAGCAGTTGTCATTGAAATGAGCAGGCGCCATCTTGGGGTCCGGTATTGAATTGCTATTATGCATCCATGGGACAAACACAAACTGTGGACACAAAGTTGGCAGCACATTATTGTTTAAAATATAATTATATACTGTAGCATTAAGATTTGGCCTGATTGGAACCAGGGGGACCAGACCAGGAAAAAATCAACAAGTAAGTCGAGACACTTGCAGTTCATTACAGTGTGACTTGTCATTAAATCTGTGACCGAGTCTCTTATCCTCAAAGCAATCATGTCACATTTCAACAGCAGCAGGAATATGTTTGCATAATAACTCAGGGGTGCAGGATAATGACTCAAATAATAATCCCAGTTAATAACATGAGAACGATAATCGTGATGAATTGTCTGCAATTAGATGAGCAGCAATAAGAGAGAGAGAGGACATGGCAGGTGATGTAACACCATTATCTCTGTTACACTACACGCCAGAAAACACTGCAGCTTCACTGGAAAGCGGGATACGAGGAATCCTCCTCGTCTGCACTGTGTGCGATGAGAAATGTGATACTGTGTGTGAAACCTGATTGCTGGTGGGAGCAATGAAAAGAGGGGAGGTGAAGGTTAGGAGGGTGCTGGATTACAGCCGCTTGATCACCCGAGTGTGCTGTTTGAACTCGTATATGAAATGTACTGCTGGGGGTTTTATATTTTAATTTACCTGTCGGTGTTATAGTTCGATCTCAACATAATACAGTACGTAAGTAGGCAAACTTTGATTAATTGAACTGATTTTGATTTGAAATTGAAATGAATTTAATTAGTAGATTGTCGGGCTGTTGGACTTTACCAACATTTGATTATTCTTTCTAAAAAAACACACATTTAAAGTATTTCAAGATCCATTTTTGCACAGTTAAGCATGATATGTCCATGACATTCCTAACTGGCCACAAGCCTCGTAGCACCACGTAGGGCCACATAGCATCATGTAGCGTCTCATAGGGCCTCGTAGGGCTTCGTAGTTTCTCTTAGGGCCTCGTAGCGCCTCGTAGGGCCTCGTAGGGCTTTCGTATCTCGAAGGGCTTCGTAGTTTCTCTTAGGGTTCGTAGTTTCTCGTAGGGCCTCGTAGGGCTTCGTAGTTTCTCTTTTTAGGCTTCGTAGTTTCTCTTAGGGTCTCGTAGCGCCTCGTAGCGCCTCGTAGGGTCTCGTAGGGCTTCGTAGTTTCTCTTAGAGCTTCGTAGTTTCTCTTAGGGCCTCGTAGGGCTTCGTAGTTTCTCTTAGGGGCTTCGTAGTTTCTCTTAGGGTCTCGTGCGCCTCGTAGGGCCTCGTAGGGCTGAGTCTTTTTTTTTTTTGGGCTCTTGCGCCCCCTTGGGCCTCTTGGGGCTTCGAAGGGCTTCGTAGTTTCTCTTAGGGTCTCGTAGCGCCTCGTAGGGTCTCGTAGGGCTTCGTAGTTTCTCTTAGAGCTTCGTAGTTTCTCTTAGGGCCTCGTAGGGCTTCGTAGTTTCTCTTAGGGCTTCGTAGTTTCTCTTAGGGTCTCGTAGCGTTGGTTGTTTCTCTTACTTCGTAGTTTCCTCGTAGGGCCTCGTAGGGCTTCGTAGTTTCTCTTAGGGCTTCGTAGTTTCTCTTTGGGTCTCGTAGCGCCTCGTAGGGCCTCGTAGGGCTTCGAAGGGCTTCGTAGTTTCTCTTAGGGTCTCGTAGCGCCTTGTAGGGTCTCGTAGGGCTTTGTAGTTTCTCTTAGGGCTTCGTAGTTTCTCTTAGGGCCTCGTAGGGCTTCGTAGTTTCTCTTAGGGCTTCGTAGTTTCTCTTAGGGTCTCGTAGCGCCTCGTAGGGCCTCGTAGGGCTTTGAAGGGCTTCGTAGTTTCTCTTAGGGTCTCGTAGCGCCTCGTAGGTTCTCGTAGGGCTTCGTAGTTTCTCTTAGGGCTTCGTAGTTTCTCTTAGGACCTCGTAGGGCTTCGTAGTTTCTCTTAGGGCTTCGTAGTTTCTCTTAGGGTCTCGTAGCGCCTCGTAGGGCCTCGTAGGGCTTCGTAGGGCTTCGTAGTTTCTCTTAGGGTCTCGTAGCGCCTCGTAGGGCCTCGTAGGGCTTCGTAGTTTCTCTTAGGGTCTCGTAGCGCCTTGTAGGGCCTCGTAGGGCTTCGTAGTTTCTCTTAGGGTCTCGTAGGGCTTCGTAGTTTCTCTTAGGGCTTCGCAGTTTCTCTTAGGGCCTCGTAGCGTCTCGTAGGGCCTCGTTGCGCCTCGTAGCGCCTCGTAGGGCCTCGTAGGGCTTCGTAGTTTCTCTTAGGGCTTCGTAGTTTCTCTTAGGGCCTCGTTGCGCCTCATAGCGCCTCATAGGGCCTCGTAGGTCCTTGTAGCGCCTTGTTGTGCCTCGTAGCACCTCGTAGGGCCTTGTAGCAGCGTTTTGAGCTGAACTTTTTAGGACACCCTGTTTCTATTTATTTCTGTCGCTCAGTTTGAAAGTGCCACAGTGGAGGAGGAATGGCTGATTGGTAAAGCTGACTAGAGGAAGATCACCAGGAGGTGAACGTTTCCTACTTGCTGTTGGCTATATTGTGTCATTTGCAGTAAATATCACAATAAAAAAAACATGTTTTCTGTTAAAAAAGTACAAAAAAGCCAACTCAGCCTTCTTTACAGCGGTTACATCGCCAGTTGTGCTGCTTTTTTGACATGATCTAATATTAATTTTCATATTTCTGTTTTTTACTGTTCTGATATATATTTGAATTATTTGATGAAGAATATTCCTTGACAGCCCTAGTAGACTGACAGAAAATGAATATACATTTTTGATAATCATCATTTATTACGCAAAAACAAGCACAAGGATTTTATCATGTCTGACTTTTTTCCTGTTGGCTGGACAAAGCAACACATTAAAAGTACGCTGAATTAACTGTTAGCGGGTCCTGACTGCATCCCCGTGGATGTACAGACGCCTATCAGTGGATCAATGGATTAGTTTGATACTAAAGGAAACTTAAAACATGATGGTTCTCCGGTTCTGCAGCATCTTTTTCTGTGATTTCTAAGCAGATTTATGGATGCTGATATGCATTGGACATTTGAGACAATGATATTTTGAGACTGAATCTAAAACATAATGTATTTTCTGTGTTAGGATTCTGAGGAGAAGTAACCTTAATTGCTGTTGCAGCTGAGATGAATGGCAGCTGTATTCTGGTGCGGGTCAGTTGAAGTTTGAACTGGGCTTTGAGCAGCTGAACATGACTCAGGTTTTGGTTGCAGCCTCAGGTGAAAGGTGGACGTGGTGTCTGGTTTCTTGTTCACTCTCCGTCGCTGCTGCCGGGCCTGAACAGTTACCAGGCTCTGATGCTGTACAGTCCAGTCAGGATCCAGGAGTCCACTGTGTCGGCAGCAGGGTGATTATAGTAAACTGAAATGAAAATTAGCAGTGAAAAGTATTTATAGTAAACTGAAGCTAAATAAAACCAATTTATTTTAAGAAAAAGTAAACTGAAATGTGTAAGTATTAGGAATATTAGGGCCACATTGAGAGGAACAAAAATCTGAGATTTCAACAATAAAGTCATAATATTATGAGGAAAAAAGTCGCAATTTAATGAACTACAACTTTTATGGAGTGTCACCAGGTTCTTCCTTGAAAGACACATGGTCAGGAATGGGGAACGTATCCTCACCTTGTTGTCCTCCTGCTGTCTTTAGACTCAGCTCCCCAGCTGCGAGGGACGGGGGCGGGGCCAAAGAAGATGGGCGTGACCTCAGCGGTGTCTGATGAGTCGGTGGCGGGCGATAGCGGCGTGTACGAGCCCTCAGAGCGCAGGTATGAAGTCCATCTATCCACAGCACATTTCATAAGATGAACATCCAGGATGATGTCCTCTGACCAGACCTGTACGTCGCATATTGGCACTACATATTTAAAAAGTTATCTTGAATTTTTATCCTTTTGCGTCTCTAATCATTATTAGAGTCTTTTAAGCACAAGCTTACCACGAAGTATTTCACTGCAGATATTATATACAGAAACCTATGAATTTATGATCAGAGAAAACAGCAAGTCTTCACTCTTAAAGAATTATAACACAAAAATTGACATGATTAAAAAAAATCTACCCTCATTGCCCTTGAAAAATGTTTTTCTCTAAACAAGAAAACTTGTATGTTCATACCTTTATGGTGTCATTACATATGCTGTATATTTCATGGTAGAAGTGAGTACATGTGGTTATGGGGTATGGGGTTTCCTCCAGGCCGGGCCTCCCTGCAGACCTCCTCCTGGGCTCCTACGAGGAGAGGCTAGTGCTCGGCTGCTCTCAGGTGCAGCTCGGCTTCCGCTACGAGTCCAGAGACCTGCGCTTCACCATCTACGTCATGCAGCTGTCCAGCTGCAGCGCCCTCTGTCTGCCGGCTGACCAGCAAATGTACGTCCTTTTGCCTGTTTATTAGATGACGCTTGTTTAGTGAGTAATTTAAATGCACAAAAAATGATCCACAGATTCACGGCATCAACACTAATTAAAAAAGTAACAGTAAAGACACCTCAACCAGCAGCAGAGCAGCAGACGGCATCATATTACCACCTGCTGTATGTGTCCTGCAGGTACGTACGCTGTGCGGTGCTGCCCTGCGTGGAGGCCTCCCGCTGCCTCTTCCGAACCCGCGGCTGTCTGCCCCAGGACGCCGTGGAGGTCAACGAGGTCTTCAGCATGCAGATATCCCACAGTGCACTGCGGCAGAAGACGCTGAGGGTCGACGTCTGCAACACCAGCAAGTCGGGCCATGAAGAGTGTCTGGTTAGTAGAACGTAGTGATCGTGTGATTTAATATTTTGGTCCTGCTCCCGTCCAGCTACAGCTAAGATTTCACTGAGTTTGAGAGTATGAAAGCTATTCTGCTGGTAAGAGAAACAATAGGAACTCTTTCTGTGGCTGCTTTTCGTTTTAAAGTCAGTGAATGGTTAATTTATTTATTTGTAGTAGAGTTTATTAGTTAGGGATTTATAAAACACATTCATCTACTGCTACTTTCTGAGGTATTTTTTTCCCCCAAGTAAATTTACTGTATGTCTATACACAACGATATTTTTAAAGGAACTCTCTAGTTAAACTTAAAAGCATCACAGTAGAAAAAAACAGTTTTTTATGTGTTCTAGACTCTCTCTTAAAAAACTGAAAGACTGATTTAAAAAAGACAGTAACACTGAGGCAGTTCAAAGTGCTTTAAATTCAGCGAAACAGTTAAGAAAAGCTTTAAAAGGAACAAAAAATTACTTTGAAAGTGCTTCTCATGAAGTGGTGTCATAATAAAAGATGATCAGGGACAATAAAACATTTTGGGACGGTTGCCGAACAGAAAGTAGACATAACCTAAAAAGAGGCTGGTTAATGCTGCTGGGAGAAGGAGTCGCTCTTTCCTCCCCGACTCTCTGCTCCTATCGACGGACACACCGGAGCGACGTCTCCATAGATCATTGATCATATTGGAAGTATTGCCGCTAGCATTAGCCACACGTGTCGCTCAGCGCCGACACACAGTTGATGTTTTATCCTCCACTTTTTTCCCGTCGCCGTCATACGTAACACCGACTCCGTAACGCTCCCACACAGCAGAGAGAAACGCCGCCGGTGGATCCTCTACCTGAACTTTATCGTGTCCTCTCTCCATTTCCTGAACCAATCACAGCCGGACTCTGCTCTCCATCAACGTCTCTGCCAATGAGAGTCTGAGAGGGAAGGAGGCGGGGTCACGCCTCGTCAACGCCTCGTATCTTTGGTCGTTCAACGTGTTACACATGTTATGTGTTCTACCTCATGTTCCTGTCCACCGTGTCCCAGCCTCTTTTCACAGGCCCTGATTTCTAGTGGGACAATAAACGGGATGAAAAAATACACAATCGGCCTCCTAACCGAACGGTACAGACACAACCCGAACTGTGACTAGAGAACCAAACAGTTCAGACTTTTACCAGAACCGTTCCCATCTTTAATTAGGATTAATAATTCACATTTATAACTGAGACGGTCAGCATTTATTTCAGCACAGTGGTAGAAAAAATTAAGTTGGAGTTTGTTATCTCTGTTATATTTCTAACACAATAATGACCACACTCGCAGGTGAATTAAACACTATCGTGGCAGTGCTGACTCATTGGATGGTTTTATTGCACTCAAAGAAAACTTAAATGTTGAGGTGAGCCAGATGTTTCTGTCTACTGTAACTTTATCATAACTCCATGCTGCCTTCCTCCTCCTCCTCCCCTCCAGGCGGGAGCCCAGATCAGCCTGGCTGACGTCAGCTGTTCGGAGGAGAGATGCACCAAGTGGTACAATCTGCTGAGTCGCGCCTACATGGCCGAGATCAACAAGGACAAAGAGAGCAGAGCGGCCGGCGCCTCTGACAGGGTACAGACGGACTGCTGGTTCACACATCAGCTGATTCGTGCTTTCACTTTCAGAGTGACATCCAGTCAGCATTCAATACAGCTCAGACATTACATGAAAATAGTTTTAAACAGTATACAGTAAGCTTGCTGCTGCTTCTTATTAGTGAGGCCAGTTTCCTCAGTCATTTAAAAAGCCTTCCCCTCAGCGCTGAAGAATACAGTCACATGTCTGGAATGGTGTGAAAACTTGTAGTTATTAAGAAATGGCAGACAAAAGCAGCCAGGTGACACTAAAACAAATGTTTACTAGTTTGACTGTTAGTACAGCAGCTTATAGTACAGTCAGATAACACCTGTGTGTGTTCTGTGGTTCAGACTCGTGTTTCCAGCAGTGACAGAGTCGGACCTCCTGAGGACGAGTGGTGAGTGTTCCTCCTTTACGCCATCTACTGTTTTTATTGATTCCCTTCTTCACAGATTTGATCATCTGTTGTCCTCTCTCTTTATTTCCCCCTTTTTCATTTTTATTTCATCCCACTTCATCAATATTTCTAGAGGGCATCATCAGACTGCATGTTAAAGGGATAGTTTGGGTGTTTTGAAGTCGGCTGTGTGAGGTATTTATCCACAGTCAGTATTACCAACAGTAGAGGACGGTGTTGGAGTTAACGCCTAGTATAACTGTACACTTCATTTAGCTTTCTTAGCAGAACTAAAGCCGTCATGTACCAAGTGTTTGTGCAGTGATGAAACACAGGCAGAATGTCACCTGGCAGGTTCAGACCCTAAAGCTGATTGAATTTCAGATACACCTCCCCCTTTTTTGAATGACTCCACTTCCATTTCCCCTCCTCCCTCCGTCCTGCGACAGCAGGTGTCCTGAGGTCACAGTGCCCTGAACACACAGTCACACCTGTCGTCTTTCACAGGAACGAAGGAATTACACCACCTATAGTATTTCTATTCAGTCATCCTTTCACTTGTAACCTCCCTCTTCCTCTTCATTCACTCTAAGTGCCTCTGGTATATACAGTATAAATGCTGTATAGATTTTTGACTTACAATACAATACAACTTTATAAAGCGCTTTAAAACAACGTTGTTGACCAAAGTGATGTACACATCGATGGAATTAAAACACATAAAAGAACGAAGACAAAATAAAATAAAACATTAAGAGACGTTTAAAAACCAGCCTCTCAAACTGAGTCAAAGCCAAAGAGAAGAAATGTGTTTTAAGATCAGATTTAAAAACAGGAAGTGAGTCGGCCTGATGTGGGGGGGCAACAGAGAAGGATCACCTCAACTTCCTGTTTGACCTGGAGCGGCTGAAAGCGGCTGAAAGCGGCTGAAAGCGGCCGATCTGCCGACCTGAAGGTCCAAGAGGGAGCGTACGGTTCAGGGAGGTCGGACAGATACTGAGGCCACGCTCACATTTAAACTCTAATAAAAGCATTTTAACGTCTAAAATGAATCGGCAGCCAGTGAAGTGCTGCTGAAGTCGGGTTAATGTGGTCAAATGTTTTGGAGCCTGTTAAAGTGGAGCTGCAGAGCGACGCCTGGCTCGTCCCAGAATAAAGTCCACTGCAGTGATCTAAAGGAGTGGTCATAAAAGCCTGGATCAAAACCTCAAAATGATGTGGTCATAAAAGCCTGGATCAAAACCTCAAAATGATGCGAGACAGAAATGATTTAACTTTGGCCAGTTGTCTGAGGAGGAGGAGGCTGGACTTGACCGCTGATCTGACCTGTGCGTCCAGCTTCAGATCAGTGTCCAGCCTTACGCCCAGGTTGGTTGCTGTCTGGGTCAGGTGTAGCCTCAGAGGACCCAGATCAACATTCAGTTTGGAGGTATCACCTGGACCAGACAACATGACCTCACTTTTGTTATCATTCAGGTGTTAAAAGTTCATCGACATCCTTAATCTCTGATCAACATTAAAAGACGGTTAATGGATGGAGAATTCCCCTTTTTTAAAGGCATTTAAATTTTTTTATTTTCAGAATAAAAATAAAAACCATTTATGGATCCTAAGGGGAGCAAATACAAGGACAATAGCAGTGGACCAAAAAGACTTTGCTTTCATCTTCTTCTGTATAATTCATTTCAAAGTATTTTACATTTTGCTTTTATACGTTTATACTTATATTTATACGTATTTATACATATTTATAGGTTGTTAGGAGGTCAGTTACTCACAGACCTGACAAAAAACATACACAATGAAAAAAAGAAAACAGAAAAACTTGTAAAATATTTTTAGTTAAACACACAAACACTTGCAATAGTTTTAATACCAGCGCAGCAATGATATGAAATATCACTGACTTTGGGAGCCGACAGTGAAGTGATCATGTTTTTACTTTGAGAAATATGAACATGTAACTTTCCTTTTAATTTTTGGAGTGTTTTCAACTCAATCAGATAATGAAGTCAAGGCGTAAACAATTTCCTGATGTGAAAAACCTGAGGAAGATACGAGGGCTGTCCTCGACCAAAGGATGTCTGTGTCGACTAGTCGATTATTTGATTAAAACACCTCTTTAAATCTTGTGTTTACCAGAGATGTGCTCATAAATTTCATGGAAATAAAGTCATTCAGCGTGAAAAAAAACTGGAAAATAACTAATCGTAATCAAAGAAGTTGTCCATCCTTCCACACATGAACATATTATACAGATTGTATTTCCTAAAAGGAGAGTTGGAAATAGAAAATACTAAAAAGACAGTACGCATGACATCCTAATTTTTTTAATTTTTATAAAATGACAAGATGAGCTCAGATGTTCAGTGCTGTCCGAGCACAAGCAGCGGCGAAAGAAAGCAATCTAAAATTATGATTTAAACCAGAAAATATCAGATTGAAGAATGAGTGAGGAAGCACTCGATGCATTTAACAGCCTTTTAACCGGTTGGTCGGTGCTAAAGAAATATTGATGCTGATACACAACCTGAAGGAGTCGTAGAGATTAGCAGCTAACTGGTGTCTCTGGTTGATCGTCAGGCATGGCGATCCTTTGGACATGTTTGACGATGAAGAAGGAAATGGCCTGGAGGGGGTGGGGCCTCTGGAGGAAGAGGACGAGTTTTACCCTGACAGCAGCCAATGGGAAGCAGAGGAGGAGGAAGAGGAGGAGGAAGAGGAAGTGACCAAACCTCCTCATCCGACAGCAGCAGCCATCACAGAAAAGGTAGCTTTTCTGATTTTCCACCGATCGTGCCTGAAGGTAAAAAATGAAATCCCCATAAACAAAGTTTATGATGTATTTGTTGTGTGTCAGATGTTTTTTCTGTACTCGGATAAAAAAACAGAAAGAAAGTGTTTCATTCAAAGGTGCTAAATATGGGAATGGGAGCATTTCTATTTCTTTTTTATATTTTAAAGTTATAGTCCAACTAACATGTTATGGTTCTGCTCTCCCGATCTGTCGACATCGCTTCCTCATCATCTCCGTCTACTCTTTGTCCAGGTGAACAAGGAGACCAGCATGGACAGCTTGTTGCCGTCCAACCACTGCTCGGTGGTTCGACCCAAGGAGCGCCGCCCGGACGTCCACCAGCAGAACCCCTTCATGAGGGGGAACACCATCATCCGCTCCAAGACCTTCTCCCCCGGACCTCAGAGCCAGTACATCTGCAGGGTACAACAAAACATCAGCACATCAGGGAGAAAAAAGGACATTAAACTCTCCATGTCCTCCTAAAACAGTTGACAGATGTTGACAGATGCTACAGTGAGGTTCTTGATTTGTTTTTGTCTTCGTAGATTAACCGCAGTGACAGCGACAGCTCCACCCTCTCCAAGAAGTCTCCGTTTGTCAGAAACGCCTCAGAGAGACGCAGCATGCGCATGAAGAAGGTAGGAACCCCCTTCCTCCTTCCTCCTTCCTCCTTCCTCCTTCCTCCTTCCTCCTTCCTCCTTCCTCACTCCTCACTCCTCCTTCCTCACTCCTCCTTCCTCCTTCCTCCTTCCTCACTCCTCACTCCCTCACTCCCTCCTCCTCCTCCTTCCTCCTTCCTCACTCCTCACTCCTCCTTCCTCCTTCCTCCTTCCTCCTTCCTCCCTCCCTCACTCCCTCACTCCCTCACTCCCTCCTTCCTCCTTCCCTCCTTCCTCCCTTCCTCACTCCTCACTCCCTCCTTCCTCCTTCCTCCCTCCCTCCCTCCCTCCCTCCTCACTCCTCACTCCTCCTTCCTCCTTCCCTCCTTCCTCCTTCCTCCTTCCTCCCTCCCTCCCTCCTCACTCCTCACTCCCTCACTCCTCCTTCCTCCTTCCTCCTTCCTCCCTTCCTCCTTCCTCACTCCCTCACTCCCTCACTCCTCCTTCCTCCTTCCTCCTTCCTCACTCCCTCACTCCCTCCTTCCTCCTTCCTCCTTCCTCCTCCTCCTCACTCCCTCACTCCTCCTTCCTCCTTCCTCACTCCTCACTCCTCACTCCTCCTTCCTCCTTCCTCACTCCTCACTCCTCACTCCCTCACTCCTCACTCCTCACTCCCTCCCTTCCTCCTTCCTCCTTCCTCCTTCCTCCTTCCCTCACTCCTCCTTCCTCACTCCTCACTCCCTCACTCCCTCCCTTCCTCACTCCTCCTTCCTCCTTCCTCACTCCCTCACTCCCTCACTCCTCCTTCCTCCTTCCTCCTTCCTCCTTCCCTCACTCCCTCCTTCCTCCTTCCTCCTTCCTCCTTCCTCACTCCCTCCTTCCTCTTTCCTCACTCCTCACTCCTCACTCCTCCTTCCTCACTCCTCACTCCTCACTCCCTCCTTCCTCACTCCCTCACTCCTCACTCCTCCTTCCTCACTCCTCACTCCTCCTTCCTCTCTCCTCCTTCCTCCTTCCCTCACTCCTCACTCCTCACTCCCCCTTCCTCCTTCCTCCTTCCTCCTTCCTCACTCCCTCCTCCTCCTTCCTCCTTCCTCCTTCCTCCTTCCCTCACTCCCTCACTCCCTCACTCCTCCTTCCTCCTTCCTCCTTCCTCCTTCCTCACTCCTCACTCCCTCACTCCTCACTCTTCACTCCTCCTTCCTCCTTCCTCCTTCCTCACTCCTCACTCCTCACTCCTCCTTCCTCACTCCTCACTCCTCCTTCCTCACTCCCTCACTCCTCACTCCCCCTTCCTCCTTCCTCCTTCCTCACTCCTCACTCCTCACTCCTCCTTCCTCCTTCCTCCTTCCTCCTTCCTCCCTCCTCACTCCTCCTCCTCACTCCTCCTTCCTCCTTCCTCCTTCCTCCCTCCTCCCTCCTCCTTCCTCCTTCCTCCTTCCTCCTTCCTCCTTCCTCACTCCTCACTCCTCACTCCTCCTTCCTCCTTCCTCACTCCTCACTCCTCCTTCCTCACTCCTCACTCCTCCTTCCTCACTCCTCCTTCCTCCTTCCCCCTTCCTCCTTCCTCCTTCCTCCTTCCCCCTTCCTCCTTCCTCCTTCCTCCTTCCTCCTCCTCACTCCTCACTCCTCACTCTTCCTCCTCCTTCCTCCTCCTCACTCCTCACTCCTCCCTTCCTCCTTCCTCCTTCCTCCTCCTCACTCCTCCTTCCTCACTCCTCACTCCTCCTTCCTCACTCCTCCTTCCTCCTCCCCCCTTCCTCCTTCCTCCTTCCTCCTTCCTCACTCCTCACTCCTCCTCCTCCTCCTCACTCCTCCTTCCTCCTTCCTCACTCCTCCTCCTCACTCCTCCTTCCTCCTTCCTCCTTCCTCACTCCTCACTCCTCCTTCCTCACTCCTCACTCCTCCTTCCTCACTCCTCCTTCCCTCCTTCCCCCTTCCTCCTTCCTCCTTCCTCCTTCCTCCTTCCTCACTCCTCACTCCTCACTCCTCCTTCCTCCTTCCTCACTCCTCACTCCTCACTCTTCACTCCTCCTTCCTCCTTCCTCACTCCTCACTCCTCACTCCTCCTTCCTCCTTCCTCCTTCCTCACTCCCTCACTCCTCACTCTTCACTCCTCACTCCTCCTTCCCTCACTCCCTCACTCCTCCTTCCTCACTCCTCCTTCCTCCTTCCTCACTCCTCACTCCTCACTCCTCCTTCCTCCTTCCTCCTTCCTCACTCCTCCTTCCTCCTTCCTCACTCCTCACTCCCCCTTCCCTCCTTCCTCACTCCTCACTCTTCACTCCTCCTTCCTCCTTCCTCACTCCCCCTCCTCACTCCTCCTTCCTCCTTCCTCACTCCTCACTCCCTCCTTCCTCACTCCTCCTTCCTCCTTCCTCCTTCCTCACTCCTCACTCCTCCTTCCCTCACTCCTCCTTCCTCCTTCCTCCTTCCTCACTCTTCCTCCTCCTTCCTCCTTCCTCCTTCCTCCTTCCTCACTCCTCACTCCTCCTTCCTCCTTCCTCACTCCCTCACTCCCTCCTTCCTCCTTCCTCCTTCCTCACTCCTCACTCCTCACTCCTCCTTCCTCCTTCCTCACTCCTCCTTCCCTCACTCCTCCTTCCTCCTTCCTCCTTCCTCCTTCCTCACTCTTCACTCCTCCTTCCTCCTTCCTCACTCCCTCCTTCCTCACTCCCTCACTCCTCCTTCCTCCTTCCTCACTCCTCCTTCCTCCTTCCTCACTCCCTCACTCCCTCACTCCTCCTTCCTCCTTCCTCACTCCCTCCTTCCTCACTCCCTCCTTCCTCCTTCCTCCTTCCTCCTTCCTCACTCTTCCTCCTCCTTCCCTCCTTCCTCCTTCCTCACTCCTCCTTCCTCACTCTTCCTCCTCCTTCCTCCTTCCTCCTTCCTCACTCCTCCTTCCTCACTCCTCACTCCTCCTTCCTCCTTCCTCCTTCCTCACTCCTCCTTCCTCACTCTTCCTCCTCCTTCCTCACTCCTCACTCCTCCTTCCTCACTCCTCCTTCCTCACTCCTCACTCCTCCTTCCTCACTCCTCCTTCCTCCTTCCTCACTCCTCACTCCTCTGTCCAGACCTCTTTCTCTGGAGAGACAACAATATTTTAGTTTAGATTAAGTGATGACAGTGTCAGAAATTATTGCCTTGACATGACAGACTACATGTTATGTACAGATTGCAGTTTCTTGGTCTTTAGAAGTCTGACCTGCTGATTCTGATTATCTATCTAACTATAATTGATGTATACGTAAACATCTTTCTAACTTTTCTTTCATCGAAAAATTGAAATTCGATCATATGCTCGTAATAAAACATTGGCTATTAAATAACTTACACTTTCTTCAAAACTGCATCCAGTCACAGGACCTAAGACTCAAATCTCACAGCTGATCCAAATATGATGGTATACGACAATGTCAGTTTGGGATGAATTTCTGTACATACAGTTACACAACATACAGTTACACAAAGACACTTTAAAAATCTCTGTTATGACAGTTAAACATATCACGTTATGTCCTCTGGATCCAGATCTTATTTAGCAGGATAGACTGATGTCTAAAAGAATCCCTCAGCTTGTTGTGTGTGAATGGAGGGACTCTGAACCGCCTGTTTATGAGGTTGTTCATCCACGGCTTATTTAGATGGAGTGACGTAAACAAAACTTAAACTGGAGCTTCAAACTTCAGCTTTAAGCTTCAGCTTATGTGACCAAAGTTGTGGCTGTTTGGTAGAGTGAAAGGTGACATCGACGCCCAGGAGTTCAGTCTGATTCCAGCGGTTTCACTGTTACAGCCTCGGTGATGTGACTTCTCTCCCCCATTATCTGCTGCATATCTGCTGCATATCTGCTGTCATCGTCCTGCTTCTCCACTTCTTGACAGTTTCATAGTGAAGTCAAACCTGCAGGTTTCACCGACCACATTAACTGTCGCCTCCTTCCTCCAGAGAGACGGAGAGCCTATTTGCATTTTTTTTGTGTCTGAAAGCTGCCCGACGTCTCCCCAGTGAAGTGACTCTTAATATTTAATAACCGTCTGAATGTTTAATGCAGCGCTGACATTTGCCAGCTTCTATTAATTTCGAGACAGGCAGCAACATGTCGGTGTCTCTCCTGGGGCTCAGCAGCAGACGGAAATCTACAGACACACATCACATGATGGAGACGGTATCTGCAAATGTTTCAAGCTGTTACTGTACACTCAGGAGGCAATTAAGACCTTTGCAGACATTAAGTCCGTCGCTGTCTTCATCTGTTAAAGTACCAGCTTTGGTGCTTTCAGCTCAGCTCCATAAATATAACAGGTCTCTAATGGATGGAGCTGCAGGTCTTGCACACTAACAGACTAACCGATCGATGGAGCAGAAGACCAGCAGCTCCCGTGTTCTGTGAAGTAAAATTTTTGTGGATGGAATCTGGTGGTTTTGAATGGTTTGTCCAGCTGAGGTAATGCGGTGAAAATACTCTAAATATAGTGTATAACTGATATTGGTCTTTTATCAGGTGCTGCTCCCGTCCACAGCCGCTGTACCTTGCGGTCAGAGAGCCCTTTTTAACGAGGAACTGAAGCCGTTGAATCGCTCTCTACGAAGCCACCAAACTGCATTCACAAAAATGATAATTGTACCTTGCAATACGGGAGTAAAGATACAACCCCAATCCAAAATATCTGAACTTAACTTTTCAGTTATTTCCAAACTTAGCACGGCTAACGTTGACTCAGCTGGTGTTAGCGTTCACAGGATTTATAGCTTTATTGATTAGCTCGTTTTGGTAACCTATGTCACTGCTTTATGCCAATGGCCGAGTGCTCCAGCTTAAATATTTAATATCTATATGACATTTGCAGACATCCCACTGGACTCTGCGAAGTTGTGAGTTTCTAATTGTGAGATTAACCAGTAATGAAAATAGTTGTGTGTTTGTGTCTGTAGCACTTTAACTGTGTCTCTACCTGTCCTCCCTTCAGCCTCCTATGCAGGTTAAAGGTCTGGACGGTCTACTGCGGACCTCCCTGGACCTGGAGTTGGACCTGCAGGTGTCTCGGACGCGGCAGGCCCGGCTGGCGCAGGAGTTACGGGTGCTGCGGGAGCTGAAGACGCAGCTGGAGAAGGCGAGACAGCAAGGCCGGAGAGAGCTGCCGGCCTGGGTCCAAGAAGACGAACGCTTCCGCCTCCTCCTGAAGCAGGCCGAGAAACAGGTGAGCGGGCCTCGTTTGCCACCGCGTCCAGGTGTGCTCGAGTGTTTTTATCTCAAGCTTCAGCTCTCTAGACGGCACTTTTCTCTATATTTGTAAATGAAGGAGAGTTCAGTATCTTTGACACCTCCTGTTCAGACTCATGAGGAGCAGCTGCAGGAGAAGCGGGTGGAGAAGATGATGAGAGCGGCAGCCAAGGACGTCCACAAGATCAGGGGCCAGAGCCGCAAAGAGGTCCCCGAGGTCCAGACCTTCAGGTGGGAGAAACAGCAGACCCGGTTTCAGTCGGACCTGGACAGAGTTCTGAAATACCAGACTCAGCTGTATGTCTGTAGATAAGAGCACCACCAGACTCGCCCCGATGAAAATGATGAAATATTAACTGTGTTCAGCTGTATTCAGCTCACAGTATCTGGTAAGAACAGCTCAGTGAAAGCAGACCCGGCCAGACGCTCACCGAGAGGTTTTACTTCAGTCAGGAAGAGGCTCATGATGAATACTGTCAGAATATTGTCTTTGCAGAAATGTACAGTAAGGTGGGCCAAAAAAATATAATACAAAATATTTTAATGCAGCTTCTTATGATATATGATCTATAATCTGGCACCAACATGCAGAGTCATGTAGATGCAGGAGCACATACTGTAAGTATCCCGAATTTCCCTCCGGGGATTAATAAAGGTTCTTCTTATCTTATCTTATCTTATCTTATCTTATCTTATCTTATCTTATCCAGGTAGTTTCATTAACTGTAGCTGTCTGGTGGCACAATCACTGTGCCTTGTTATGGTTCGTTTAGTCTCAATTGTCTACTAATTACTGATTTCAGCAATATTGTTTTGCCCTTTAAGAAGCTCGTTTTTAGTCCTCATTAACCCCGTATCATGACATAATGTCATGTCATGTTATTAAGATACACAGTAGATCGTCACAGTGGGCATGATAATAAACTATCTTGAGGTGCCCTGTGAATCCACTCGTATAGAATAAAAACATGGATCCCTTTATATCACATTTATTATATAACTTATGATGGTGGTCTCCATGGTGCTGCTGGTGGTGGTGGGGAGGACTAGTTTACTTAGGAAGCTGAAAGTTGGTGTGATGGTTGGTATGTGGGCCATGCTCACTTCAACAGACGTCTCAGAGGTCTTTACAGTCTGTAAAAAAGAAAAAGTTAAACTTTTCCAAACTTTGGTTTAGTTTCTCTTTGCCTCAGAATGAAACGGCAGCAGCTGGCTGAGCTGGTGTGAGTTTGCTGTATGACAGTGGGATCAAAAAATGTATTTTAATGGGTTTTAATGTATTTGAATGGGTTTTAATGGCGATGTTTTTTTCCTAAAGGGTCTGAGTGTCTACACAGTTTATCATAGACTTATTATAGGAGCTGAGGAGGAACTTAGTTTAAAGAAATATAAATTGTCCCTACTGATGCACAAGGGTTAACTTAATAAAGAGCAAATGTAGTATTTAGGTATTTGTATTTTATTTTATTAACAAGTAACAATTACATAAAAACAAAAATAACAAATAAATGAACTGGTAACTCTTAATATGCAAATTCTCATAGACAATATGTAAAAATAAACATGTCATTCATCTGCTTGAAGCATAAAAGTCCTCACGTGTCGGCTTGGTTGGCGTATCAGCGAGCTGAGCTCTGACTGTTTCCTGTGTGATTTCAGAGAGAAGATGGCCTTCTTCACACGAGCAAAGAGCAGCATCCCCGACCTGCCGGCTGACGACGTGTAGAGAAGCATTTCAAAGTACCCCCCCCCTCTGAGTCTTAACCTGCTGCTCCCATACAAATGAAGCAAACGCTCTGCGGTGTTATGAAGAATTAACATTAAAAATAACAATATGTTTAGATGAGAAAACACTCAAAACCGTGAAGAAACACGTTTAAAGAGCTCAGCATTTCTAATGTGGATAGTCTTTGTAAATTAGTGATAGCACTGCTAGAGCTTCTTCTTCTTTATTACCATTATCTCTCTCTCTCTCCTCCTTTGTTTCTGCTGCTGTGTTTCTGTTACTAACAGGCTGTTTATAGGCTCGTAGGTGTTTAAAATCATTCCAGCACAAAGTCACACTGCTGCACATGTGCATACAAAGAGTTTTCTACTAAATGACACACAAATATTGATATATATGTATAATAATAGCACAAAACAGTGTCAAAAATGGTACTAAAGGAAAATAAAGCAACTTAAGCTGATGATAAAACACAAATAAATATCTAAACTTAAGAGATATTTAATATAAACCCTAAAGAATGTCTTTTTCAGAGCATTTTGGAAACTTATATGCAGACAAACAAGCACACCTGAAGCTTGTCTGATGCTTTTACAGCACAGATGCTAAATGAAAATGTAGGTTGTACATCCGCATCGTCATCAGCACGCCTTCTGTTTGAGCGCCGGCGTCGTTTTCACTACGCGACACATGATACAGCAACACGAGAGGAAACACCGAGTGAGTCTCTGCTTTACTACCAGCACTGAATGAACTGGAGGTGAGATTCTTCTCGCTTTAGGTAGAAAGTAAAAACGTTGTCATGATCGTCACACACACACACACACACACACACACACACACACACACACACACACACACAGTGTAGACGCAGCGCTGACTCTCACTAACACTCAGGTAGTTGATCGGATAGTCTGCACTTTAAGAAACTTGAGGTAAAAGTAAAAAAATAAAAATAAAAACTTGATGTGGGTTTTTGGAAAATTGCCTCGAATGCGCTGGAACGATTGATGATTGTTGAAACACACACAGGAAGTGAAGGTCAGATGTATTTCTGATGACTGTGAACTAAAAGGGGTTTTAATTTCCCTGTTTCCACTCTGAACTGGATGATTTGGATGCATATCTGAGTCGCTTTGAGTCGAACTGGATGCTCTGCAGCTGAATCTCTAACGTTGGCGTGGTGTCCCAGCAAAACTGAACGCATCAACTTCATCTTTAAAACTGCACTAATCAATATTTTTATATTAACAATAGATTAGAATAACTACTGTATGTATTGTGCTGCCCCAATAGGCCAAAACATCAATCACCCCAGGTTACTTTTCGTTCAATGCCACAGGTAATTATTTATTATTATTATTATTATTATTATTTACTGTCATTCAGCCAATCGCAAAAAGAGATTCTGTCACTGAGATCAAATTATTTGTCGTTTGCAGGTTGTCGATCATTAGGTTGTAATAAATGTGAACATAAAGATTTTTTGAGGCTTTCTGAAATCATCAGACTGTCTGACTGCATTGAATTTTGAGAGATGTATTAATATTTAAAGGGATAGTTTGGATTTTTTGAAGTAGGGTTTTACTGTATTCGGCACCGGCGGTCTCCAGTTTGGAGAGGAGCACCGGCACGGGAGCGAAGCAATGTGCTGCTGTGGACGGCAGCAAGATGCAAGATATTTTAGACATCTAAAAAAGTCAATATCAGTCTAGGTATTAGCTATAATTATAGATTATTTTACCAGTTTACCTTGTCGTCAGACAGCTCTCTCCGACGGATAACTGAAGTCGTGATATCCATCTGTGCTCTCGTCACGGCCACAAGACTCCACTGAAAAAATGCATAATTTTAGTAGTACTAGTCGTAGTATTTTTATTCAGTCATCACACATAATACAGTATGAAGTATGAACAGTACAATCAGTATTAAGTCAACAGTCTTTGTATTAAGTAGTGACTGAACAGGCAGAAGCTAAATGCTAATATTTCCTTTTTAACCTTTATTCTTATCAAATGAAGCTTCCCTCAAGAAATAAAAAACAAACAAAAAAATAAATTATCATTCACACTTGTAACCCTCAAAAATAGTTTTGTGAACCATTCTTTTGAAAAACAAAATTACACTTTCTTAAATTTATATTAGCATCATTTCCATAATTTGACCCCAACAACAGAAATGTGTCTCCTTTCATATGTGTTTTATCTTTTTGTCCAGTAAACTGATAAAAACCTCTCAGATCAGATTTACTCTCCGTAGTGATAAAAACCTTTGTTCACCATCTGGGAGGGACTTTGATTTGGCTCTGAACATGATTAGTATTATTTTATAATAAACCAAATCATTAAATTTCATAACATGGGAGCTAATAAACACAGTAACCATCCGGACCTCGCCGAACACCGGTTCTGGTTCTGGTTCTGGTTCTTGAGGCAGACCAGTAGAACATCTGGCCTGCTGCTGTGTCCTATAAGGTAAAATGAATGTTTTTGCAATGGAGTCTGGTTGCTTTGGCAAGAGCATAAATAAGGGCTTCAGTTTCCCTTCAGAAACACAGATTGCTGTGAAATATCGTACACATAGCGTACACTTAACGGCTTTTTTTTTCAGGTGGCTAGAATATGTTTTGTTGCTGCCTCCGTCCACAGCAGTGCCATAAACTATCAATACATGCACTCCACGTTCATATTCATTTAACTGTTCGCAGCCCTTCAGGAAGTTCAACTCTAAAATCACTGCAGGCAACATGAGTAAGACGCATATTTTCATGAATATCTTTAAATACTTGAAGATAATCGTTTATTAATTTGGACTTGCAGACCCTCACACTTTTAAATGTGAGTGTTTGCAGGGTCACCTGCTTCGGGAATGTGAGCAGAAAGTGTGTTTTCTGTTTGTCGGGCTGCAGACGCAGCAACACTTTTCACTTAGTGTATGCAGAGGCTGTAATTCGACACCTGACACTGACGGTGTTGGTCTGTTTGTGATTTCTGTTCAGCTCAGTGAAGACGTCCTGACGTCTGACTCTGTTTCCAAGGCAACCGGCGGACCTGGCCTCTGGCTCGCCTCTCGTCTGCTGGCTCTTTGTGTTCGTACCTGGATGTTGAGCGCTGTAGTAGAAGTTGTCCTTGGTGCGTTTCTTTTCAACATTTCACCTGCGTTAAAGCGACGCTCTTTAGGTGATATACCTCATGTTTCTAGACGTTTTACCTTAAATCCTCCTTTAATATTCATCCTGAACTTTTAGTTTTGGTGTCAGAGAGAGTTTTTTCTCTCTCTATACTGACTCTGACTTCATGCTGAGAGAAATCCATTAGAGAAAGGACAGTTTAAACAGGAGCAGAAAATAAACCAGAATGCATTGCAGCAACATGACAGATTTAGTTTTCAATAAGAACTGGAAAAGCGTTCTCATTACGTTGCTTTCTACCTCATTTTTATGACCAGTTTCTTGTAATATTTCTTCCACATGAAGTGTAGTGACTAAAGTCCATAACTTCTGATGGCAAAGGTCTGTAGATTGTACTGATCGAATATGAATTGATTAGATTAAATCTGTCAGAGGAGTTTGTTAAAGTACAGCGCCTGTAAAGGGCAAAAACAAAAAGGGCTCAAATGGCACATTGAAATCAAAAAGGCTGATTTCCTGTCGGGTTAAAATTAAGCTACTTTTTCATGTTACATCTGCCTACCAAATTTCATACATGTAAAACGTCAGTGAGGGGCTCATTTCTTCCTCCACATCTGACGCATGTGCAAAGCTTAACAAATTAAAATGAATATTTCTTTCAGTTTCGGTATGGCCTCTGCTGGCCGACTGCTGGATGGTGCCTGAGCTCTGAAAATCTAATAAACAGATAAAACTAATCCCTGCAAAAAGGAATGCATTAATCTGCTAAAAGGCATTCTGGGAAATGTAGTAAATAAAACAACAAAACATGAAATGAAAGCAAATCAAACATTTTGAACATCACAGATGGAAAACAAGTCAGTTTTATTTCTGGGGCTCTAAATTGGGTCGATTTTGAAAAAATATCAAATTTTATTTTTTAATAGAGGGAATGATCATTTTTACTAAGTACTCTCATTTTCATTGAAAAAAATATCTAAATGATTATGGTGTGAGTTTTGCAGGGATCTGTTCTAAACAAAGTCGTACTTAAATCTGTAGGATGTGATGTGTCGGCATACGAGAGTATTTCATTTAAAGCGGTATTTTTACACACATTTAGCGTTTTTGTGCAGCCCTACTCTAAATCACAGTCACAGTCTGATACTCAGCAAATACACAAAATATAGGAGAAAACTAGACAGTAAGAAAATAAGATGAACAACAACATTGCAGATTGCAGATCAGCAGAAGAAAAAGAAATGAAGAGTAATAAAAACATCGTATGAAAGTGGTAAAATCTTGTGTCTGCCAGTTCCTCGATGGAGGTATGTAATTCAGACGTTTACGGTGTAAATCCTGGGATGTTTTGGTGTCATTTCGTTGAGCCCTGCTTGTACTCATGTTAATGAATAAACTCCACGCTGCGTTATTGGGAAACATGAATCACAGCCTGTTTCAGAAACTGACGTCGTCGGCGTTTCACCTCTTGCTGGGTCACCATGCTGAACGTGTTTCGTATACGTTAGGTGCTTTGGATTAAAGTGTCCACCACACGACACAAACCTGTCATATCGTCATGTTTCCATTCCCGATGTAAACAAGAACGTAGCTGATGAAAACCTCTCTGCTGCCATTCCAGATGTTTCTCCACTGGACTGTTTGTAGAAAAACAGGAGCTCATGAAATGCTTGAACTGAAGATCAGGTCCAGTGGAGAGTCGACATTTCTTTTGGGTCGGTGCCTTCGGTGTGTTTGAGGCCAGCAGACGAAGTTGACTTTGACATTTTTCTTGTTAGCTCTCCACTTCCTGCTGCTTTTATCCCCTCGTCACCCTCCGATCCTCCAGTGATCTCCAGGAAGTCCCCAAATCAGCCTCGTTTTCTGATAAATACTGTAAATACTGTTTTAAATCCACTGAAAGTCCCAACACGTTCAGGTAGAGGCTGCACAGGTGTTTATTAGAATAATGAATATCACACAGATATACATGATAATCACACAGCTCTTCACACCTTGTCTAGAGGAAGAGAAAGGTGAAGCTTGATCAAACTGAATCAGAGGACGTTCACGCCGAGGCTGCGTTCAGACTGAGGCTGCGTTCACACTGAGGCTGCGTCTTCACGCTGAGGCTGCGTTCAGGCCGAGGCTGCGTCTTCACGCCGAGGCTGCGTCTTCACGCCGAGGCTGCGTTCAGGCTGAGGCTGCATTCAGGCCGAGGCTGCGTCTTCACGGCGAGGCTGCGTTCAGGCTGAGGCTGCGTTCAGGCTGAGGCTGCGTCCACGCTGAGGCTGCGTCTTCACGCCGAGGCTGCGTTCAGGCTGAGGCTGCGTTCAGGCTGAGGCTGCGTCTTCACGCTGAGGCTGCGTCTTCACGCTGAGGCTGCGTTCAGGCTGAGGCTGCATTCAGGCCGAGGCTGCGTTTCACGGCGAGGCTGCGTTCAGGCTGAGGCTGCGTTCAGGCTGAGGCTGAGCGTCCACGCTGAGGCTGCGTCTTCACGCCGAGGCTGCGTTCAGGCTGAGGCTGCGTTCAGGCTGAGGCTGCGTCCACGCTGAGGCTGCGTCTTCACGCCGAGGCTGCGTTCAGGCTGAGGCTGCGTTCAGGCTGAGGCTGCGTCTTCACGCTGAGGCTGCGTCTTCACGCTGAGGCTGCGTTCAGGCTGAGGCTGCATTCAGGCCGAGGCTGCGTCTTCACGGCGAGGCTGCGTTCAGGCTGAGGCTGCGTTCAGGCTGAGGCTGCGTCCACGCTGAGGCTGCGTCTTCACGCCGAGGCTGCGTTCAGGTTGAGGCTGCGTTCAGGCTGAGGCTGCGTCTTCACGCTGAGGCTGCGTTCAGGCTGAGGCTGCGTTCAGGCTGAGGCTGCGTTCAGGCTGAGGCTGCGTTCAGGCTGAGGCTGCGTTCAGGCTGAGGCTGCGTCTTCACGCTGAGGCTGCGTCTTCACGCTGAGGCTGCGTCCACGCTGAGGCTGCGTTCACGCTGAGGCTGCGTTCAGGCTGAGGCTGCGTTCAGGCTGAGGCTGCGTTCACGCCGAGGCTGCGTTCACGCCGAGGCTGCGTTCAGGCCGAGGCTGCGTTCAGGATGAGGCTGCGTTCACGCCGAGGCTGCGTTCGCGTTCAGGCTGAGGCTGCGTTCACGCCGAGGCTGCGTTCAGGCTGAGGCTGCGTTCAGACTGAGGCTGCGTTCAGGCTGAGGCTGCGTTCAGGCTGAGGCTGCGTTCAGGCTGAGGCTGCGTTCACGCTGAGGCGGGGTTCAGGCCGAGGTGGCGTTCACGCCGAGGCTGCGTTCAGGCTGAGGCTGCGTTCAGGCTGAGGCTGCGTTCAGGCTGAGGCTGCGTTCACGCTGAGGCGGCGTTCAGGCCGAGGCTGCGTTCAGGCTGAGGCTGCGTTCAGGCCGAGGCTGCGTCTTCACGCCGAGGCTGCGTTCAGGCCGAGGCTGCGTCTTCACGCCGAGGCTGCGTTCAGGCTGAGGCTGCGTTCAGGCTGAGGCTGCGTTCAGGCTGAGGCTGCGTTCACGCTGAGGCTGGCGTTCACGCTGAGGCGGTGTCCACGCTGAGGCGGCGTCCACGCTGAGGCGGCGTCCACGCTGAGGAGGAACTTGAATGTTTGATTCTGCTCTATGTCAGTCTGAACAATCACACTTTCTGAAGTAAACACGGTACGAAACATCAATGCCAAAGATAAAACACCTGACGGTCAAATACACCATGGAGGGCCCCAGCGTCGTTACAGTAAATAATACTTCACACTAATACTGAACGAGCGTTTGCGATGGTCAGCTTGGTCCATTCTGGATCATATCGGGGACTTAAATAAATAAATATCAGATACATGTAGTGGAGTATAAAAAGCACAATGTCTGATGCCCACGTTCGCTTCTTGACTGTATCGTGATGTCCTGATTCGTCGCCCCGTCACGTGAACGCTGGAATAAAACCTCAGCCTGGACCACCGGCGGTTAGTTTCGACGTGGATAACGAGTTCCCAAGCGTTGCTGACCTCGTTGTCTACGCTAGCAGAGGAGGGATGCTGTTATTTTAGCACTTGGCATCAATTCCCATGTCCAGCACTGCTTCCTGTTCACACCGGCACACGCATTCAGGTGTATGTGCCTGGTCATGTGACATGCGTTGTCAGGTGTGGTCGTATAGGCAGCGATTAAAATCATATAAATAAAATTAATATGACTGTGGATGTCGCCTAAATGCTGCTTCATCACGACTAACTTAGCAACAGGTGTGAATCCTGATCCGACTGTTCAGACTGAGGTCCCACTGTCACACATTTATCAGTCACTTTGAGATGTCACAACAAAGAAATGTCCTAATCGTCATGTTTATTTTTTGCTTCACGCTGTCGAGTTTTCCTGCAGCAGCTATGTGACAGACGGAGAAAGCAACACCATTATTTCTTTTCTTTCTTTCCTTTTGTCTGGCCGCCATCCTGTGATCTGAACGAAGCTGGAAACGTAGAGAAACGTTTGCATTGATTCTCCTGATGTAAAGCGTTTGTCTTTTATTTCTTGTTGCTTTTCTCCGCTGTAGAGCGAGTAGATGTAGAGAGTAGGACTCCGTGTAGGAACAGTACTGTCTGCGTTTGTCTGTCGCCATCGACCGAATGTTGTTTAACCGCTAAATCTGAAAGGACTCATTTATATATAACAACGTCTGGATGAAGGAATGTAGATTTTTATGAGAAATCACAATCATTCAGAGTAAAAAACAAATGCTGTTAGTCACAAATGATTATTTTTTTCATCGTGTAGGTTGTGATATAATTCTTGTTGTTTTTTGAAGTTCAAGTGCATTTTTCTCCCTTGGTTTGATTTTTGTTGTATTTCCCGAATGAGTCTGTTTGTGTTACGGCTGGTGATGAACCTGTAACGTGTGGAGGCGGCTATGAGAAACATACAGCATGTATTTATTGCACTTTGTGATTTGGGTGTGCTTTTCCTGTTTTTCTTTTTATCGCGAGAGTCCCGAAAGCTGTGAATTTTATTCTCAGACACTGTACTATCGACCAGAGTTGTAAATATTTCACCAGCACAAAAAACCAAACAATATGTTTTGTAGTTTCACAACAAATAAAAAAGTTCTTCTCTTCTATTATAATGTTTGTGTTTGTGCTTCTTTTATTTATCTGCGTCTCTTATGATCTTCAAGTATGGATGGATTACACTTAAACCAGGGTTGTTTGAAAATGAAGAAACTTTTCATATAAATAGTTGATGTTGGGGTTTTTAATTGATTATATACATGAGGGATCCAGGTACATCTGGATAAATCCAGTTACTGAATTCATTTTATTAGGGACTGCATGAATATTCTGGTAGGGTAATCTGACTTTTTGTCCAAATCTTATCTTATTTATTCATTTATTTTGTTGCAGACATGGCAAAGGTCATCATAAAGGCAGAACATAACTGAGTGTCTTTGACATGAAATAAAAACAGAAATAAACCCTCCTCCACCCCATGCCAGGCTTAGTCACATGAAGAAAAAAATAAAATTAGGTAAAATAACAAATATAAAATAATAATAATTACAGAAGTGAAATGTTAAAAGAGGGAGAACAATTTTTAAACTAAAAATTTAAATTAAATAGATTTATCTTAAAAATAATTTTAAAAAGAAATCAAATTAAATCATTCATAACATGATTTTACTTCAGATTTTCCTTTTAAAATGTGTTCTATAAAAAATATAAAGGTGATTTTTTTGGCATGCAGAGGACTGAATCAGGGGATTAATTTTATGTTTCATCATCAAACAAGTACTTATTGTCTGTCTGAGAAACACAGTACATGTAGATCTTATTCATGATTACTGAGTGAATGTTGTCACCAGCCACTCGCTTCTTTACATTAGAAGAAAATATTAATACCACAATGTAAAAGTACTATATTACAAGTAAATGTTTTAAAAAAACTTTACTTATTTTACTTCACTTGTTTATTACCTGTATTCAGTATATTTCTCTATAAGATAAGATAAGATAAGATATTCCTTTATTAGTCCCACAGTGGAGAAATTTACATGCTACAGCAGCAAAGTGGATAGTGCAATAAACAAGAAGCGTAGATTTTAAAAGAGTATTAATACAAATAAATAAAACAATATATACATAATAGAGAAGTAAAGCTAAAATATGTCCAGCATATTAAAAAATATAATTGTCCAGTTGCTATAATTGAGCAGATGATATAATTGCACATATGTGTTGTTATTGCACTTGTGTCCAGTCAGTTTGTTGTGAATGTTTATGTGGTTTACTGGGAGCAGTGCTGGTTGTGGAGTCTAACAGCTGCAGGCAGGAAGGACCTATATACTATAATATATACTTCTTTATATATAATTTACCAGTTTAGTCCAGTAGTTCCCACCGTGAGGGTGAGGCCTCTCTAAAGGGCGATACACCCAAAATAAACCCTGCTTTTTGTGTAAGGTGTTAGGAGCCAAAACAGTTGGAAACTTGTGCTGCTTGTATTTGTGAATTTCCCCTCGGAGATGAATAAAGCATCTATCTATGTATCTGGCTTGACTTTTAACAGTGTGTGGTATTTTATATGCGTATCATGTTTTTTTTGTATGTGAAATATTACAATAAAAAGTAACTAACTTGCAGTAAAAAGTAGATTGTTGACAATGCAGTGCAGTGTGGAGGGCAGTGGCTGTGAAGCCACGCTGCTGCTACACACCGCATCCAGGAGGTGGCGCTGTCTCGCTTCGACGATGAGCCGCGACCCACGAAGAAGAAAAACAAGATGGCGTTTCCAGAACCGGAAGTACAACTGAAAGTTGTGAACTTCTTCCTCTTCTTGCAGTTTGTTTCATCAGTCACGAGTTTCCACGTCCAGCCGACAGAAGCGTTTTTCTCCGGTGTTTCAGAAAGATGGGAGACGCTGTAACCGAGTACACAGCCCGACTGCAACGACAGGTAACCGGCCGGCGTGTGAGGAATGTAACGTTAGCTGACGTTAGCTAGCAGGCTAGATGTTAGCCTGAACACCGGTGAGTCAGCTAAGCTACATACCGGGCTACAGAATCCAACGCGGTGCCAGACTGCGTTAAACAAGCGTTCAATTTAATGTTCTTCTGCTTATCAGTAAAAATACTTATATAACTGAACAAAATAAAGAGTGTCTGCCGAGTGAGTTGTCACCACTCGTAAATACGGCTAACACGTCTTACACCAAAACACCACTTGTTTGGATAAAAGTTTAAACTTTGTGTTTCGGTTTTGATTTCATTCGTTAGGTCGTCGACCATCTAAAACAGCACATCAGCGAGTATCGAGATGTAGCTTCCAAGCGCGTTTTAAAGCGATGTGTGGTGCTCATGTCTCATTTCGGAGCCGAATTCATTAGACTATCATATGGATGCGAGTCTGCAGAGATTTAAGATAAATATAAAATAGCTGATATATTATCTTCTCAGAGAACAGTTTATGCTGACACACACAGTACATATCTCATTTAAAGCCCTCCAATCACTTCAGGATTAGACGTGTTGATTAAGTGATTTCTGTTGACAAAAGTAATTTTGTATGGTCTGTATTAAAGTGTTGTTTGGGCTCCTCCAGTGATGCTGAATTGATCCTGGGTTGTCACTATGTAAGGAAATAGCTGGTCCCATCATTTAATAATTACCTTAAGGCAGCAACTAATGAACATTTTCATCGTTGATCAATCTAACTACTACTCTCTCCACTCATTGATTATCACTTTTCCCATGAAATGTCAGGAGGTAGTGAAAAATACCCATTACAGTTTCCTAGAGGCAAACAGTTGAAAACCTAAAGATATCCACATTATTATCATTAATGACAGACTCGTCTTTGCTTGAAAAAAAGACTGAATATTTGTTTTTCAGAGCTATGAATCTCCCTTTTGTTGTTGATAAAATAAATTCATTAACAATGCAGCCAACACAATCTGACATAGTCTTGATTTCAGGGGAGAGTTTAAAGCTCACATACGTTTCAGGAAGTGTTCATGGTCAGTTTGTAATATGAATATTTGTTGCATCATGCTGCGACAGCGAGGCAGCGTTTTGTTTCATACTCAGCTTGAGGTGCTATTAAACTCTTTATGGTCTAAGTTATTATCCCTCTGGTGGGAACACAGTGGTGGTTTAACACATTTAAACCCAGATCTGTGGGCTAAATGTCTGTGTCACATTCACTTTTGAAGCCGTATATTCAAACATTCAAACAAAAGAAATATATCATTTTTCTCAAATCTAAAATACAGGTTTGTGTCATTGTTAACTGCCCTGTCCTGAGTAAAACACTGACACAGTTGCTTCGTCATACTGTGATTTGGAAAACATTAATGATTGTTGGTACATGATGATTTACTTTATTCAGTCTCTGATAAGAAATAATGTTGTTGATGTTAGATTTTGTTGTCATACCTTTTGTCAGTATTTGTCTCTTACTTCTGTGGCGTATTTATTTATATGTTGACAGCATATTTATGCTGTCGCATTTAAAGATTATTTTCTAAATATTGAAGTTTAGAAATATGTGCGAGTGGTGCTGTCCATGTTACTGAAAGGGTGATTTAATTGTGGCATCGCTGTGATAAATTAACATTTAACCTGTTTGTTTTGTTGTTTCTGATCACTTCAACTAATTGTCCACATTGACGAGAGACTGAACTCGTCACACTGCTTGAAGACTCAAATAAAATAATTTTAAAAAAGGATTAAAATATTCCTGCAAATGCAGTGGTTAAATTCAAGCTCTGAAATTGTTTTATTAAATAATATTATATGAATGTAGTGTATGTATGTATGTATAAAATATAATTATCCTGTAAATATTTCTTTAACAGCTGCAGGATCTGTGTAGAGGCCAGCTGTGGTTTTGGATTTATGTTCATGAATAAAAACGTTTCAAACGTTCTCCCCTCTGATTTCTTTTTCACAAATCGCACTGTGTGTACAGTATATCCACACATATATACAATATTAATTTTAATATTAATATCTGACAGCAGTATCAGTGGCAGACTTCCATCAGGTGATGCTAGGAAGAGTTTTTGATTGGTTTACGGTGTAGTACTCCTTTTCCTGATCAGTCTATTTAACGTAAGTTTACTGTTCAGAAAACTGTGAACGACTTGAGGCTGCTATCAAACTGAAACGTTTTCAGAAAAAAATATTTAGTGTATATGGAAAAAACAACGATCATTTATCGTCATTTGCATCGCCACCTGTATGAGCTTAAGCTCAGTAGAAGTCCTCTGGAAACAGGAACAAGTCCTTCCTGCTTCACAAGGAGGGTTTAACGTCTCAGAGATTGGGTTGGTTTTACGAATCAAATGTATATGTGTTTTGTTTTTGTTTTACAGGAGCGGGAAATCCAGAGTCTCTCCGCAGAGATTGAGAGTCTAAAAAACCCACAGAACTTGAGTCCATCTCCACAACTGGATGAGCTGCGGGACGAAAATGCCAAGCTGAAGTATCGCCTCAACGTCCTGAAGAGGGTGAGTGAGTGCGCGTTTCCTACAGCAGGGGGCGCAATGTGGCGAGAAGTGATGGCGAGCAGCGATGGAGGGGGAGGAGGAAACACGTAAAGCATGGACCCGCCAAGTTTACCGTCATTAATCAATCACAGAGTCACAGAAAAAAATGATAGCAGCATTCACCCGTATGGTGTTTGCTCCTTCAGGTGGAATAGTTGATGTATTATACAGTTGCTGTAAACCCAAACACCCCGTTGTGATTGTATCAGCCATGTGGTCGAGGTAGGCGTGCACGCCGCATTTCCCGCTTGAATTGAGCAGACTCCACCTACTCGGTGCACCGCAGGCGCATGCCGGTGTGGTAATGGTGCAGATCCACGGAGTCGTTGAGGCTTTATCGTACGCCTTTATCATTCTTATTGGTAGATGAAGATTTGTGATAAATAACTTCATAACTTTTTCAATCTAATAACCAGAATAACTGAAAACATCTGTGTTAGTGTTTAGAGGCTTTAACATAATCAGACATCATTAAACAATACTGAGATGGCAAACTTCCCCTAAAAAACAAATGTTTTTGTAAAAATACTTCAGATACATGAAGAGTTAAATATGTATTAAAACTTTCCAACAATGTCGTTTTGACACAATCTGCTGTTTAATCAGACATTTGTGTAAATAGATTATGGTTTGTTGTTTGTTCCTTCACAGTTCAGTGGCACTGGTCGGCTCGCATTAATGACATTTTTCACAAAGGCGAAAAAATGCATCTCAGTATTTAACGAACGAGTCAAACTGGCTTTAAGTTCTTCTCTTTAAACACAAGATGCTGCCCTCAGTGTACACAGGGTATGTTCGTTTTTCACAACACAAACAGTTAATGCAGCGTGTCAATCAACATTTTCTTTGCATTGCAAAGTAACTGCTGATTTCTTCACCCCCAGGATAAACAAATGCATTTTCTATCATTTTGATTATTGTCATATTTTGATTGTATTGATCCTACTTTTACAGTAGGATAAATTAGAGCTTAAGGCGCTTATGTTTCTTTCCACCGTCACCGTACAGTACAGTATGTCTGCTCAGCTTACTGTGTTTTACTTAATTACTTACTGAATATTAATATTTAAGGTTTGCTGGCTTCAATTAAAACAGTTTATGATGGATGCAGAACAGAAAAAGTAAACTGATGCAGAGATGAACAAGAATCATTTTGTCTTGTGTGAAAGTAGGTTTTATTGTAGTGTAAAGTCTGAAAATATCACAGCATATTTAATAACTAATATGAAAGCTTTCATCATTTCTGTTTGTGTATTCTTGGAGGGGTGTTTAATACACGAGAATCAGCTACTGTTTGACGGCATGATTTGATTATTTTATGTCCAAATGCTGCAATGATTGTTTTGCAAATTGAAACTGTCATCAGGCGATTGTAAAATACAGTAAAAGTCTTTTGAAACCATCACTGCAGCACAAATGTGCTTCTCAACCGTCCGTCTGCACACAGCGTGTTTGTTCCAGCAGTCGCCGTCTTCGCCAAAATACGGCTAAAAAGATTTATGTTGTTCATCGAAGCTCCGAATCCTCCCGTCGTGTGTCCTCAGAGCCTGCAGGAGGAGAGGATGACTCACTGCGCTAAATCCATGATGAACATCAACCAGAGGCTCCAGGAGGTTTTTGGAGAGGCCATCCGGGCTTCCTGCCCCGAGCTGGACAACCCTCCGCTGTCCGTCGCGCCCAACCAGCAGGCCAAGTTTGGAGACTACCAGTGCAACAGTGCCATGGCCATGGCTCAGGTCAGACTGCGGAGCTCCGTTACTCTTTAACTGCAGTTAAATGAAAGTTGGATTACAGATCCTGAAATTGTCTTGAATTGTTTAAATTCCTCGCCTTCATTTTTCTGCTCTCAAATTTATACGGCCTTTAAGAATGGCGGCTGGGTTTCATGGTTTTAACAACATTATTTTAGTCCTAAGCTCTTTCCTTTTCAGTAATAAAAAGTTAAAATAAAAAGGGGCTGCTGTAATACAGCTACTGTTGCTTAGTAACCACTGATGATATTATTGAATAGGAAGCATTTTCCAAAAGGTTAGGTGTGTTTTATTCAGACTGTAAAAGGGCTGACAGATAGAGACAGACACCATTCAGGCTCACATTCACACCTACAGGACATTTAGAGTCATCAGTTAACCTGCATGTCTTTGGACTGTGGGAGGAAGCCGGAGCACCTGGAGAAAACCCACACTAACATGAGAACATGCAAACTCCACACAGCAGGACCCCAGGCTGGATTCAAACCAGCGACCGCTGCACCACCACCATTTACCGTCACACCTATCACACTCACAGAGATCTGCAGTGATGTGCTGGTCTTATGAAGGTTCTTATGAGGTGGAAAGTGTGCTAATATTACTGTATCAGTTAAATTAAGGCATTTTAAGCCAGACGGTGTCTGACTGTGTCGCGCTGCAGATGTTGAAGGCGAAGGGAATGAAGATCAACCCGAGGGAAATCGCAGAGAAGATCATCCAGAATCTTCCGGACAACGAACTCATCCAGAAAACTGAAATCGCAGGACCAGGTACAAAACCTGTGACGGTGATTTATTTTAATAGCCTTTCTTTGATATCCTAGCTGTCTTTTCCTCGCTGCGTCCTGCACTGTAATTTTATTGCATCTCAGAAATATTTTTATTTATTGAACTACGAGTAACTGTGAAACCGGGCAGTGTAGACCGCAGTAGAAATACAGCAAAGAAGTAAAGACATGAAAGAGTTTATACACTGATTCATCATTCGTTCTGCACGGACTAAATAGATTTTACTTCAGAGTTTATGTCTATAAAGTATTGAAAATTTCTCCACTGTGGGACTAATAAAGGAATAGCTTATCTTATCTTATAGTAGTCCGTCAAATGTCAGTGTAGCTTTGAGAAATGTTCGTTAATAAATGAAATATTTAGCAAGTACTATGGGGGAAAATACCCAATAATTTAGCAGATTTGTTTTGATTTCCATAATAATACATCACAAACTGAAAATGCAGTCAAACTACCATCAACTCAGACAAAATGATTTTAATATGCTTTAAACAAAATATTCAAAGAAAACTCAGTACATTTAGTTAAGAAATGGTTGAAATTAAAATCAGCCGAGGAGAAACACACGACAGCTTTTTAACAGAAACATCCAGGTTTATGAAGTACACAAACTGTTCCTGAATAGATTACAAGTATTAGTGGAAATACAACAGCTAATTTTAACGTTTTAGATAGTCGGTTAGTGTTAGAGTCCGATGTTTGACCAGACTCCTTACTCAGTGTCGGTCTGTGTTCTCACCATCCCCTCTGACGTCTTGTGTCTTCAGGGTTCATCAACATCCACCTGAAGAGGCCGTTTGTGTCCAAACTGTTGAGCAACCTGCTGATCAACGGCGTGCAGCCCCCCCCGCTGGCCTCCAGGAAGAGGGTACGTCACGGTCCTCCCACACACAGCATGAAGCCAGGCGCAGATGTGTTTAATGGATGCACATGAAGAGAAATCATGTTGTTGTTGAGTGAACGAGACTGAAACTGTCACACTGTGGAATAAAACATTCAGGGGGTGTGGTGTCAGGACGAAAGGCGAGTCAGAAAACACTTCTGGTGATCCATTTTCTGAGTCTGAGCTAAATTATTGTCTCTCCTGTGTTTATGACTAAACGAGTGAAAAACAAAGAGTTTAAACTAACAGCGTTTCAGACGGAGGGTGGAAAGAGGAGCTGATATGAGAAAAGCAGTGTGTATTGAACATCAAAGCATATAAACATGTTTTAGTAGAAACCCAGAATACAAGGACGCACCTGAAAATAAGCATAATAGGTTCATTTTATTTATTTTAATTTTTTACTGGTATTTCCACTAAGATGGAAACTGGCCCACGTGAATCAGGGCAGCCAGAACTAGACCTTTTAACACAACAGTAACATATGTCTCTATATTCCCTGATATTTAAAATATAAATATTACAGTGCTGCTCAACTACCTGAATCACTGCTGAACTCCAGCGTCCTCCAGACGGCATCAGGCTGCAGATCTCTGGCTGTAAACCTCCCGATGCTTTAGTTGTGTAGCTGCTCTGAGTCTGCATGTAGAGGCTGGTTAATGCTGCTGGGAGAAGGAGTCGCTCTTTCCTCCCCGACTCTCTGCTCCTATCGACGGACACACCGGAGTGACCTCTCCGTAGATCATTGATCATACAGTTAGTTTTTATGCCTCTCAGATTTATGTTAATTGTCCTTTATTGTTTAATCTGTGTGTTGCTCAGGTGGTGGTGGATTTCTCCTCTCCCAACATCGCCAAAGAGATGCATGTGGGCCACCTGCGCTCCACCATCATCGGGGAAAGCACATGTCGGCTGTTTGAGTTTCTGGGCTACGACGTCGTCAGGTCGGTTTCAGTCGCTGTTCACAAATCATCAATCATCAATCTGCATCTGAAACACAATCACTGGCAGATACTAAAGAGGTCTTTAAGACTGAAAGTCATCCCTGTAAGGCCATAGCGCTCATTACACACCACAAAACTTCATTATTGCGCAAATGGAGAGACATCTTTTCTTATGTGGTTACCTAAATCAATGCTCTGTGTGGTGACTGTTTTAGCTTTGAGCTAAATGCTTATTTTAGCATATTATCCGAGTTGGGACCATGTCATTGTTTTACAAGTTATAAGTAAATCTCAAGTCTTATGTCCCAAGTAGAAACAGCAAACCAGAGTCCTGAAACTTTGAGTTTTGGTCTTAAACAATGCGCTCTTCACTAAATGTAATTCCCTTTAACAACAGAGTAATACCTGATTGGATGCTGTCGAAGTACATCAAACTAAGTGGATCTGGGGAATCAAGTTTCGACTTGGGGGGGGGGGGGGGGGGGGGGGTAAATTGTGTCAACGTTATTGATTCAGGAAATGAACTGATCTGTGGAAATCATGATAAATAACATGCTTTTTAGTCGTTGATCTTGGGGGGAAGGTATCAAGTATTTTCAAGTCAGAAGACTCTAGTCCAAGTAAAGTCATGAGTCACTGGGTTTTACAGTCCAAGTCTTTTGATTTTGTTGAGTCTCAAGTCAAATTTATAACTCAAGTCACAAAGTCAACATTTATCATGCTGTCACTTTAAGACTGAAGATCATGAATGTTCACAGTCATTTTCATGATAATTTTTGTCATTAAAGTGGAGTTAGATGAATAGTCAGGTGATTAGAACTGATAGACTCTGAATATCTATAGCAAATATCAGGCGATCTGGCCTGTAGTTGAGATATCAGACTCAGGACCAAACTCAGACCAGACTCTTGCTTGTCGACAGGTGAAACGTCATTATGTTTAAAAGTCAGAAAGTAAAACAGGTCTGTGGTGGTCTGTGTTGACACGCTGCTTTGCCGTTCTCAGGCTGAACCATGTGGGAGATTGGGGGACCCAGTTCGGGATGCTGATCGCCCACCTGCAGGATAAGTTCCCAGACTACCTCACCACCTCCCCGCCCATCGGCGACCTGCAGGCCTTCTACAAAGTCAGTTTATAACTCCGTCTCTTTCTGTCTCTGGTAGGGATGCTAATTTTGAAAAATGTTCTTAGCCGATAACCGAGGTCGGTACAGAATCTGAAAGGATGCATGACTGAAAGTACTCATATGGTCACACATATCAGGGTTAATGCTCAGCAACACTGTAAATTGCTTATGGTAACATATCACGTATGTATTTGACTGTTTATATTACTTCCATGTTCTGTTGAGTGTTTGTGCAGTTTCATCCATCATCACCTGTCATAGTTTTATTGTATTATTTGCTGGCAACCTTTATTTCTGAAAAACTAAGCCAGTGCTGAAGTGGTCTAAACTTGCATCCTGTCTACCAGCCAGCAGGGGGCGACTCCTCTGGTTGCATAAAGAAGTCTGATTGTATAGAAGTCTACGAGAAAATGAGCCTACTTCTCACTTCATTTATTACCTCAGTAAACACTGTAAACATCAGTTTATGGTCTCAGTCACTAGTTTCAGTCTTCTTCAGTACAGCAGGATGTTCATTTAGTAGATTATGGTCCATTTAGAGTCAGATAGACCAGAAAGCAGGGGATGTTGTAGGGCGGGGCTACCTGCTGATTGACAGGTCGCTACCATGGTGTTGTCCAATCTGAGTGTTTTTACTCCATGAAAGTTAATTATAACATTTGTGTCACCTAAAACTTATTCAGCGTTCAGTTGTACCACAAACCAACATGCTGACATCCAGACTAAAAACTCTTTAAAACCAATGGGTGACGTCACAGTGACTTCTTTAATACAGTTACAGTGTGAAGTTCACAGGAGGGAAATGGTTTAACAAATAAACAGAGAAAGTGAACAGTGAAAGACAAACTTTTAGTCTGACAGTTAACATCGATTATGAAAAGTGAGATTTCATGTCGGTTGAAGGCAGAATGTTGTGCGGAGCGTTGTGTGCCGGCAGCGTAGCACTGCTGTCGCACACTTTGCATATACTGTGTGAACACATTATGGATAAACGCAGAACATTATCTGTTCTTTCTGCCGTCGTCTTCCCTCGTTTCTCTCCACACCTCATATACTCCTTACATCATCCACTCTGCTCACTCTGGTCTCTCCTTTCTTTCTGCTCTCTGTGCCCACCTCCTTCCTCCACCTCTCATTCCTCCTCCTCCTCCTCCTCCTCTTCCCTCAATCAGGAGTCGAAGAAGCGCTTTGATGAGGAGGAGGACTTTAAGAAACGAGCGTATCAGTGTGTCGTCAGACTGCAGAGCAAAGAGCCCGACTTCATTAAAGCCTGGAAACTCATCTGCGACGTTTCGAGGAAAGGTAGACTGCTTATCAATCCGTCTGTTAGGATGTTAAAGGAATAATCCTCACAAATACACACCAACGCATCATGCAATGCAGCCACTAAGCTGTTTGAGTAATTCTCAACTTCTCGACTGGGCTTTTGTTTGTTAAACCAGACATTTTTAAGGGGTTGCTGAAAAGCATTCTGGGTAATGAAGTTGAAGAACAAGGCAGGGTGAGGTGCAATGTGTTCATTACAGAGTTGAATACAACAACATCCTAAATAAACTTGACATTTTGTTAGTTTGCCTTCATTCATTGTTTTGCTTGATTTAGTTTTTCTTTAAAACTAGTCTTAAACCCAGTTCTTAGACGGAGATTTGTGTGTTTATGTTTCAGAGTTTCAGAAGGTTTACGACTGCCTGGACATCCAGATCATCGAGAGAGGAGAGTCGTACTACCAGGACATGATGGTAAAGGTGGTGAAGGAGTTTGATGAGAAAGGTCAGTGTGCAGCAGGTCAAAGGTCACAAGAGGACCGTAGGACTTAACTCTGGAGACTGTCAGGACACAGTTCATTTACCAATTAACACTTGCCAATGACAAGGTCGCACAAAATCTGTCATTGATTCATGTTTCATTATTACCCGTTCACATTTCATTAAAATTGTTTTTTTTTCTTTATACAAAATTTACCAAAACACTGACAACAAGGAGGATCTTGGGGAGATAATGAGAACAAGTATGAAGCAAAATTAAAATCATAGCCTCTAAACTAAAAATAAATTAGGTTTGAATTTAAATCAAACACCATTATTTAGTTATATTTAGTTAATGCTGATCGGTAGAGGAAACCATGAAGAGCATCTTTGGACAGATGGCAGAAACAACACTGAATGGAAATACTATTGACGTCTTATTTCCATTATGATTCATTTTTGATCCACTTTAGATTTAAGATATTTTTATGTCTCTGTTGCCTCTGTACTAACGGTCAGGTTGTGTGTCTGTGTACTTGGGTTGTTAAAGCATGTTTTTCCACCAATAACATCAATGTTCAATATGAATTGTCGTACAGAGATTGTAGTCTGCTGTTACCTGGTGTGGCCACCAGGGGGCAACATTGACTCATAAATGTCTTCCTCCATATTTTAACTGTCCCCTCCTGATTCTGTGCCTCTCATTTTCTGTTTTCCCTCTTTTTCTAAACTTTCTTCATTCCCCATTTCACTCATTATCTCCTTTTTCTTTTTTTTTTCCTTCCAATCATGTCCAAGTTATTTCTCTCTCTCTCCCTCCACTGTGTGCCTTCCTCACCATCCGTCCAGCTTTCATTTATTTTTGTCTCTCCCTCTGTCTTTCCTCTCTCCTCAGGCTTGACGGAGATGGACGAGGGCCGTAAGATCGTCTTCGCCCCGGGTCAGTCCATCCCCCTCACCATCGTCAAGTCGGACGGCGGCTACACCTACGACACGTCGGACCTCGCAGCCCTGCACCAGCGACTCTTCGAGGAGAAGGCCAACATAATCGTCTACATCACAGACAGCGGCCAGGTGGGCGGAGAAAGGGAGTTCAGATAGAAGAAGAACGACAGAGTGTACAAATACAGGCGCTGAAACCTGGAAGTAAAATAATAAACAGAGAAGTACAATACTGAAAGTTAAAATATCTGATGGCGAGCAGAGGGACCATTTGTTTAACAGCAGTGTCTGTCCTGTAAGTTTACTGTCCTGCACTACATCAAGAAGCAGAAACTGTCGTTCTCCAGGGGTGAAGGAGGAGACAACCACTTTAAATTCAGATTTTATTTTTCACTCTTGACTATGGTGGCGTAGCATGAAAGAGAAATTGTTGTTTAACACTTTAGTCAGTGTTTTGGGAATAAAATGTATTTAAACTCAGGTAGAAACATGGTTTTCAGGAAAACTTTACCTTTTGATTTAGTGAGAATAAAGATGACAGTGTCTGGTTTCTCACAGATACTACTCTGTAGATAAAATGGTGCACGACTTTTTGTTGTTGTTGTCGTTCTTGCGACGACAGCCAGACTATGATTTAGAGTTCATCATTTAAAGGAGTCTCTCTAAAAAGCATCATTTGATGCTTCCTACACATCTTGGAAGCTGAAATGTTAAAGAGAACATTGTCTGTGTCTCAGACAGAAGGTCGGGCTTTAAAATGTTGGTTATGAACACTGACATTGTCATCGTCTTCAACAGAAGCAAGCAAAAGAGAGGGAAGGCCGAAGGCTAGGCTCACTGCAGACTGACTGACACTAAAACAGTCATCTGAGAGGGGCTGTCCTTAGTCCACTGATAGGTCCTTTTGCTCTCAGTTGATTCAGGACATTTCTTTAAAGGATAGTCATTTCTTTTTATGCTGAATAACTTATTTTAACTTGGTTCCTACTCTCACCGATGGTCATTAGGGCAAAGAGCTCTGTGTAATCACAACCACCCAGGACCACGAGCAGCATTTAAAGCCAAAGTCATCAGTAAGATATCACATTAGGCTACAGAGTCAAAATGGACACAGACTTGGTCAGTGGACATTAACACAGCTCTGGTTGTATTATTTTGCTTTTATGCAGCTGGTCAGGCTTCAGTTTTGTTCCAGTGACCTACTGTATAGGAAGTCTTCTCTGTATCTGGAAACTATGAAATGACACTGGGACAGTGTATGTCATTGAGTTTGTTTGTGTTTGGTCTTTCAGGCCACACACTTCCAGGTGGTGTTTGCTGCAGCTCAGATGATTGGCTGGTACGACCCCCAGGTGACCCGGGTGGAGCATGCGGGCTTTGGCGTGGTTCTGGGGGAAGACAAGTGAGTTGACAACACACAGAGCTGACTCTGCGTGACGCCGCTTCATGTCAGTGTCAGTTTTTATGCTAAGCTAAGATAATTGCCTCCTGGCTCTACGTGTTAAAGGGATAGTTTGGGTGTTTTTAAATTGGGTTTGTACTCAGTGTGTTACCTACAGTAGATGGCGGTCGGCGCCTCCAGTCTGGAGTCTTAACCACCTAAAGAAAATACGCTGTACGCTATTTATTAAGCTATTTTCACTACTATACGTTGCTGTCAAACAGCCCTTTTTAACAGATATGCGCTCTTCAAAACCACCAGACTCCTTTGACAAAAACAGTAATTTTACCTCAGAACACGGGAGTTGCTGGTCTGCCACTGGTTGGTTTGGATTCACCAAAGTCACATTACGGCATAAACTACCTAACCTGTCGAAGCGGCCGTAGACCAGCAGCTCCTGCGTTCGGAGGTAAAATGACTGTTTTTGTCAGTGGAGTCTGGAGCATGAATTACTTCGGTTCCCCATCAGAAAGGGCAGTCTGAGTTCATGAGTACCTCATAAAACCCTTCTTCAAAAAATCCACACTATCCGTTTGAGATTCATAAATGTATTTTTCTCAAAGGATTTTTTAAAGACATTTTTAACAAATACTATATGGTGAGTGATATTGATCTGCTGATTAACCTCTCTGCAGGAGAGCAAATCAAAGCAATTATTGATTTCTTAAGTCAGTAGCTGTGTAATAATATACGGATAATATACGTTTAGCAGGTCTTCACATCGGGGTGCCACTTTGCCCAGTTGGGCTTTATTTCACAACAATGACCAGCTCGCTGTACATTATTCCTCACTTAGAAAATTGAGGCCACACTGTGGATTTAAAGGACACCTGCTGTTAAATTAACCCACAAATTAGACTGTTAAGACTGGTAGATGTAAAGGCGTTAAATGTGTAGACTCTGTGGCGGTAAAACGCCGGACACTGAGAGTGTTGTAGCTGCATACAGACTAATAACAGTTTAACAGGAATCCAAATCACCATCATCAGACCAGCAACAAAGACTGAGACTTCTCCACCACTACACCATGTTCATCTGATGTCCTTCACTCTGTCTTTATCACCGCTCCTTCATGCTTTTATCGCATTTATTATCATACATAAAAACACAATTTTACTACACAACTGCATAGACAAATAAAAAGGAAAATATACAGCTGCTGCTCCACAAACAGTGCAGTCAGGGATGAACTGGTTCAACGATGCAGAGCTGCTGTTAATCAGCATGTGAGGTTCAGGAGGGAACCGAAAAGTTCTGCTGTAGCAACGGTAATTAAGATTAACTAGATTAACTAGATTAATTAACTAAAAAACACAAGATCAAGTTTATTGTATGTATGTATAGTTTATTCTCTTTATTCTTCTGTGTAAGAGTAAATAAGGTTTCGGTTGGTCTGACCAGTTGTCCAAAAGCACGTCGCCGAGGAACAAACACAATTAAACTATGCAAACCACTGTTAGCAGAGCATACAGTCTCATCGTTTGCTTGAAATCCAAATTGAAACAGTCACATTTGTTGGCATTTTTCGCTGTTTTTGCACTAGCACAGATTAAACATGAGGAAAATCTGGTTGAAATTACTCTGCTGAACAGACTGAATTCCTCCCACATCGAGATTCAACATGCTCAGTTGGCCAAACGGCTGCTGATGGCAGCTAGTTGGAGCCAACGGTGCCAGATATTTACTACAAACACTGAATGGTTGAGAGACGGCTGGTGTCAGGGTCAGACTTAGAGATCTGAGACCAGGGCTGTTTTCCAAACTGCCTCGACGTACTACTGACAAACGCAGTATGTGCTGTATACTGTAACTGCATTCCTCAGGAGTACGCAGTACGTGCCGTATACTGTAACTGCATTCCTCAGGAGTACGCAGTATGTGCTGTATACTGTAACTGCATTCCTCAGGAGTACGCAGTACGTGCTGTATACTGTAACTGCATTCCTCAGGAGTACGCAGTACGTGCTGTATACTGTAACTGCATTCCTCAGGAGTACGCAGTACGTGCTGTATACTGTAACTGCATTCCTCAGGAGTACGCAGTATGTGCTGTATACTGTAACTGCATTCCTCAGGAGTACGCAGTATGTGCTGTATACTGTAACTGCATTCCTCAGGAGTACGCAGTATGTGCCGTATACTGTAACTGCATTCCTCAGGAGTACGCAGTACGTGCTGTATACTGTAACTGCATTCCTCAGGAGTACGCAGTATGTGCTGTATACTGTAACTGTATTCCTCAGGAGTACGCAGTATGTGCTGTATACTGTAACTGCATTCCTCAGGAGTACGCAGTATGTGCTGTATACTGTAACTGCATTCCTCAGGAGTACGCAGTATGTGCCGTATACTGTAACTGCATTCCTCAGGAGTACGCAGTATGTGCTGTATACTGTAACTGTATTCCTCAGGAGTACGCAGTATGTGCTGTATACTGTAACTGCATTCCTCAGGAGTACGCAGTATGTGCCGTATACTGTAACTGCATTCCTCAGGAGTACGCAGTATGTGCCGTATACTGTAACTGTATTCCTCAGGAGTACGCAGTATGTGCCGTATACTGTAACTGTATTCCTCAGGAGTACGCAGTACGTGCCGTATACTGTAACTGCATTCCTCAGGAGTACGCAGTACGTGCCGTATACTGTAACTGCATTCCTCAGGAGTACGCAGTATGTGCCGTATACTGTAACTGCATTCCTCAGGAGTACGCAGTATGTGCCGTATACTGTAACTGCATTCCTCAGGAGTACGCAGTATGTGCCGTATACTGTAACTGCATTCCTCAGGAGTACGCAGTACGTGTTGTATACTGTAACTGCATTCCTCAGGAGTACGCAGTACGTGCTGTATACTGTAACTGCATTCCTCAGGAGTACGCAGTATGTGCCGTATACTGTAACTGCATTCCTCAGGAGTACGCAGTATGTGATGGTTAAAGAGTTGTGTTTCTCTGTATGGTAGACCAGGCTTTAGCCTTTAAACCAGGCTTTAATGCACTGGACAAAAAAACTATTGCAGTCTTATCAAAAAATACAAAAAAGGTTTAGTTGTTAGTTTTGTTTGTTTACTTTATAGGATGCTGCAGATGTAAACTATTTATTGTAACAGCTCATAGTGAAATAAGTCAGAGGCAGCTCTCTTCCTCCTCCTCTTCTCTCTTCCTCTCCTCTTCCTCTTCTTCTTCTCTTCCTCTCCTCTTCCTCTTCTTCTCCTCCTCCTCTCCTCTTCCTCTCCTCTTCCTCTTCTTCTTCTCTTCCTCTCCTCTTCCTCTCCTCCTCTCTTCTTCCTCTCCTCTTCCTCTCCTCTTCCTCTTCTTCTCCTCTTCCTCTTCCTCTCCTCCTCCTCTCTTCTTCCTCTCCTCTTCCTCTCTTCTTCCTCTACCTCTCCTCTTCCTCTCTTCTCCCTCTTCCTCTCCTCACCTCTTCTTCTACCTCTCCTCTTCCTCTTCCTCTCCTCTTCGTCTCCTCCTCCTCTCATCTTCCTCTTCTTCTCCTCTTCCCCTCCTCTTCCTTTCCTCACCTCTTCCTCTCCTCTTCCTCTCCCTCTCCTCACCTCTTCCTCTCCTCTTCCTCTTCCTCACCTCTTCCTCTACCTCTCCTCTTCCTCTCCTCTTCCTCTCCCTCTCCTCTTCCTCTCTTCTTCGTCTTCCTCTCCTCTTCCTCTCTTCTTTGTCTTCATCTCCTCTTCCTCTCCTCTTCCTCTCCTTTTCCTCTTCCTCTTCCTCTCCTGTTCCTCTTCCTCTTCCTCTTCCTCTTCCTCTCCTCTTCCTCTTCCTCTCCCTCTTCCTCTCCCTCTTCCTCTCCCTCTTCCTCTACCTCTCATCTTCCTCTTCCTCTCCTCTTCATCTCCCTCTTCCTCTCCCTCTTCCTCTCCTCTTCCTCTCCTTCTTCCTCTACCTCTCCCTCTTCCTCTCCTCTTCCTCTTCCTCTTCCTCTCCCTCTTCCTCTTCCTCTTCCTCTACCTCTCCTCTTCCTCTCTCCTCTTCATCTCCCTCTTCCTCTCCCTCTTCCTCTCCTCTTCCTCTCCTCTTCCTCTTCCTCTCCTCTTCCTCTACCTCTCCTCTTCCTCTCCTCTTCCTCTTCCTCTTCCTCTTCCTCTCACTCTTCCTCTCCTCTTCTTCTCTTCTTCGTCTTCCTCTCCTCTTCCTCTTCCTCTTCCTCTTCCTCTCCTCTTCCTCTTCCTCTTCCTCTCCTCTTCCTCTCTTCTTCGTCTTCCTCTCCTCTTCCTCTTCCTCTTCCTCTTCCTCTCCTCTTCCTCTTCCTCTTCCTCTCCTCTTCTCCTCTCTTCTTCGTCTTCCTCTCCTCTTCCTCTTCCTCTCCTCTTCCTCTTCCTCTTCCTCTCCTCTTCTCTTCCTCTTCCTCTTCCTCTTCCTCTCCTCTTCCTCTCCTCTTCGTCTCCTCCTCCTCTCATCTTCCTCTTCTTCTCCTCTTCCCCTCCTCTTCCTTTCCTCACCTCTTCCTCTCCTCTTCCTCTCCCTCTCCTCACCTCTTCCTCTCCTCTTCCTCTTCCTCACCTCTTCCTCTACCTCTCCTCTTCCTCTCCTCTTCCTCTCCTCACCTCTTCCTCTCCTCTTCCTCTCCCTCTCCTCACCTCTTCCTCTCCTCTTCCTCTTCCTCACCTCTTCCTCTACCTCTCCTCTTCCTCTTCCTCTTCCTCTTCCTCTTCCTCTCCTCTTCTCTTCCTCTTCCTCTTCCTCTCCTCTTCCTCTTCCTCACCTCTTCCTCTACCTCTCCTCTTCCTCTCCTCTTCCTCTCCTCTACCTCTTCCTCTCCTCTTCCTCTCCTCTTCCTCTTCCTCTCCTCAGCCAGTCTCTTAGCATCAGTACCTGGCTTGGTGATTGTGGAGCTTTTCAACAGAGGCTCCAGTTAATCTTGAATGGACATTTATGTTGTGATATTTAAACAAACTATCTGTCAACACGGAAATAAAAGCTTCTCATCTACGAGGAGAAAATGTTCGATTTACCTTCTAATATTATGAAACTGTAAACATTCAAAATCTACACAGATGGTTTCCTGCCTCAAAAAATTTCAGAAGTGAATTTAACTATGAAATACCTTTGAAATATATAAAAATGCTGCTGTTGTTGTTGAACCATAGCCTGTTGTGGTCCAGCGCGTTGCATTGTGGGATACAGTAGGCGAGGTCGACTGGTCTGATGCAGACTGGAGATTTTTTCTGAATCAGTACAACATTTGGGTACTTCTGGCTCTACGTACTACGAGTGTAGTATACGTCTTCAAAAACAGCGTAGGACTGAAGTTAGACCTGAGTCATAACGATTCTGACTCGATGTGATTTGAGACTTTAAAAAGCAGAAAATTAAAGAATAAAGATTCAGTATTGTAGCGTCGGGCAGACCTTACCAGAGAGCCACCCAGTTTGACGACTGAATTAGTAATCTGAACTAAAAGGACTTTGTCTCAGTTATGTAAGAAAACAAAACGCAATTAACAGCTTTGTAAAGGAAAATTATCAAATTGTGTCATTTTAATGGTAAGCATTTGTGTTTCGTAATCCCAGCAATCAACTTAAGATAAGATAAGATAAGATGAACCTTTATTAATCCCTGGAGGGAAATTCGGGACAGTTTTATAATAATAGTCTCACTAGTTTTATAATAATAGTCTCATTTATATACTGTAACACCTCAAAAACAAAAGCATACAAGGCGATAAACTACAGAAAGACAAACAGTGAGGCACAACAAAACTAATGTAAAATTTATACACCGATAAAACACTACAATAGATAAAAAAAACAATAAAAATCATCAATTACACAAATAATAAAAAGCAATAAAAACTGTGAAAAAAGACGATAAAAAGATTAAGATTAAAGCCAATACATAAAAATGTGTTTGCTAAAATGCTGAAAGCAGCAGGGAGCCAGTGGAGGGAAGCAGGTCTGGTGAGATGTGATGCCGTCTGTTAAAACCAGGGATGGTGGTTGATGCCAGGAAGCAGGAAGTTACGGCGGGAATCACCAGAGCTCCCATGATGCCATGTTTTTTGATTTTAAAGATTTTGAGATGCGCTGAGTGTTATGTTGAGATATAAATCGTGATTTTGTACCTTTTTTCAACTGCAAATGAGGCAGTTTTATCAACGTCTGTTTTATCTAATCAGATCTAGTTTTCAGCTCAGAGTTTTTATTCGCGTATCTTGAGGTCAGAGGTCAAAGGACTCCTTTGGCCAAGCCACTTTTTCTTCAACAAAATCTCGAATAACTTTGGAGTATTATGGAGCACTCGCCCCTTCAAGCTAACATGACCTGGTTGGTACCAGTGGATTCCCGAGGTTTTCTAGTTTCATGTGATACCAGAATGTTCACTGTAAGACGGAGCCCTCAGTGATTAATAGTTAACATAACAAAAGGTCGATACTTGACCTCTGTACAATGTATACAATATTCTCATGCAAAATATATGCTGTATTGATCCCTTCCCATCCCCTCGTAAAGTCTTGAGAGGGTGAAAGCATGAATGATTTTCTCCAGGTCAGAACATGAGACTATTTGATTTTAGAGATGGTTCTTATGTGACGGTAGCAGAACAATGAGTCCTTATTATACTATTATACTTATAGGTATGAGGGATAAAACTATGAAAAGAAAAACTAAACTGAAACGATATTTCTTGCTTAAAAAATTAGCTGTTGATACCAGTATCTGTGACATTTGATGATTCTCTAAAACAATTTGATATACGTTAAACGACTGAATAGTGAGTTTAACAGTCTACGTACGGAGCTGTCAGGTATCCACATGTTTACGTTTTCCGTTAGTGTAAGTATAGTGTAATGTAATGTGTACGCTAGGGGTGGGACGGTTAATAAAATTCACGGTTCGGGGTCACGGTTTTTGGTTCGGTATATTTATGGACAGCAAGGAGCCAATTTCCAACTAGAATGTGATCATGCTTTTCATTTATTTGTCAGAATAAGTCAACAGCTGTTTGTCTCTCAACAGCAGACTAACATCAGGAACAAAAATCTTGTTACGTTGCTCCTAAACTTTATGAGGATAATATATATATTATATATATATATATATATATATATATATATATATATATATATAAACTATACTAAAACTTCCTCTCCTCTCCCTTCGCCACCCTGCCGCCGGTCGTCGAGTGTCAGCGCCCGGCGTGGAGCGAGCGACGCCCACCGACGATTGTGGAGCCTTTCAGTTCAAAAGGCAGATAAACACACAGAAACTACAAACTAAAACTCTGAGACTCTGAAAACTAACTCAAGCTAAAATTAAAGTGAAGACTAAATTCAGAGCTATTGTAACCTTGGACCAGAGCAGAGAGAAATTAGTTTTTATTGTGCAGATCTCCGTTGGCCTTGGCTCGGCCTGCATGTCTCAATCCCAGCGTTGTTGTCCCAGTCATTTGTACTTGTGTGTGTACTGTACATCCCCTGTGTGTTATTTATTCCCAGTTGTACTAAGCAGTGATTACTGTGTAGCTGATAGCTGAGCACGCTCTATAATTTGAACACTATCTGTCACACTGTTGTTTTTTCCTAATCAATCGTCCAGAGAAGAAGAGCCCAGCCCAGGCGGGAGGTTGATGTTACGCTTCGCAGAGGCCATAACTAAGTGCTGCTAAACGCCCCACAGTAACCTGAGGGGGCGTAAATTGGCCCCACAATGTCTGCGCTCCTCCAAACTCCATTAGGAAATTTATCATGCTGTTTTCATAATTGCTCATCCAAACAATAAGGGCTTAAAGCAGCCACGGGGGGAGCTGTTATAGCTGCAAGTAAACAGAGAAAAGAGTGAGGTTATTAAAGTTTTGGATCATGTTCTGCTTCTAATGCTCATCTGATTTGGTTGATTGTACAAAATGTATCACCCCGAGGTGTCTGCAGGCAAACGTAATCCAATAGTTTGTCATGACAGCTATTGGCGACAGGACGTCAAATCTCAGCACCTGGAAAGCTCTGCAGAAACTTACTGTCCCAGACTGTATGACCTGGGTTTTATAGTTTCTTGACTTCTTACTGACTCGTATCCTCTCACTGAACTTTCTTCTTGTCTTTCTTGGCCAGGAAGAAGTTTAAGACCCGGTCTGGAGACACGGTGAGGCTGATGGACCTGCTGGACGAAGGACTGAAGAGGTCCATGGACAAGCTGATAGAGAAGGAGAGAGACAAGGTGAGATCATTTCTGTAAGTTCACACTACAAGACGTTCACAGTCGTCAGCTCGGTGTAGTGTTCACGCTACACAACTCGATGTCTCACAATCGTGTCTGAGTCGTCGCGGTTTTCACACTGTATGACCGAACGCACACAGGAAGTCAAACACCACACGATGTTTCACCAGGAGGAATCCCTGATGATGTCTCCAAACTACATGTTGTCACAAAAACACTGGCAGAAATACACATTAAATAATGTGGTACAATACGCAAGACACATTTCTGATGTTGCCGGTGTTCAAATAGCCTTTTTCCACCAGTTTCCACACTATTTTTAACTATTTATTCCAGCAGGTCATGGGTGGGCAGTTATTGTTCCTGGGGTTAGAAACCCAAACAAATACTGTCAGCCGTGACCTCTATTGATCACTCTAGTAAACACGCTGTTATTCTGATTGATCAGCATTGATTCTACTGAAAATCCTCCAGACAGCAGATTATTAATAAAATGACATTATATAGAGGAGTTTATGAACCGTACAGGACTGACTGGTTAGGGTGGTAATGTTTCCATTAACTAAACTTTACACTTAACATTAACACTTACATTAACATTTAACTCAACATTAAGACTTACATCTAACATTTAACTTAACGTTAACACTTACATTTAACAGCTAAGTTAACATTAACATTTAACTTAACATTAACACATTTAACCTTTAACTTTCCATTAACACTTACATTTAACATTTAACTTAAAATTAACACTTAATTGAACATTTAATTTAACATTAACATTTAATATTTAAGTCAGCATTAACACTTTATTTAAGGAGGAGAGCGTGAACTCTTTCTTGGTATTTTGATGTCAGATTGCGTCTCATGTCTCGCTGCTGATTTACAAGCAGAGACTGAGTTGTTTAGTTGTTTAGTGTTTCTGAGCATCATTTTGTGAGGATATGAAACTCTACACATGAGCTTTTACTTTTAAACATCATTAAAAAGTTGCTCTCTGCTGTAGGACACATTTGCTGTCTCATAAACCGAGAGAAAAGTGACATCAATAAAGGGCAAAGACATTAGACTTAATTTTCTCTTCCCCTCTATTGGTGTCTAGCCATGCAGACAGCTTTGGTTTTATTTGTCCACGTTTTTAAGATATGACTGTCTGACATTTCAGTCTCCACCCCAGTACAATGGAGGTGAATTTCATTTGTGATGTGCACAGAATTTCATCATAAAATCAACTTTTCAACTGGGCGTGAAAGTTGTTTCTTGACCTTGGGACTAGTAGTTTGGTAAATGAATCATAACTCAGCCCACCTGAGACCACTTTGAGCATCTAAGCAAACTGTTGATGAAGTCTGAGATTCATCTGAAAGCTCTGAAAAAAAAAAAAAAAAGCTAGTAAGTCAATCATGAGTAAGGATCAAGAAGAATATATCAATATTATGAGGCTAGATATCGTCTTAGGTTTTGGATATTGTAATATGTTGTATAAGAACATACCAGACTGTTTCAGCTCTTCTATTATCTGCTGTTACCCACTTAGTTATTTTATCCACATTACTGATGATTATTTATCAAATTTTGTAAATGTTTTGTGAAAGAACCAATAGTCAGTCCTCTAATATTATGATATTGAAGTATTTGATCAAAAGTATTAGGATGTTGTTTGATGTTTTTTTCCACTCCGAGGTGATGAATTATTGATACCAGCATGTTTTTCTGACAGTTGCGCATTGAAAAACTCAAACGTCATGACGTCAAACTTACATCTATGCTGCAACAAGAAGGAGCTGAGTACTGTTTGCCAAGTTGTTCTTGTCATAAATCAGACATGAAGTAAAAAACAAGTAAATCAAAATAAATTGTGAAAGTATATAAGACACATCTCAAACTCAAGGCCCGCGGGCCAAATCCGGCCCAACACCTCATTTTATGTGGCCCACATAAAAATCATTCAGTTATCTTACAACTTTATCCCGCTTTACAGAAGTACGGTGTCCTTAAACTACATGTCCCAAAATGCATCTGGATTTTGTTACATGTGCACTGAAGCGTCTCAGTATCAGCGGTTTCCAGCAGCAGAGTGATGGAGTCGTAAAAAAACAAAACAAAACAATGAATAAAACCAAAATGTCCAAGAAAAGAAAGGTTGGAGCAGAGGGAAGGACAGAAAGAGGATCCATGTTAGTGGTTGATGGAGACCAGCTGGTATGTCTTCTTTACTACGAGGCAGTAAAACACTGTCACACCACTGTCATCTACCACATGATCTCAGCTGATCAGCTGCTGATCACTAACAGTTTATACGCCACAGACTGAACGTTAGATCAGAGCTCATTGATCTGTTGGACTAGAGTTCTGCCCCTCTCAACTCCCACCACAAAGTTTATATATAACAGTTTATACGCCACAGACTGAACGTTAGATCAGAGCTCATTGATGCTGGACTGGATTCCCCCTCCCCCCCCCCCAAATTTTTTATATAACTTTTTTACACAGACTAACTTAGATCAGAGCTCATTGATCTGTTGGACTAGTTCTCCCCTCTCAACTCCCACCACAAAGTTTATATATAACAGTTTATACGCCACAGACTGAACGTTAGATCAGAGCTCATTGATCTGTTGGACTAGAGTTTCTCTTCCCCAATTTATATATAACAGTTTATACGCCACAGACTAAACTTTAAATCAAAGTTCATTTATCTTTTGGACTAAAATTCTTCCCCTCTCAACTCCCACCACAAAGTTTATATATAACAGTTTATACGCCACAGACTGAACGTTAGATCAGAGCTCATTGATCTGTTGGACTAGAGTTCTGCCCCTCTCAACTCCCACCACAAAGTTTATATATAACAGTTTATACGCCACAGACTGAACGTTAGATCAGAGCTCATTGATCTGTTGGACTAGAGTTCTGCCCCTCTCAACTCCCACCACAAAGTTTATATATAACAGTTTATATGCCACAGACTGAACATTAGATCAGAGCTCATTGATCTGGTGGACTAGAGTTCTGCCCCTCTCAACTCCCACCACAAAGTTAAACTAAGCTAATGGAATAAACTGGGTTTGATAATATTTGTGTGATGGTAAAAAAAGACCTTTATTATTCACTAGAGGATGATTTTGATCTCTGATGGATGAGTAATGACGAGGGTTTCTGAATCTCATAAATTCATGGATTTATGTTATAATAACATAGAAATGAGTGTTTGTTCACATACAGTATTTTTGTGTCTACATGCTGCAGATATATTGATGCACAAATGTGCTTTTGTTACTGAACTAATTTTTAAAATAAATTTAACAATATTTCTGCTTGCAGTTGTTTTTCCTAGACTTCTGCTTTCAGAGCTAGTTGTTAAATAAATTATCACTAAAACTGAAAATAATCAAATGCCTGCTGTTTCATCTCATCTGTAGGAAGTCTGCTTTCTTTCTCTAATATCTCCTTTGTATAAATGGTTACCATGGTTACTGTCACAGTATTATATATTAGAGTCTGTTTATATTAATATCTCCTGTCAGGTGTTTAATATTTGATAAGCAGCCGTTTAGTAACAGGGATACCTTCCTGTGAGCAGCTCGTTATTTCCTTTTGCTTCTCCCCGACCGACGAGGCTTATTTTACGGTAATGACCGTCTGACTCTACAGTAGCCATTAACTCTTCTCGCCCTCATCCTGCCCGAACCGAGCCAAACTCCTGATCACATCCAGGGAAGACGCCGTCCGAGATAAACGAAACGATGCCACCAGCGTTTTTTCCTTCTCATCTGCTGAGCTCCGAGGACAGCCTCACTGTATGTGGTCTCTCTTGAACACACACTCGCTTTTAATCTTCTCTTCCTGCCCTTCATCTTTTCATCATGCTCCTCTTTTCTTCTTGTGAGCTTGAACCTCCTCGTATCTGCAGCCACGCTGCTTTTGGTTGCTGAAAACACGTCAGTTTCAGTCAGATTCGTGTGTTTTTAGTTCGAGAGAAAAACGCAGACAGACTGAAACGTCTAGAAATGGATAATATTCATCTGAGTGATCATCAGCTGATTAGCCAATAGAACTGGATTATAACATATCTGATAACATTTAGGGTGGGGTTACTTCATTAATTATGTTACCTGACTGTGACTGTCACCTTTTAAGACCAGGGAAACACACTTTAGAGGTCTGTTTTATAAAACGTGAAGGAAAAGGAAAAAAAAATAATAATAATTTAATAAAATCCAAAAAGTCGTCACCC